>JASDDO010000004.1:382185970-382530082 GCA_030015575.1 Agapanthus africanus | reverse complement strand
AAGATTTGAAACTCAAATGTTGGGTTGGCTTGAATTTATTCAACATGTATATTTTTTATTTGATAGACTCTATCTCTTTGTTTACTCGAAAAAGAGAAAAATGTATATTGCATAGTTTTGTTAAGCCCCCAACATATTGGTGGCATTTATTTAACATATATGTTTTGTATTTGATTGGCTTTATCTCTTTATTTACTCGAAAAACTAAGAAATTAAAGATATATTGGATAGTTTTGGTAAGCCCTCAAATATTGGAAACAAAAACATATAAGATGATAAACATGTGCAAAACAAAAGAAGAGATATATTTCCAAATTTTGTATTCACTTACCCAGGTTAAAGATTTACACGAAAGCAATGCAAGTTCGATTACAAAATTTACATCGCAGCCAAACGAAAGACGACTGGAAACTGGAAACTAAGTACCGTTGGAATGTCCTTAATCCTAACTAATCTGTTATATTTATATTTAAATATATTTTGTTTGTTTGTTTGTTTAGAGATAAAATTTAGTTAGTTATTTTGAGATAAATCATAATTAAATCAATGTTATCTTTAAGCATCATTGTATAGGTTATAAATATGGAGCAATAGCCTAGGGCTTGGATTGTACGAGCAAAAGAGAGCCGCCACAATGTAGCTCTAATATTTGTGAGAGTCTTCTCTTCCCTCTCTGTGAGGGCAAGAGTTTATTCTGTATTCTCCATGTAAATTTCTGTCGAGGCATAATCTCCTTCATCAGATGCGAGCTGAGGTGGATTTGTCGTTCGTTTCTTGCATCCTTCTGTTAATCATGGATTTAGTAGCTCGAGTAAATTCAGCTGGAGAGAATTCCATTTAGGACTTGTCGATTGCTCGAACATGCGTATTTCAAGATATTTCTGTTTACTTGCTTCGAGACTCTGTTAGCGTGCGGAGCGCATGCCTTATCGTGTTCAGTACGATTTTGTTTGTCACATTGAACTGTGATCTTCGTCGTCGAAGTTCTGGTTATTTTCTATGAGACTCTGTTACCATGCGTGCTGCATGTGCTGTCGTATTCGTTGCGATCTGGTTTGTCATATCGTGGAGTGACAAGTTTTTCTTCGAAGTTATGTTCGACACAATATTTTCATCTCAGTTTTCGGCTTGGATATGAGCCATTTGGACTCGGCATGAGTCATTTTGGTTTATACTTGGAAATGAGCCATGATGAAGATCTAATCAAATTGTGTCGTGCATCATTTTTTAAAATGATTTGGTGGTGGATTTAGTGAAAACCAGTTATTTTGTTTGAAGACTTTCTAGCATTGATAGATGGAAAAAGCCCTAAGGGGCGATTGGCTGCAGCAGATATTTGGCAGGACAATCCGTATCTGATTAGATTTAGTCCAAGGTGAAGATTTGTTGGGATGTCCTGAATCCTAACTAATCTGTTATATTTATATATAAATATATTTTGTTTGTTTGTTTAGAGATAAGATTTAGTTGGTTATTTAGAGATAAATCCTAATCAATATTATCTCTAAGTATTACTGTATAGGCTATAAATATAGAGCAATAGCATAGGGCTTAGATTGTGCGAGCAACAGAGAGCCGCCTCAATCTAGTCCTAATATTTGTGAGAAACTTCTTTCTCCTTTGAGGAGAGGTCTGTGAGGGCGATAGTGTATTCTATATTTTTCCGTTTGGGTTTTTCGCGTAAAATTATGTGTTTCGCTGTGTTGATACTTATTTCTGATTTTATGTTTTATTTATCTATGTTTATCTCGATCATCTGTAACACATACAAACTGCTATTTGTTTCCTGGAATTGTTAAAGAAGATGTCGATCGCTGCTCAGGAAAAACGGAACTAAAGAATGTCTTCTGCAAATCTTCGGAAACTTGACTTTGAAGAAGAGATATGACATATATACTCCATGTGATCCTAATCGCAAGGCAATGTGATTGGCTTATTTCCTCCTATTAATTCCAAACTCGTCTTCGGACACCTTGAGCAGCACTCAGAATATATCGTTATAGAGACACTCCAAAGGAACTATGAACCGCTTCTCGTCGATAGTCTACACGACGAAATGGCCTCTAGGGCATGCTTCAGAATTGTTCACTGATGGGAATTTTCTTCTCTTAGCTATCTCGATAAGCTTCTTTGGATTGAACATGTTTTCTCTGTTGTGACAATTACTTGTGATTGTGGATGGTTTGATACATCAGCAATGTTTCAACCTTTACATTATATAGGGAAGCGAAAACGCAAGGCCATATGCTCAAGTTATCGAGATTGCGACTTTGCGAGAGCAACATGTTTCGATTTTGTTTTCGAAGAATTGATGAATGTAGGGTAGATCTTATGCAATTAGGTTCTTAATTTGGAAATCCTACGACACATTGGGTCCATTTGAGTGATAAGTAATCGATGGATGCTTGAGAGAACTTTCCAAGAATTGACTCCAATGTTTTTCAAACTAATCATTCTGTTGTGAAGTCAAGTTGTACTAATAATGTACTGGTGAGTACTGAAACTTTCATTCTCTTTGGATGTAGGGTAGCTCTTTACAAATACTTGTTCTGTTTTTTTCATAATAATTAAACAACATTTTGCTTGTTTGCTAAACTTGATCATTATCTTAATTAATATCCAAAAATTAAATCCCAAGCCTTCTTCAGGGATATTATCGTTATATTTATAAATCCTCAAACCCTAATTAGAGAACTTACCTTTTGATTATTCTCCTACATGCTTACCTATGACAGCAAAGACAACTATATTTCCTTTTTCCTTGTTCTTTTTCATTCTTAAATTTTGTACATAGTGCCGGCATGGGTGGATTTCGCTCCGCAGCGGACCTGGGCAATAGCTATCGTGCTATTGTGCTAAAAATAAACCCAATTTTGGTAGCTCAATGTTTGCATCTTTGTTGTGTGTGTGTGTCTCATCTCTATATATATATGAGAATAATGGAGAAAAGAGGCCATAAGAGGAAATTTCCTCCTATGGCGTGGGAAAAATACAACCTCCACCAATTTTTTCGACGATCGGCCCCCATCATCTTCATCGTTATCATCTAAGATGTGGATACACCAAATTTCATGTGATTCTACAACTTTTTCACCGTTGATTTAGCAATATAAAAAGTTCTATTATCGGTAAACCGTTAATTTTGAACTCACTAAATCAACGGTGAAAAAGTTGTGGAATCACATGAAATTTGGTGTACGCACATCTTAGATGATAACGATGATGATGATGGGTGCCGATCGTCGGAAAAATTGGTGGAGGTTGTATCTTTTCCACGCCATAGGAGGAAATCCCCTCCTATGGCCTCTTTCCTCCATTAATCTCTCTATCTCTATATATATATACGTATATGAGAATAATGGAGAAAAGAGGTCATAGGAGGAAATTTCCTCCTATGGCGTGGAAAAAATACAACCTCGATCAATTTTTTCGATGATCGGCACCCATCATCATCATCGTTATCATCTATGATGTGCGTACACCAAATTTCATGTGATTCCACAACTTTTTCACCGTTGATTTAGTGGGTTCAAAAATCAACGGTGAAAAAGTTGTGGAATCACATGAAATTTGGTGTACGCACATCTTAGATGATAACGACGATGATGATGGGTGCCGATCGTTGGAAAAAATGGTGGAGGTTGTATTTTTTCCACGCCATAGGAGGAAATCCCCTCCTATGGCCTCTTTCCTCCATTAATCTTATATATATATATATATATATATATATATATATATATATATGATCCTACGAGACCGGTACTCATTTCTTATTTTGAGACCAAACTTTAAACACATAATCCGCTGTATTTTTCACCGATTCGTATCGGTTACTTTGATCTACTTGTATTGATAGGTTATGTATAAAGTTTCAATAGATTTAGAGGCTTCTAACACATCCATCAAGCGATCTTGTCTTTCATGCATCGTAAAACCGTCGATTTTTAGTCTATTTGATGGAATGGTTAGAGGTCTCCAAATCTCGTAAAACTTGAAACTTAACATATCCAATATGTGTAGATCATGATGATCGGCATGGATCGGTGAAAAACACGACAAATCGTGTGTGAAAAGTGGACCTCAAAATAAGAAATGAGGCCGGACCTCGTAAGATCGGGATGGAAAATGCATTTTCTTCTTCAGCTCTCTCTTTGTTGCTTGCTGCCTGTCTGCACCATTCTATGAGAGTCCAGCTGATTTTATTAATTGAAGAATCAAATTAAAAATTGGCAACAAGGCAAGTTAGTAAATGTCTGAACAAATCAATTTCAGGCACAGAAAGGATGAAACCTGAATACCATGTGTGATGGCTATTCAGTGAGTAATGAGGCACAAGCTATCCTCTATTTAGTTCATCTTAATTCAATTAAGCCGTCTTAAATCATCATCATCATGATAAGCCTTTTCCCATCCTATTAAATATAAATAGGGTTAGATATGAGGCAAAACTGTTGCGAGATCATACAAAATTTTACAACCAGTTACCGACCCGACTTCAACTCTTTCCAAATAAATTTCAAAGTCCTCGGTTTTTGATGAGGCTAGATACCGGTGTTTCCCCAGATCATGACATGTGGCAGATGACGTGTCCCAGGGCTTACGAGAAAGGATCAAGATCAGTACGTTGGAAGCATACCCCGGGCCTTCGACCCGAGGATGTTCCCGACCTTCGGTGGCCTTCCAGACCACCCCTACGATCACCGTACAAACGACCATCTGCTCGCCTCGGTGCCCTCCCGCACGCTGAGTTCCCTCAGCCCTCCAGCTCGCCTCCGAGCTATCGCATATCCAAGATGCCTCGGCCTTCCACTCATTCCCGAGCCTCCCGCCAAGCTTAGTTTCCTCGGTCTCACCGACCGACCCACAGCACCGATCACAGGCGCCTCCGCCACGGCTCCGCGAATCTCGCCAGACGCGAGATATCCGCCACCCATGCGTTCCACGCCATCACGATCCCCCATTAATGAGCATATCTCGTCATTAATGGAGAATCCCTCCTATCACGCGGACGTAACGCCAGGGGCGTAACGACCGGCGTGAATCTCGCGCCCACCTGCCCACGGCTGCCACTATATAAACCCCTCTCTCAGACGACTCAGGTAAGCCAATTTTACCCCAATAGACCGTTACTCTGCCAAAATACCCCGTCTAACTTGATCGTTGGAGGGTCCTTGGTGGACAACCACCCCGGGACTTCCTTATAGGTAGCTCGACCTCAACCACATAAGACCCATTGAGATCCACATGCTTCATAAGGCAACCCTCCAACTCAATCTCAGCCATCCATCAGCGCTCGCTGCAGATCAACGGAAGGTAATATCTGAAGGAGATCCAGAGATCCATCAGTTGGCCCCGTTTGTGGGAAATAGTTCCACTCAATGAAAGTTCGCCTTCCGATCTCAACTTCATGGCGAACGATCACCGCGACAATCTAAGCTCTAGCCGCTGCCTTCCCCACAATGGAGGCGCGGATGCATCCCCTCCTCCCCCAAATGCCATTCAAGCCCTATCCGCTCGGGTAGATCGGCTCGCGTCCGTCATGGACGCACTCGTCCGTTTCCAAACGGCCGGACAAGCTCCCCAGGTCACCGCTCCCCCACCTCGGGACCGGGACCCCTACAGAGGGAGAGAAGACTCTGTCCGTGTCGGCATAACCGAACACCGCCTCGTTGTCTCTGGCGGCCGCAGATCCTCCGTGCCGACATATTCAATGATCCGCTGGACGCCGCATAGCTCAACACCGAGGTCTCTCGCCAAAGCACCTCTTCCCAAGGCCCATCGCGCTCCTGTCCCTCCCGAGGAGGTGTCGGTCAGCTCGTCTGCACCCAGGCATGACCAGCACCCCCTCCCTCGACAGGGTCGTGCGGATGGGACTCACCACGGTAACTTGAATACAACCTCGCCAGGGGACCTAAGGAACCTCATCGAACGGAACCGGAGCCGTGGCCAGGCGCAGGTCTTCGACAGCAAAGGCCAAAGATCAGAATATGCCGAATCATCGGGATGCCACGGCAGACTCGACGCCCTCGAAAAGAAGATCGAAGGCCTGCATCGGGAAAATCGTCCTTCAAGCGACGGGGCTAAATATGTCGCCGAATCGCTCACGAGGCCCTTCACCGAAGAGCTACTCGCCGTCCACGTGTCCTCCCGGAACAAGCCCCCGAAGGTCTCCTTTTTTGACGGGAAGTCCGACTCGAAAGACTATTTGGACGCGTCACAGCCAGGATGAGTTTCCAGGACAGTTCCGACACCGCGCAATGCAGCGCTTTCCCCGCCACTCTCATCTGATCTGGACGAGACTGGTCCCGAAGACTCACGCCACGCTCAATCTCTACCTTCGACGAGCTGGCCACCCAGTTGCTTGGTCATTTCGTCGGGAACAGACGGCATAAGCAGACCGATGATCATCTCTTCACCATAAAGAACAGGGATAGAGAATCCTTCAAAGGATACGTCACCCGCTTTTACAACGCTTTTCTTGAGGTCCCCGAGAACCGGGATGAGACGGTCATTACGGTGCTTAGGTCGGGTCTTAGGCACAAGGAGTGGCTACGCTCCTTTGCATTAGCGCAACCTAAGACCATGGCCGAGGTAAAGGCCTGGACCGAACGTGAGATCCAGCTTGAGTCCGAGGTGAACGCCAAGCTGCCCCAGACGGAGCAAGCCGATCGGAAGAAAAGAGCATGGCGGCTTCCCTGCTCGGTCCATCCTTAGCAGGCCACTCCATGCCCTCCCGCGCTAAAGATCAAAGCCCTCATCAAGAGGCTACCAAGCAGCTTCCCTGCTCGGTCCATCCTTGGCTGGTAATCTCTTAACCAACGATGCCAAGGATCAAAGCTCTCATCAAGAGGCCACCGAGCAGCTTCCCTGCTCGGTCCATCCTTGGCTGGCAATCTCTTACCCAACGACGCCAAAGATCAAACCCCTCATCAAGAGGCCACCGAGCAGTTTCCCTTCTCGGTCCTTCTTTGGCTGGTAATCTCTTACCCAACGACGCCAAGGATCAAAACCCTCATCAAGAGGCCGCCGAGCAGTTTCCCTGCTCAGTCCATCCTTGGCTGGTAATCTCTTACCCAATGACGCTAAGGATCAAAGCCCTCATCAAGAGGCCACCGAGCAGCTTCCCTGCTCGGTCCATCCTTTGCTAGTAATCTCTTACCCAACGACGCCAAAGATCAAAGCCCTCATTAAGAGGCCACCGAGCAATAACCCTGCTCGGTCCATCCTTAGCAGGCCACTCCATGCCCTCCCGCGCTAAGGATCAAAGCCTTCATCAAGAGACCAACGAGCAGCAACCTTGCTCGGTCTATCCTTAGCAGGCCTCTCAATGCCCTCCCGCGCTAAGGATCAAAGCCCTCGCCAAGAGGCCACCGATCAGCTACCCTACTCGGTCAATCCTTGGCTGGTAATCTCTTACCCCATGACGCCAAGGATTAAAGACCTCGCTAAGAGGCCATTGAGCGGCAACCCTGCTCGGTCCATCCTTAGCAGGCCTCTCAATACCCTCCCGCGCTAAGGATCAAAGCCCTCGCCAAGAGGCCACCGAGCAGCAACCCTACTCGGTCCATTCTTAGCAGGCCTCTCAATGCCCTCCCGCGCTAAGGATCAAAGCCCTCGCCAAGAGGCAACCGAGAAGCAACCCTGCTCGGTCCATCCATGGCTGGTAGTTCACTACCCACCGACGCCAAGGATCAAAGCCCTCATCAAGAGGCCACCGAGAAGCTACCCTGCTCGGTCCATCCTTGGCTGGTAAACTCTTACCCCACGACGCCAAGGATTAAAGCCCTCATCAAGAGGTTACCGAGCAGCTACCCTGCTCGGTCCATCCTTAGCAGGAAACTTCTTGCCCAACGATGCCAAGGATCAAAGCCCTCATCAAGAGGCCATCGAGCAGCTTCCCTGCTCAACTTCCTGCACGTCTTTTAATAAGCGATCCCCACCTCGACTTCGAGGCCATGGAGATACCGGCCTTACACCGGTCTTCGCACGCTTGGCAAATGGTTGAATTCAACTCGACGTGCGATCGCAGATGAAAAACCGATCTCCGGCCTAACGCATCATGAAAGCAGTACCGCGCAAATAAAATTTTATGGGCGCAAACAAAGGGAAAATGTGCACGCAGACAACACTACAAAAAGGTTTTATTCACAAAGCCGGAGGTCTTTACAGAGGTATTATGGGCTCCCAGCCTTACAAAAAACGCCCGGAGGATTACAAAATTTTAGCGTAAAAGAAAATAAGGAGGCGAGGAGGTTCAGGCCTCGGGGCCGGGGAGAACCTCGATGAGCTGCGCTTCCACCGCAACAACCGGGGTGGCATCTTGAAGGTCGGCGTCCACCGCAGGAGCCTCGGTGCCGGTGGCCGGGGCGACCGACTTCTCCCCTACGCTGCCACCAGGGACCTCTCCCCTTGCAGCGCTTCCGGGGGCATTCCCCTGCGCCTCATCCCCGAGGGGGTATTCACCCCGGAGCTCGCCGTCAGGGAACTCCGGCATCAGGGCCTTGACGGCATCAGGGGCGTCGTGCCAAACGATGGCAGTGGCTCCAGCGAGGTTGGTGTAGTACTGGTCCGACTTCTTGTAGCTCTCCACCGTCTTCGACGCTTGGAGCTCGGCACGCCTCGTTCCCTCCTTCGCCGTCTCGTTCTCCCTTCGGAGGGTGTTCGTCGTCCTCTTTAGGGTGGCGACAAACACCTTGGAATCTTCCAACTTAGTCTCGGCGGCTTGGGCGGCCTCTCAGCACTTGGCGATCTCCCGATCCCCAGCCGCCACCCCGGTCTTCGAGGGCAGCAACCCTCTCCATCGCCACTTGCAACTCCAGCCTTGAGCTCTCCTCCCGCGAGGAGAACTCGCCCACGTCCTGCATCGCCGGGGCAATTTGCTCGTCCTCCATGTTGACGACGAGGGCGACGTGCTGGAGGACATGAAGAAAACAAATAAGGTTTAAAAAAAGGGGGCACCCAATCTTGTGAACAAAAATACTCAATGAAGACCTGAGTGGGCTGCGAACACTAACCTGTATGGCCTCTTGAGCTATGGCCACCATTTAGGCCCGGAGGGTCCCCCGAGGGATTCTGTCCCCGGCTGACATTTCCATCTTCGAGAGCAGACTGTCGGCGAGGGAAAGCCCCGAGGGCACCTTGAAGCGAAGCTCCCCTTCATCCACGATGATCGGGGAAGCCGGGGAGCAGGGCGCCGTCCTATGGAATCTCTTGAGGAGAGACGCAGGGGAACCGGTCTTGCTGCCCACCTCCAGAGCCCGGGGCTCTTGCTCCCGAGCACGTTTTCGGCTCGGCGCTTGGCTGGACTCCGGGACCCGGGGCGCACTCGAACGCCTGGCTGGGGTGGCCGCCGGTGGGGCCGGAGCCGACGATGGGCGAGATGAGCCGGCGCCTCCGACCTTCTTCCCCTTCTTCTGTTCGACCAGGGCCGCCCGAAATTTACCCAGGTCCATGAGTTCTGCATAAGACAAAAGAAGAAAAAACAAAGGAGTTAGCAATGCCTGAAAAAGTGGAGGAATACACAAGTCTAAACAGGTCGCCTGAAAACTCCTAACTTACCCGCGAACTGGGCGGGGCTGAGCCCGGCCCAACTGAGGGCCTGCTCAGACAGCAACACATCAGCCCGGGGGAAGGGTTCCCACTCCGCCACCGCCACCGCGTCGGGATCATTCGACCGCCTCACCCACGGGCAGTTGGCCCTGTGCCACCGGATGGGCACAGGCCAATCCTCACCCTCGGGCGGCCCAACAAACAAAAACTTCTTCTTCCAATGGAAGATGGTATTACGACGACCCCCGACCCGGCAGCAGCTCCCCGGTGTTTTCTAAAAGAGATGTATACCCAGCTTGGCTCACCCATGCGAGTGCCGGGGTGGTTTTTGTTGCAAAGAGAAGAAATGAGAAGGCTCTGGCTGAAAGGGATCTGACGTAATTTCAACCGGACCAGGAACCCAAGGAGAATCCTCCAAGAGTTCGGCACTAACTGGTCCGGGGCTAACTCAAAACAATTCAACGCCGCACTCACTTCGGGGGAGAAGGGCAGGCGCATCCCGGCCTAAAAGGCTTCTAGGTACAATGCAATCTCCTTACCCCGTACCTGGTCTGCCCTCTCCCCCTCCTGGGCCAGACGAATCGAGTAGCCGGGAGGAATGTGGAAACGAGTCCGGATGGTGGTGAGCTCATCCGCATGCCTCAGCATGGATGACGCGCCAAGAGCACCCATAACCTGTGCTCTGGGGACCGCCCCCGTCACACGACCCCGGAAAGCATGGCTAACCCTAACTTCCCAGGGGGGCTCCGACTCAGACGAAGAAGAGGAAGAAGCAGAAGAGGAAGAAGAAGAAGAGGAAGCTACAGAGGACTCGCTAGACTCTTCCCGGACTATTTCTACAGACTTCTCGGTTGAATACATCTAACCTGATCGAGAGGATGAAGTCCTCGGAAGAGAAAACGCAGGGATCCCGACCTAAGGAAAAGAATGCCGAGCTGACACCAAAGGGACGAGGAAATTATGATGAGGTATGGACCCTAAAGAGGATCCAACCTCTATTTATAGCAGCCGGCGTACACATCCTACGGCGCCGATCGTCTCCCGCCAAAACAACACTTCGCATTCGACGGCAATCGGCGCTCCACCTGTTACACGCGCATTGGTTGCATCCCATCAGGCACGGGAACACCTGCGGCCCGTCTCGTCAGCCAACCAGTGCCAGACACGTGGGTTGGCGCTTCGACGAATGTACGCACAAACCGGCGCTTCCTATTTAATGCGAGATCTCTCCCGTGATCCACTGACGTCATCAAGAAAATACAACTAGTTTCCCGAGAATATGCACCGACGATATCTTCAAATAAGAGCTTACCCCGGATGACCGGTCAGACCACTCTCGACCCGACCCATGAATGGGTCAAGACGAGAGTGGGGGGCTAATGATGAAGCTAGATACCGGTGTTTCCCCAGATCATGACACATGGCGGATGACGTGTCCCAGGGCTTACGAGAAAGGATCAAGATCGGTACGTTGGAAGCATACCCCGGGCCTTCGACCCGAGGATGTTCCCGACCTTCGGTAGCCTTCCAGACCACCCCTACGATCACCTTACAAACGACAATCGGCTCGCCTCGGAGCCTTCCCGCACGCTGAGTTCCCTCAGCCCTCCAGCTCGCCTCTGAGCTATCGCATATCCAAGATGCCTCGGCCTCCCGCTCATTCCCGAGCCTCCCGCCGAGCTTAGCTTCCTCGGTCTCACCGACCGACCCATAACACCGATCACAAGCGCCTCCACCACGGCTTCACGAATCTCGTCAGACGCGAGATATCCGCCGCCCATGATCCCGCGTTCCACGCCATCATGATCCCCCATTAACGAGCATATCTCGTCATTAATAGGGAATCCCGCCTATCACGCGGGCGTAACGCCAAGGGCATAACGGCCGGCTTGAATCTCGCGCCCGCCTGCCCACGGCTGCCACTATATAAACCCATCTCTCAGACTACTCAGGTAAGCCAATTTTATCCCAATAGGTCGTTACTCTGCCAAAATACGCCGTCTAACTTGATCGTCGGAGGGTTCTCGGTGGCACAACCATCCCGGGACTTCCTTGCAGGTAGCTCGGCCTGAACCACATAAAACCCATTGAGATCCACACGCTTCAGAAGGTAACCCTCCAACTCAATCTCAGTCATCCATCAGCGCTCGCTGCAGATCAACGAAAGGTAGCATCTGAAGAAGATCCAGAGATCCATCAGTTTTCAAGGGGGGGAAAAACTAAGGCAAAACGGGGGCTTGTCACAGGCTCAAATTATTAATCATCAACTTTCTAATATTTATAAACGGTGGAAAAATATAAAATACAGGAAAAATGATATATATTTTATATGTGATTATGTTTAACTGTAATGCGCGCAGATATAACCAAGAGCCAAATAAAACATATTCCATAAGCCATCTTAAATCGTAATTGATTTTGTTAGAATATAAAATATATACTTTCAATTCTTATCATAATTTCGAAGTTTTTTGTGTATTGGAAAGGACATTTCACATGGTATCAGAGCAATTCTGGTTCTATTCTCACCGGATGAGTATTAAATAAGAATTTATTTAAATTAAAAATACTATTGCGTAAAAGCCCAGGTTTCGGCCTAAAGGACTTTCGACTTGTGGGAGCGCATTAGAATATAAAATATTCTCCCTCTGATAATAATTATTTGTCCTTTTAGAAGTTTTTTTGTCCTAAATTACTTGTTTTTTTATGATACAGAGGTGAATAATATAGAATTTCTCACTATACTTATTATTTTGTTTTTGTAAAATATCTAAACTAACTTCATTTAAAAAGCATTGGTGCAAGATTTCAAAGAAAATTTAAGAAGATGAGAAAACAATATTATTTTAATATGAGGGTAATTTAGGAAAATTTACACAATATTGTAATATTTCTTTTAAATAGACTTTAAATCATACTTTACTTGCCGTGCAAAAATCTAAAAGGATAATTAATTGTGAACGGAATGAGTATCCCTTAACTCTTATCATAACTTAGAATAATTTGTGTAATGAAAGGGACATTTCATATGGTATCAGAGCAACACAGTTTCGATTCCCACGAGACGCTTATTAAATGCGGATTTATTTAAATTTAAAATACCGTCCGATTCCCACCGGACGCGTATTAAATGCGGATTTATTTAAATTAAAAATACTGCTGTGGAAAAGCCTAGGTTTCCGCCTAAAGGGTCTTCGACCTACGGAGGCGTGTTAGAATATAAAATATATTCTCTTAACCCTCATCATAATTTCATAGTTTTGGTGCGGAAGCGACAAATGGTGCAGTGAAAGGGACATTTCATAGTTTTGACTTCTTAAGACCGCAATAATGTACTCTACAAAAACTAATAAATGTTTCACTTAGAAAAAGTGTCAAAATTGATGACACTACAAAAGATAGGGCCAGACCTAAAATGAAAATGGATAGGGATAAATGAAAACATCATGTTAATTATTAATTTAAGACGAAGTGATGACTTTTAACAAAGCAGACCGAGACAAACATATTTATGCAGTAGACCCCGAAAATTTTGGATTAAATCATGTTGTTGTTGTGTAAAAACAGAGAGGCCATAGGTCAAACTTAAAGTTCGATTGACTCGTATATTTGAATCAATATATTTCCGTCCAAGTCAAAAGCTAGTTGGTTTTGAATCAAACATTGAAAGTAGATCTTGGTTTGGTTCTGACTCAAGCTCGATATTTGGTCGGGCTAAGATTTTCTGAGCATGATAATTGGCAAAATGTAATGATATTAGAAACTACGAATCTTTCCCCGCCCTGCTATTGATAAGACCAGTTACAATTGTATGAACTGTAATCAATACAAGGTGTTATTAGAAACTATCAGTTGGGTTAGTGTATTCACTTTTATTGTTAATATTGTATTTTTATTTTAAATTAATAATAAAGGTTGTAGATAGCTAATCTATAGATACATCCGAAGTTCATATAATTTCTGCCGATAAAAAAAGAATTTGAAAGAAAAAAGGAGTAAAAAAGTTTAATTCAAAATTTACCAATATAAGTTTTTTGATCTTGTTTCTTGAAGTCGCCGTAACTTCCAGAAACTCTTTGAAAGAACAAGACGATCAAATATTTTGGGGTTTAATTTATTTTCCAACAACAATTAAATTTAATTTTGAATTATCAGGCCGCCGTGTTTCTTAAGCCATACATTTATATTCTTTTGGATATATTTGAGACCAAACAGGTCATAACAATATTATAAAAATAAAAAAAATAATAGAGAGGCATGGATGATCTAATATGATTACACACAGAAGCCTAAACACAAATCATAAACTACAAAAGAACCAAAATCAAACCAAGAGACGGATACAAAAGGTCCACACAGGATCCCTTTCACGACAAAGTCCACGCAAAAGTTTACTTCTAAATAGAGAGCAATTGGAGACTTGGAGGACTTGGGTTAGTGATTGTGAGTGACGCTACAGTCCGCCGGTAAAGTCTCTTAATTAGCAGCTAAGCAAGAAGATTACGGAAGACAGCTAACAATTTCTTCGCTGTACCAACAAAATCAATACCAATATTTCATCAAAAAAGCAAGAAAAACAAAAAGAAAATCCATTCCCAAAGGTCAAAATGGGTCCTGAATCTGCTCTTTTGTAATAAATAATAATAATAATAATAATAATAAAGGAATATATTCTTATGTGCCCTTCTTCAAAGCAGAGGATTGGGCCTATCATCACTCGGCTTTTTCTCCATCCATATCAAAAGGACATATAGGACGGTTTGTCTTTTACATTCCACCAAGCCACGCACCCGCACCCACATACGCACCCATTTACATGAATATCTAATCCTTCAAGCATGTACAAAGAGGATAATGGAGCAAAGTGGCCGGAAGGATTTTTGCGTTAGACGGCGGCATAAATCACGTTCTCCATCATTTTATTCGACGATCGGCACCGGTCATTTTGATCTTCATCGTTTAACACGTTGATACACCAAATTTCATGTGATTCCAATACCTTTTCATCGTTGATTTAGTGGGTGCAAAATTAACGGTTTACCGACAATAGAACTTTTTATATTGCTAAATTAACGGTGAAACGATATTGTAATCATATGAAATTTGGTGTATCGACGAATACGAAGATGAAGATCAAGTTGGAAGGCGCCGATCGTCGCATAGGATGACGGAGGAAGTATTTTTTGCTGCCGTCTAACTCAGAAATCCTGGGAGGACCTCTTCCCTTCATTATTCTCATATATATATACAAATAAACTCCAACCGCTCGTTATCATATCAAACGTCAACTAGACTGATCAAACCCATCTCTCATCGCGGGTTCATAACCGACAGGTCCATGTATTTTTCGTATCACTGAACGTGGATCAGATCAATGCATGTTGTCATTGATTTCATAAGAACGCATGTTACAAACCGTCGTATTTTACCTCTGCACTGAGTGTACGAGAGGATCCGGATTCGGAACGCAGCCGCACAAATCACATGACAAAACTTACACAACTCACGTGATCCTCACACTCACAAAACTCACACCTCTCACCTTATCACCTTCAATGACTTGTCTCGCCCCAATAGGCCATCCTCCTTAAAAAGCACCCCTCAATCATTCCACCACAAAAAGGCTCATCAAACCAATCATTCAAGGAAAAAAGGAAAAAGAAAATATCCTCACTTCTCATACGAATGAGCTCCTCCTGCAAACTAAGAGAGATTATCACAAGGAGATGGCAAAGGCTAGCTTCAAAAGAGAGCAGCAGCAGCAGCAGCAGCAGCAACAAGAGAAGCAAAGGGCACTTTGTGGTCTATGCCAAAGGAGGGAAGAGGTTTGTTGTCCCTTTGAAGTACTTGGAGCATCCAATATTTAGGGTTTTGTTGGAGATGGCTGAAGAGGAGTTTGGGAGCATGGGGTGTGGGCCCTTGAGGGTCCCATGTGAGGAGGAGCTCATGGATCATATAGTCTCCTTGTTGAGGAGAAACCCTAAGGAAGAGATGGAGAGGGCTTTGGTTTCCATCACTTCGTGTCGAGGCGCCCAGCTTCTCTCTTCTTTTTTCGCTCCCTCTACCGCGATTTGACGGAAAAAGTAAAGCTTTTGGGATAAAACTTTTTCTTCTCTTCTTTTCCTATTGGTTGGAGAGTTTACTGGTTCGATTTCTGAGTGAGGAGACATGTGATGATATGCACTTACTTCTGTTTCTGTTTGAGCATTTGATTATGCTTTTCTTTTCTTTTCTTTTTTTTCCTTGGTTACTTAGAGGATGCATGTAAATGATTAGCGATGGTGATTTGAAGTAGGTTTTTTCTCTCACTATAATGCAATTTTAAATTAAATTTAGCAAAATAGGGTATAAAATTTATAAATTAGCAAAATATGGCGCTTTGTGCCACATCAGCTGGCCCGTTTTTTCTAATCCAGTTATTGAGAAAGCGTCAAAATCTGCTTTCCCGTTTAAATTATTTTACCGTGACCCAGTCTAGGCAAGGATGTCGTCACAGATGGGGACGCCGTGGGACCTGACGACAGTGAGGTCAGGCTTGGAGGGGCAGTGGGAGTGGAGGAGGTGGGTGAAGGCGAGGGTGGAGACGGTGGTGGAGTGGAAGATGGGGCCGGCTGTGAGATGGGAGACGAAGGGAAGGGCGGAGAAGGGCCGGAGGCTCGAGATCACAGCGTCGATCTTGGACCGGTCGGTGCCGTAGCGGATCTTGAAGAGGACCACGTGCTCGATGGTGGTTGTCGGGGCTTCACATGCGCGTCTTTGTGTTTTGAAAGAAAACTTTTAGAAATTCCGCGCACACGAGCTCGGTCTCGTTTTAAATTTTATAACCGCAAGTGCACGACTCGTTGTAGCTAACCGGCAAATACGGATTGATCCACAAGGAATTGGAGATTAGAGGTTTTTATTGCAAGTTCAAAAAGAAAAAAATTGGTTTTGAATTGGGTTTGTCACAAAAAAGAAAATACGAAATTATAAAAACAAAGATAAGAAAGACGGCCGTGACTCCGGTTCGGATGGTTGAATCGTGGCTCATTCTTCAACGCTCTCTTGATCATCTGTGTTTTCCTTTTGTTAAAACCGACATAAAGCACGGCTTGTCAAGACGTTTGTGAAGCACAGACCATCAAGATGACGAATTCTCGACTCGGGGATTGAAACGAATCCGTTACGTTCTTTACTTACCGGTTATATGTCCAAGCATGTAGCATCAAGGCAAATCGCTAGGATCACAAAGCATACTAAATCAAAAAATATTAATTAGCAAATAAGAAGTAAAATGTTTTAGTATTAAACTTACTAAGTGATTGTATGTAACGCCTCTGAAATTCCTGTACAAATGTAATTTGTTCAATATATAGAAAGGGTATTTCGGTCTGATTAGCAGTTATAAGTTATTTTTGTTCAATAAAAACAAGAAGCAATTTGTAGCTCACTAGTTAAGCCACTCCACTGCTGTGATATAGCCTACGTGTTCGAATCTGTCACGCCCCGCTTCCAGGTAGACGGAAACGATGACGTAGCAAGCCCGCAATGTATTTATTATGAAAATAAATACGTTAAGCGTAATTAAGCAATATAACAATAAACAAGAATTACAAGAGTAATAAAATGAAAAAACAGATTTATTTACATTCAACTTTATATACAACTGACTGAGATAATGTAACGACTGAATTTTCTGTACAATTTTTTTTAAAGCACAGATTGGAGTTTCTTAGTATGAGTACAAGTTATAAATTAAATTTGTTTAAGAATAGCAAGAAACCACCTGTAGCTCACTGGTAAAGTTTTGCACTGCTGTGACATAGCTCCTGTGTTTGAATCCCCTCAAACACATATTATTTTTCTTTTAAACTTTTTGGAAGCCTAAAATTTTACACGTGCAATGCACATAAAAATGAAAAGTCAAGGAAAACAAACATATGAAAAATGATATATACAATGAGTTGAACACGTGGCAAGAATTCGACGGCTCACCTAAACAATTGGACTGGCGAGATGGCCTTATTGACTGGCGGGGACAGGCGTCCGTAGGTGAAAAGCCCTCGTATTTTGCACACAAAACCCTTGGCCTATCCCCATCACCCCTGCACTGTTTGATTTTTCTGAAATTAAACAGAGACTTCAATTTCACATTTAAATCCAATTTTAATGCATTTTAATTGATTCTTTCAATTCCAGAGCCCTACTTGCACACTATAAATACTACCCCATGCTCTAGCCCATCTTCATTCTGAAAATTCTAGTCAAAAATCTCAAATTTTCTCAAGTACAAGTAGGGTAGAAGTGGAGTTAGCAAGCTATCAACTTCCGGCGAGGATCGAAGCGAATTCCGGGGATCCCGTGACGCCACGATGACCTTAACCTCTTCCTCCATCTCTTCTTTACAAAATCAAACGGTAAGTCTCTCTCAATCTCTCTCGCTTCTCTTTGAAAGCTCTTTTCAAAACAAACACCGGTAAGTGGAGTTAATACCGATGTCAACCTTCTAAACCTTAAAAACTCACCCTTTTTCTCACATATTGTTCATACAACTTTTACACAATACTTGTAACATTATTATAAATATTTAGAATAAATTGTAACCTATAATTCCATGCATAATAATTTTAATTTAAGTTTTTCGTTTAAATACCATGAACTTCACATATCACATCTTTTAGTATTTTTGTTAAATATACTTTTAGAAAACATCACGAGGTAATGACCTACCCCTCACATACACACATTTTTATATAGCACGATACTCTTTGAATATATTTTTGTGGCAAATACAATATTTCATTAAAATACCATCGACTATAAAAAACAGTTTTCTTTTAAATAGTATTATTAAACTCTTTGCGATTATGCCTTTACAACCCATTTGGGGAACCCGTTATCAGATGGTGTGGATTATCACACATTCTTGGGCTAGTAGAGCGAGATGCAGACCTCCTCACGGAGCATTCGGTCTCGAAAGATTTTTATTACGATTTTTAAGAAAATTTAGATTTTTTGCTTAATAATAAAATTAATTAAATAATTATATAAATATTATCAAACCACATATTTCCAAGATATAATAAAATTCTATATTTTCTAAAAAATAAAAAAATGACAAGCTTCATTAAAATACTTTCAAGTTATTCAAAAATCAAGCTTTACAGTAAGATATCTTGAACTATCCAAGCTAAACTATTATCACAAAAATACTTCACATTCTTAAAATACACTTCCATGGAAACCCCAAATAATATAAATAAATAATCGAGATTTATTTTGAAAGTATATAAAATATTTTTCATAAAACCCCCTCGAGCTATATAAAACATTGTTAAGGACTTTAGTAAATATGGGTTTAAGTGGGATCAATTCTCTTGAGTCTCGGAGAGCCAGAGAAAGTGAGTGCTTGCCTATTTAAGGTAAAAAAATCTTAACGGTGTTATCAATGGTAATTGTCTTGGAAAAAGACACAAATACTGCTGTCCATGTGCAGCAGTTACCGATAACTCCCAAACCTAATTCAAGATCTAAATCGGTTTAAACTGTCTGACTCAACTTTGAGTCTAACTCATGTCTAAATCCAAACTCAACCTGAATCTAAAACCAAACATGAACTTGAATCCAAACTCAAGTCAGAATCCAAATCAAACATGAACCTAAAGTCAAGCATGCATACATGAAACTGAACCTGAATAGCAGAACAATATCAACATGCAAACATGACTCGACTTGACTCGAATGATGAATACAACTTGACATAAATACATGAATACTTGATACATACATGAACTCAATCTTGCAAACTTGATGTATTCATGGATTCGAGCAAGGCCTGTAAATTTAACTGTAACTTAGCATATACGGGATGCTGGGGTAATTCATGCGTGAATCCAACGAAATCTCAGGAGTCCCACTAGATTATGAATACATGTCTACTAACACAAGTAAACTATCATGAGGGCCCGTGTTTCCTTACTTCTGGATTACAGCCTGTTGAGATTGGAATACTTCAACACTAGGTTGAAGTCCCATTACTAACACTTGATTCGGGCCCGTGGTTCCTTACCCCTGAATTACAGCCTGTTAGGTTCGAGAACACTCTTGAGATTGGTTGACATTCACCCTTGAACTTACGATAAATAAGTATACCCAAGTAGAGACCTGTTAAGACACTTACCTTCACTGCATGTTCACTATACTTGCACTACACGGCCATGTTACTTTTATATTGACATACTCATGCTATCATTCTTATCTACTTGCCATTCATTACTATACTTGTTCACCTATATTATGATACAACTGCATGCTATATCAACTCGCCATGAAACGACATGCTGACACATTATAATCCATAATCTATTGTTCATGATATACATTTTTCCTTATCATTACAATTTATATTTCACTTCATTCCTTGGGACTTACCGAGCGAAAGTTCGCTGACGGGCATTCCACCCTTCTCTGTTTTCTTGGAATGTTCGTCAGATACTGTGGAGACTGAAAAAGTAGACATCTCAGAGGAAGAGCACCATCAGACCGAGATCCAGACCTAGACCAGTTACCTTTTCTCTATTTATGTACGCCATCTGTTTAGGCGTTTCAATCATTGTATTTTCTTTCAGTTAAAAATCATGTATTATAAATGAATCAAGTTGAATGTAAATAAAGTTGTTGAAGTTTTAATCTCATGCTTATTATCTTGTCATTTTATATTGCTTATTTTACGCTTAGCGTATTTATTCCGGAAAATGGCCTTATCGAAATAAATACATCGCGGGTCTCGTCATGTACCTGCTTCCGTCTACTGGGAAGCGGGGCATGACATGTTTTGTTGGTGGCCCATGCAGGTCCAGTTCTGCATGATGTCATAAGCAATATATAACAAGAAATATGAGATTCAACAACTTTACATTCCTTACAATTCAAGTTCCGTTAAATCTATCATAATCCATCTTCTCTATCTAAGGTGATGGATTCTCCCAGCAATCCTAGCACCAACGATGGAAGTACACCACCTCCACCTACCCTTACCATCCAACCACCTTCACCTACCGTAACTGCTCCGTTCACAGAACAGACGATACTTCTGGAGGCTATCAAAAGCTTATTTGAAGGTCAGCAGGCTGAAAGCACAATTTTGCTGGAGCAAACTGCTCTCCTTCAACAGAATTTCAACCGCTCTGAAACAGAAGCGCTGGGAGTGAAATAATTTCGGGTTTTACACCCGAAGAACTTCTCAGGGAAGGAGAAACCACTTGAGGCCGAGAAATGGGCACAGAGCATTGAAGACGGCCTAGCCGCAGCTCAAGTTCCAGAAATGGCTTGGGTCAGAATAGCCAAACTCCAGCTCACCAACAATGCCAGAGTTTGGTGGAAGGCCGAGGAGAGCCGCCTTGAGCATCCAATCGATGTGGAAGACTTTTCATGATCTCTTTGATGCCAAGTATTTTCCAGAACCGTGCATTTCGAGATGGAATAGAAATTCATCCACCTGCAACAAAGATCCATGTGAGATAAGTCAGTGGATGAGTATGATGCAGAATTCACCATGCTTGGCAGATTCGCCGCCCATCTAATCCCTACTGCAGAAATCAGAGCCAGGCGTTTCCAGTAAGGATTGGACCCTGAGATCCAGGCCGCCCTAACAACAGGGGAATATCTAAAACATGAAACAGCCTAGAAGTCAGCCCGTCGCTACGAAGTTGTTATTAAGAAGAAGGGAAGGTCACAGTTGGTCGGTATGAAACGTCATGCCAATCGGATTCGTGGTAGAGCCTTTTCTATGCCAACTCTCCCAGCTCCAACTATGAGGCCAGGAGGATCATTCTCCGAGACTGAACCGAACTTCTACATCTATTGTAAGAGGATCGGACACCAAATCAAAGATTGTCGTCGAGCGAATGGTCTTTGTCTAATATGTGGATCATCCTCACATACTATAGGCATTTACCCACACAACCGAACCGGCCCTATTCCTGCAGCTAGACCAGATATCCAAGCTCCACCTATTCGTTTAGTTATTCCTGCACCACCTCCACGTGGACCATCTTTACCTCGTCAGCCATCGATTTACCAGAATTCATAGATAAATGTACTGAGACGTCAGGCTTACACATTGGCGGCCGTGGAAAACGAGGCTAAAGGTCAAGGTAATACTGGTAAATCCCTTTCCATCTTTTCAGCCATTTCAAACTCTTACATTCTTTCGTTCTTTCAAACATTTTTCTTGCACTTTCAGTTTTATATCAGTAGTTTTTTCACCACCACTGTAATCAAATTTTTCTTGAACCTGTTACAATTTCCTTCTATAAATTTCGATGATGAAATTTTTATAAGGAGGGTAGAATGTAACAACTCTGAATTTTCTGTACGATTTTTTTTTAAAGTACAGAAAAGAGTTCCTTAGTCTGAGTACAAGTTATAAATTAAATTTGTTTAAGAACGGCAAGAATCCACTTGTAACTCATTGGTAAAGCTTTGCACTGCTGTGATGTAGCCTCTGTGTTCGAATCCCCTCAGACACATTATTTTTATGATTTTTCTTTTAAACTTTTTGGAAGCATAAAATTTTACACGTGCAATGCACAAAAAAATGAAAAGTCAAGAAAAACAACATGTGCAAAATGATATATACAGCGACTTGGACACGTGGCGAGAAACTGACGGCTTACTTAAACAATTGGACCGGCAAGATGGCCTTACTGGCTGGCGGGGACGGGCGTCCGTAGGTGAAAAGCCTCCATGTTCTGCACACAAAACCCTTGGCCTACCCCCATCACCCCTGCACTGTTTGATTTTTCTGAAATTAAACAAAGACTTCAATTTCACATTTAAATCCAATTTTAATGCATTTAAATTCATTCTTTCAATTCCAAAACCCTAATTCCACACTATAAATACTATCCCATGCCCTAGCCCATCTTCATTCTGAAAATTCTAGTCAAAACTTTCAAATTTTCTCAAGTATAAGTGGGGTAAAAGTGGAGTTAGCAAGTAATCAACTTCTGGCGAGGATCAAGACGAATTCCGACGATCCCACGACGCCACGACGACCTCAACCTCTTCCTCCCTCTCTTCTTTACAAAATCAAATGGTAAGTCCCTTCCAATCTCTTTTGCTCCTCTTTGAAAGCTCTTTTCAAAACAAGTATCAGTAAGTGGAGTTAATACCGATTTCAACCTTCTAAACCTTAAAAACTCACCCTTTTTCTTACATATTGTTCATACAACTTTTACACGATACTTGTTTATAAATGTTTAGAATAAATTGTAATCTAGAATTCCATGCATAATAACTTTAATTTAAGTTTTTCATTTAAATACCATGAACTTCACATATCACATCTTTTAGTATTTTTGTTAATTGTATCTTTAGAAAACGTTACAGGGTAATGACCTACCCCTCGCATACACACATGTTTATATAACACGATACTCTTTGAACATATTTTTGTGGCAAATACAATATTTTATTAAAATACCACCGACTATAAAAAACGGTTTTCTTTTAAATGGTATTATTAAACTCATTGTGATTATGCCTCTACAACCCATTTAGGGAACCCGTTATCGGATAGTGCGGATTATCATACATCCTTAGATGCAGATTTCCTCACGGAGCATTCGGTCTCGAAAGATTTTTAATACGATTTTTAAGAAAAACTAGATTTTCTGTTTAATAAAAAAATTAATTTTTAATAATTATATAAATATTATCAAACCACATATTTCCGAGATATAATAAAATTCCATATTTTCTAAAAAATAAAAGAATGACAAGCTTCATTAAAATACTATCAAGTTATCCAAAAGTCAAGATTTACAGTAAAATACCTTGAACTATCCAATCTAAACTAGTATCACTAAAATACTTCACATTCTTAAAATACACTTCCATGGAAACCCCAAATAATATAAATAAATACTCGAGATTTATTTTGAAAGTATATAAAATATTTTTCATAAAACCCTCTCGAGCTATATAAAACATTGTTAAGGACTTTAGTAAATATGGGTTTAAGCGGGATCAATTCTCTTGAACCTCAAAAAGCCGGATAAAATGAGTGCTTGCCTATTTAAGGTAGAAAAACTTAACGGTGTTATCAATGGTAATTATCTTGGAAAAATACACAAATCCTTTCGTCCATGTGCAACAGTTACCGATAACCCCCAAACCTAATTCAAGATCTAAATCAGTTTAAACTGTTTGATTCGAGTCTGAGTCTAACTCATGTCTAAATCTAAACTCAACCTGAATCTAAAACCAAACATGAACTTGAATCCAAACTCAAGTCAGGATCCAAATCAAACATGAACCCAAAGTCTAGCATGCATACTTGAAACCGAACCTGAATACCAGAACAATATCAACATGCAAACATGACTCGACTTGACTCGAACCATGAATATAACTTGACATGAATACTTAACATGAATACTTGATACATACATGAACTCAATCTTGCAAACTTAATGTATTCATGGATTACAGCAAGACCTGTAAATTTAACTGTAACTTAGCATA
This sequence comes from Agapanthus africanus, assembly GCA_030015575.1. Lineage (NCBI taxonomy): Eukaryota > Viridiplantae > Streptophyta > Magnoliopsida > Asparagales > Amaryllidaceae > Agapanthus > Agapanthus africanus. Next base: position 382,506,025 of record JASDDO010000004.1, on the reverse strand, counting down.
TACGAGGTGCTGGGGTAGTCCATGCGTGAATCCAACGAAATCTCAGGAGTCCCACTAGATCATGAATCCATGTCTACTAACACAACCAAGCTATCATGAGGGCCCATGTTTCCTTGCTCCTGGATTACAGCCTGTTGAGTTTGGAATATTTCAACACTAGATTGAAGTCCCGTTACTAACACTTGATTTAGGCCCGTGGTTCCTTACCCCTAGATTACAGCCTATTGGGTTCGGAAACACTCTTGAGATTGGTTGACATTCACCCTTAAACTTACGATAAATAAATATACCCAAGTAGAGATATGTTAAGACACTTACTTTCACTATATGTTCAGTATACTTGCACTACATGGCATGTTACTCTTATATTTCCATGCTCATGCTTATCTACTTGTCATTCATTACTATACTTGTTCACCTATATTATGATACAACTGCATGCTATATAAACTCGCCATGAAACGATATGCTGACTGATTGAATGATTTAGCGTGCTTGCGCTTTCTAAAAGATAGATCAAAAATATTTGTAACCGCAATCAAGAACGGCGTCGCTTTGCAGCTAGCCGGTGAGTACGGGTCGATCCACAGGGATGTTGTGAATTTCCGATTCGCTCTATCGAGTTAATTCCGAAGGGTGTTCGGATTGATTATTAAATCTAAAAACCTAATTAACCTAGGGCAATTATCTAGATCTATTCTTGCTAGGGCTAGGTTTAGGGATGGTTTGGAAATGCAAGTAAACCTCAACGCTTTCAATACCCGAATGAAGATCTGTGAGGAGTTATGGTAATTATCAATAAAGTGGATTAGATCCGTTCGGGAAGGTGATCCTTCCTCTAGGTTCTTGTCCTTCCTTTAGAGATCATTACCCTAACCTCCATGGAAAACATCACACCCGGGCCTTTATACTACGGTATCACCGCTACCTCGAGGGATAGAGTGCCGTAGGGAGCGGTATGTGCATGTATGCATGGAGTCCTATTGTAAATATTTGGTGGGTAAGAAAGGGATGAGCGATCTCATCTCTCAAAATCCTTCCCCAAAGCTAACTCTAAACAAGTTCCTAGGGCATGAAATTAAATCTACCTAGGGCAAGGAATTTAAATCTACACTAAGGCAAGAAATTAAATTACTTACAGATGCATCCCTCCAATCATCCATGCAGGGTTGTCAGATCTGAATTTCTGAATGGAGAAGAAACACCGATGCTCTCCAAAAGATTTCTAAATTTTATTCATTAAAGGGAGGCATGAAAAGAATACAATGATTTGGGATTCTATTTATAGGAGAGAGAAACCCTAGGTTACAATTGATTTGCATGTCTACATTTACCAAAATATCCTTAGGAAGACCTAGTCAAAGTAGACTTCAAGCTTTGGTAAAATTTTATGTCTCTTTTTCTTTAAAAGAAGGTATTGGGCCTTGGATCTTTGGGCTTCCTTATTATTTGGTTCTTTATTAAAATAGCTTCTATGTTTCTTCCAGATCTCCAGTGAATAATTGCGGTGGACTTTTAACCGTTCGCTTTGTAATCTCGGACCTTGCATTGCCTTGTACTTTGTGAATTTTATCTTTGATGTAGGCTTGATCAAGAGTCTTCTGTTTGTTGGTCAAAGTCCACTTTTGTATCGTCTTTTCATCGTTTTCACTGTTTTCTGTCCAAGAACCTGTAACCTGTAACATGTAGCAGACATGCGTCAAAAGCACCTGTTTATTTATAAAAAAGAATAAGAATGAGGAATATAATAATGCAATATTATGGTGTGAACAAATACCCCCAAACTTATCTTTTGCTCGTCCTCGAGCAAACTTATTTTTATTCACTAAAATCCTAACCGCACTTTCGCAGGGAAACGCGATTGCACTGAGCACGTGCAACAAGCCGTTAAACCTCTAGGTGTCCCTAGTAGGAGGAGTGTTGTCTCCTGAGGGTTTTCAGCGGATTACACCCACAAAATCCTATCAATTTGGCTGTTCGACTTTTGTTTTTCAATTAGGTCTTCTAACAAGGAATTCTATTATCTTCTACTTGTAAATTATCCACCCATATTCTTCACACTTCCTCATCATTTAACTTAAGATTATATATATCTTGCAGATCTACTTAGCTTTCGGCATTTCCTAAGTTTTCCTTCTAAGGTTCCATCTCCACTTAGGAATTTCTATCAACCCTACTAAAAATACAAGTTTTATTCTTCATTCCTTTCTCTCATCTAAACTCCAATCACATATCCCCTACGTGTGTGTATAGATCACCCCTACACTTGGAAATTCAAATCAAGCAATCGTACTCTCGTCCGTTGTCCAAAGTACTTATTAATTGGTGAATTTTTAAATGAATTTTGCTTACACATCCTTCATACGACCGTTAATACTTCTTGAGGTACCAACGACCGATTACAAAATGCGTTTGCACTTTAAAGCGTAATTCCTAGTCTTGCAACACCCAAGGCTTTTAGCAGTGACTCCCAAACCAGTTGGTCTAAGGCACTAGGTGATGAAGCACCCTCGCTAAATATTTTTTCTATTTTTGCAGCCTTAAGTAATCACAAAAACCAGTGTTCATTTTTTTTTCTTTATTCACTTTTTTTTCTTTTATTTTTATTGTACTAAGGACTTTAGACAAGAGCATTTCAAGGTCTCTTCTACTATTCCAAGTTTCAAGGTGCGTGATGTGCAAATTGTAGAGTATACATTTTCAGAATCTAGACTTAAGCTAGGAACTATTTTTCAAACTTATACTCTAATAAGAATATCAATACTTTTCCCTCATTTTGACTTAGCCCAAGAAGTGAACCCAAAATTTGCCTATTTCTAAATAAACTACAAGGCATATACTTTCTACCGTTAAACTTTAAGGAATGTTATCTTTAGGGTCTTTAATTCACTAAGTCTAAGATCTAGTTGTTCCTAGGAAGTTAACCTATTTGTCAAACTCAAGTCAATTATAGCCAAAATTGAATACAATGATTTTTATAATTTTTGAAAATTTTCAATTTTTATGGGTTTTTCCAATAAATATGCAAATGCAAAAATATGTACAAATGAATGCGAAGGAAGAAGACGTACCGAGCATACCCCCAAACTTGAACTTGACAGTGTCCTCACTGTCATGCTAAACCAAGAGGGTCAAAATGTCGGTACTCCCCTGTTTATTTATTTATAATTTTTTTTTGTATTTTTAATGTTTTGAATTTTTTTTTATTTTTATAGAAAAAGAAAACAAAAAAATATATACATATATACAAAGATTCCCCCAAACTTAAGCTTGGCCTTACATAAGCCAAACGTTAACACCAACCATTCAAAAATCTTATCGTGGTAATGGTCAAGTTGGTGGAAGAATGGGGTGTAGAAGAAAGAAATGAGAAACACGCGAGACCGTATGGAAAGAAGAGAATACGGTATCGGTGGGGGAGAAGAATGGCGGAAAGAAGAAAGAAGGGTCGCGCGATCTTGAGGGTGTAAATCGAGTGAATAAATTAGCGCAATTTGTAATGACCGATGTGTTAAAAGCGATTGCGCTAACTTATCAACTCGTCGAGAAATGGGATCAAATCTCTCAAGATTCGTAAGAGAACATGGGTACGCCGAACTTGGTATAGGAGATGAAAGCGTAACGGTCATTTGTACGGTCGGGACAATAGGAGAGACGAAAGGGAGTGAATTAGGGATAGTATCTTTCTCACCGTAGTAAACTGTGTCGAACTGGAAAGATTCCATCAATGGTTCGAAACGACTGTAAGCAACCGAGTCTGATGGCTCTTCTGAAAATGTAAAGGACTCAAACTCGGGCGGTGAGTCATCAACATCGTCCGAAAATGTGAAACACTCGTAGGTGTTATCGTCTGTGAGAATTGTGTCAGATTCAAAGGAAAAGGTTTCAAGCTCACAGTCTTCAAGCAGGGTCGGAACGATGGGAAGGAGGGAGGGTGATATAACAGTCAAAGGTTCAGGAGGATGAATTGGAAAATCCGACACATCAAAGAAAAATGGTTCAACCTCAATATGATTCTCAAAACTCTCCTCAATACTATCCTTATAATTCACTTTAAAATTCAACTCATCCATACCATTATCATCAAAATCAAGACGCATATGAAGTTCGGGAGAAACATCTAATGACTCGGGATGATGAATTGGACATAAAATTTCAATCAAATCGACAGGTTCATCATCCGAAATATTCCCGGCGTCTATATCCTCAATCAAGTGAAAATCAATTTCTTTAGACACCTCATCAAAAGCATGGATATCTATCGATTTAGGTTCTAGAGTGGAGGTGTAAAGATCGAAAGGATTAGGTGCGGTTTCACTCGAAAGGGGTTCTTCACAATTGGGCAAATCAAACACTACAGAATCACACAACTCGTCTTTATTTTGAACTTGTGAATCATTTAGGACATTCGATGGAAAACTGGAGTTGTGGGCTTCAATTGGGTAAGGGTAGGTTTGATTTAGAAATCCTCTCTCATTCTCACTCAGTCCAACCGCCTCCTCATACATTGAAAAATTTAGAGCTAGTTGGAAACTAGCTACCGGTTCAGCAGGTTGCATAAGGGTGGCCACGGACGCTTCCACATTCCTAACCATTTTGTTTGTTGCTGTGATATACGCCTCCAACGCCTCTTCCAAACTAGACTTTGGTGGTAAAGGGGTTTCGGCAAAAAATTCGAAATTGTCTGGATATGTGAAACTCCCAAAAGGCTGTGTAGAAGCAGTGTCTAGTGAAGGTGGGAAGGTCGGGTAGGACTGGTAGGAAGTGGGTGATTGGACAGGGGTAGGGTCAACATATGGATAAAAAGGTGAATAGTCTTGTGGATCCCTAGAACTAGATGAGTGGAGAGGGGTGAAAGATCGGCTGCGAGATTGAGCAATATGCTCAGCAATGGACATCGGCTTAGGAGAGACGGTAGGATTTGAAAAAGTGGTATCAACATATGGAGGTGGTAAAGGTTGACTTGGTTGACACAAAGTGGGTTGAAAAGTCAAACTGTTTCTCCTAGACGCCTCTATTTGATCTTTCAAAGATATTTTAGGCAAGGAAGGATCGTCTTTAAATTGACCGAACACATTGACATATGACGCAAAATTAGGTTCGGGATACCAAAGTTCGGCTAATGATTTTTTATGTGGGGTACCCATGTTAGAAGAAGAAAGGTGACAAAAAGGAAGGTTGGATGGTGCAAAGATTTATTTGGGGCTAAAAATTTTGCAAGTTCTATAAAATATTTGTCCTTTTTATTTTCATTTTTCATTGATTTTTTTTTCTTTATTTGGAAAAATTTTGTTGCAAAAAGATTTTAGAGAAAAGATATGCAACAGCAAAATATTTTATAGAAAAGATATGCAACAGCAAAATATTACTTGCAATTGGTTATTATATGAAGCATATCACAAGAATCTTTATTTGGAAAAAATTGTTGCAAAAAGATATTCGAGAAAAGATATGCAACAACAAAATATTTCTTGCAATCAATTTAGTTCAAGCGAGTCCCAAAAATCCTGCACAAGATTGTTATTTTGGAGAGGAATATATTTTTAAAACGCAAGGAATCTTGCAGGAATTTCCAGAAAAGATATATGGGGATTTGCAGAGGGGAGAATTAGAAATCAAACCGTGCAAAAATTGTGCGATGAATAGTCCAAACAGCCGCGGTTCCGCGGTTTCTGGCGCATCAAGGCCGCGGTTCCGCGGTTGTTTTGCGGGATCGGGTCCTGAAAAAAATTGTACGGCTCTCTGGTGGTACTCTCCCTCTGTTCTGATATACCCTTTTCTGATTTGCCTTCTGGAAATTTCCAGATCCGTCTTTGTGTAGATCCTGCAAGATTCAAACAACACAGTACCCTTTCCAAAAATAACAATTGATATATTTTTATATTTTTTTTGGATTTTTTAGATTTTCATGATTTTTTTAAATTTTATGATTAACCCGAAATTACGAAAAGAAAATTCTACGCCATCCCCGGCAACGGCGCCATTTGATTGGTTGATTTAGCGTGCTTGCGCTTTCTAAAAGATAGATCAAAAATATTTGTAACCGCAATCAAGAACGGCGTCGTTTTGCAGCTAGCCGGTGAGTACGGGTCGGTCCATAGGGATGTTGTGAATTTCCGATTCGCTCTAACGAGTTAATTCCGAAGGGTGTTCGGATTGATTATTAAATCTAAAAATCTAATTAACCTAGGGCAATTATCTAGATCTATTCTTGCTAGGGCTAGGTTTAGGGATGGTTTGGAAATGCAAGTAAACCTCAACGCTTTCAATACCCGAATGAAGATCTGTGAGAAGTTATGGTAATTATCAATAAAGTGGATTAGATCCGTTCGGGAAGGTGATCCTTCCTCTAGGTTCTTGTCCTTCCTTTAGAGATCATTACCCTAACCTCCATGGAAAACATCACACCCGGGCCTTTATACTACGGTATCACCGCTACCTCGAGGGATAGAGTGCCGTAGGGAGCGGTATGTGCATGTATGCATGGAGTCCTATTGTAAATATTTGGTGGGTAAGAAAGGGATGAGAGATCTCATCTCTCAAAATCCTTCCCCAAAGCTAACTCTAAACAAGTTCCTAGGGCATGAAATTAAATCTACCTAGGGTAAGGAATTTAAATCTACACTAAGGCAAGAAATTAAATTACTTACAGATGCATCCCTCCAATCATCCATGCAGGGTTGTCAGATCTGAATTTCTGAATGGAGAAGAAACACCGATGCTCTCCAAAAGATTTCTAAATTTTATTCATTAAAGGGAGGCATGAAAAGAATACAATGATTTGGGATTCTATTTATAGGAGAGAGAAACCCTAGGTTACAATTGATTTGCATGTCTACATTTACCAAAATATCCTTAGGAAGACCTAGTCAAAGTAGACTTCAAGCTTTGGTAAAATTTTATGTCTCTTTTTCTTTAAAAGAAGGTATTGGGCCTTGGATCTTTGGGCTTCCTTATTATTTGGTTCTTTATTAAAATAGCTTCTATGTTTCTTCCAGATCTCCAGTGAATAATTGCGGTGGACTTTTAACCGTTCGCTTTGTAATCTCGGACCTTGCATTGCCTTGTACTTTGTGAATTTTATCTTTGATGTAGGCTTGATCAAGAGTCTTCTGTTTGTTGGTCAAAGTCCACTTTTGCATCGTCTTTTCATCGTTTTCACTGTTTTCTGTCCAAGAACCTGTAACCTGTAACATGTAGCAGACATGCGTCAAAAGCACCTGTTTATTTATAAAAAGAATAAGAATGAGGAATATAATAATGCAATATTATGGTGTGAACACTGACACATCATAATCCATAATCCATTGTTCATGATATACATTTTTCCTTATCATTACAATTTATATTTCACTTCATTCCTTGGGACTTACCGAGCGAAAGTTCGCTGACGGGCATTCTACCCTTCTCTATTTTCTTGGAATGTTCGTCAGATACTGTGGAGACTGAAGAGATAGACATCGCAGAGGAAGAGCACCATCAGACCAAGATTCAGGCCTAGACCAGTTACTTTTTCTTTATTTATGTACGCCACATGTTTAGGCGTTTCAATCATTGTATTTTCTTTCAGTTAAAAATCATGTATCGTAAATAAATCAAGTTGAATATAAATAAAGTTGTTGAAGTTTTAATCTCATGTTTATTATCTTGTCATTTTATATTGCTTATTTTACGCTTAGCGTATTTATTCCGGGAAATGACCTTCTCGAAATAAATACGTCGCGGGCCTCGTCACGTACCTGCTTCTGTCTACTGGAAAGCGGGGCGTGACAGATAAAAGATACAATAATAAAAACAAATGCTTAAACAATGGCATACAAAAAGTAAGTGCTAGTAGTATGGTTGAGTAGCAAGCTGGTCTAAATCCTCTGGGTTGGGCTCTATCACCTCAGAGTCCGGTCCTTCTGATGAACATTCCAAATAAAGAAACAGAAAGAAAAGTCATCAGCGAACTAGCGTTCGATAAGTCCCAAAAGAATTAAGAGAAGATAGTATGTAATGTGAAATGAATAGGTAAAGTTGTATATGATCGTTCACTGGTATAAGATAGTTATTCTAAGGTGGTTATTTGTAATTTGATAAGTAAGGTATTCATGTATACGAGGGGAGTCTGTCTTACCCTATGGACTATAGTAACATGTAGTATAAGGCCCCGTCATAACCCACGGGACAACGACACGTGAATTCATGTAGGTGTCTTTTAAAGTGACCTCTCGTGCCACGATATACGTTCCGTACCAATCTACCCCTTTATCCCCGTATATTATATTGTATAGATTAAGATTACAGGTCTTGGCCGAATCCATAGATATAAAATGTTCAGGTTCATGTTCACGCTATAATCATGTTTTCAGGTAGTCATATCGAGTTCATGTCACGTTATAACCATGGTTCGGTCAAGTTGAGTCAAGCATACAAGTTTGAGTTTGATGTTTGAATTCGAGTGTTCAAGTTCATGATCAAGTATTCAAGTTCGTATCTGATTTTGGATTCTGGTTTGAGTTTGGACTCAGATTGAGTCAGACACTTGTGAACGGATTTAACTCTCGACTTTTTTTAGGTTCGAGAGTAATCGGTAATTGTTGCACATGGATAGCAAGATTTGTAGCTTTTTCCAAGACAATTGCCATTGATAACTCCGTTAAGTTGTCTAACATGAATATGCAAGCACTCACTTTCTCCGGCTCCTGGGGCTAAAGAGAATTGATCCCGCTTAAACCTATATTAAACTAGTGTTCTTAAAATATTGTTTTGCATATATCGAGGGGGTTTTATGAAAAATTCTTTAATATAGTTTGAATAATAAAGCTCGAGTGTGATTTATAACATTTAGGGTTTTCATGAGCATGTATTTTAATTATTGGGGTATTTTAATGATAAATACCTAGTTTTTAAAAGTTTATGGTATTTTATTGAAAACTATACTTTTTTGGTAACTTGATATTTTATTAACATTTTAATCTTTCATTTTAGAAAATATAGTTTCATAATATATTGAAAATACAGATTTATAATTTTTATATAATTTTAAAAAATTTAGTTTTGTTTAGAAAAACCGCGTTTCTTAAAAACCGTATTTTATTTACTTTCGAGATCAAATACTCCGTTAGGAGTTATGCATCTCGCTCTATTATCCCAAGAATGAGCGATAATCCGCACCATCCATTAGCGGGTCTCCTAACGAAGATTATAGAGGCGTATTTGCCAAAGATTACAAAATACCGCTTTAAAAAAACCCGGTTTTGAAAAGATGCGGTGTAAAATCTATTTTTTAAACCAACCATATATATATATATATATATATATATATATATATATATATATATATATATATATATATATATCGTGCTATGAAACCAAAGTGTGCGTGTGGGGTTGGTCGTTACCCTGTGAAGTTTTCCTAAGATATTGTTTTAACAATTATCGAAAAGAGGTTTATAGTAAAATTCAAAGTATTTTAATGAAAAAGTTCGTTTATGTTTGTTTCACATGAAATTGTTGGTTAAACTCGAAGCTAGAACATTGTAATTAAAGTTACAAGTAGGATGGTAAAATTAGTTTGACTTATGTAATTAGGAAAAGGGAGTTCTATGTTTAAAAAAAATGTATCAGAAGTAACTCCACATTACCGATATATATTTAGGAGGTGAATTGAGATGAAAAGAAGAAGAGATGAGAGAGACTTACGGCCTGGTAATATCGAGAAGAGGGTAAGGAAGAAGGGAGAGGGTTTCGTGGCGTCGCAGAAGCTCCGGAAACGGCTTCGATCTTCGATGGAAGGAGCTTGGTTGCTAACTCCACTCCACACGCACTTAGGAACTTTTGAGGTGATTTTGCTAGAAATTTTCAGAATAGATGAGAGTTAGGGCATGGGGTGATATTTATAGTGAAGAATTAGGGTTTGAGAATTAAAATTTTGGATTAAAATGCATTAAAATGGTGTTAAATGGTGGATTGAAGAATCTCTGTTTGATTGCAGGAAAATCAAACAGTGCAGGGGAGTTAAGGGGAGCTGAAGGGACAAGTGTGCAAAGCACGGAGCAAATTGGGCTAATATCAACTGTCGGTGCTGGCCCTTTGATGGGTTTGGGCGGTCGGATCTTGAGGTGTTTCCTTGAGATTCATGCCACGTGTGTATATCTGTGTTTACTCCTTTTTGTGCATGTTTGATTTCTCTGAAACTTTTCATTTCTCCGTGTATTGCACGTGCAACTCTTGGGCTTCCAAAAATTAAAAAGAAAAAATCTAAAAATAATTGGGTCTGATGGAAATCGAACGCACATGCTATGTCAAAGAAGTGTAGATGCTTTACCAGTGAGCTATAAGTTGCTTCTTATTTTTATTTAACAAAAATAATTTTTAACTCTTACACGGGTTGTAATACTCTTTTCTGTACAATAACAAGAAAATTCTGTACAGTGATTTCATAGTCGTTACATTCTACCCTCCTTATAAAAATTTCGTGCTCGAAATTTACAATTACATAAAGATTAATTTTCGAAAAGGTAAGGGTATCGTGTATGCATATCATCTTCTCTTTTCCATGTTGATTCCCCTGGCGAATTATTTCTCCACATCACTCGGACCAAGTTTACCTCCTTGTTATGTAATGTTTTCACCTTTCGGTCCAGGATCTTAACTGGTTGTTGATCGCGGGTCAGGTCGGTTTATACTGTGAGCTCTGAATGATCAAGTATGTGGCTGGGGTCGCTCACATATCGTCGTAGCTGGGATATGTGGAACACGTTGTGCACTCCTTCCAATGAGGCTGGTAGTGCTAAACGGTATGCCACTTCTCTAACTCGTTCGAGTATATCAGACGGTCCTATGTATCTTGGAATTAATTTACCCCTTTTGCTAAATCGTATCACTCCCATATTTGGAGAGATCTTCAGGAATACATGGTCTCTAGGTTGGAACTCCAGATGTCGACGCTTTGCATCTGCCCAATACTTCTATCGGTCTTGGGCTATGCGCATCTTTTCCCTGATCGTGCGAACCACGTCTACAGTTGCCACGATCATCTTTGGTCCAAGGAGTTCACGATCTCCAACGTCGTCCTAACTTAGCGGTGAATGACACTTCCGTCCTAGAGTGCTGCTAATGGTGTCATTCTATTGCTTGCCTGATAGATGTTGTATGAAAACTCAACAAGATGTAGGTGATCTTCCTACGAACCTCCGAAGTCTAACATATAGGCTCTTAGCATGTCTTCCAGAATCTGAATTGTTCGCTCGAAATGTCCGTCCGTTTGTGGATGATACACCGTGCTGAAATTCAGACTTTTTCGTAGGCTAGCTTGCAGACTTTGCCAAAATTATGATCGGAATTTTGTATTACGATCGGAGACGATACAAACAGGTACTCCATGTAATCTCACAATCTCCTGCATGAGTTCATGGGTATCAAATATGGTACATTTTGAAGGTTTAACTCTTACTTTAGATTTATACTCACCTCCATGTACTTCTTTACTAACGTCACGGTTGACTGGCCAACTCAAAATGGAATAAAGTGAGCCGACTTAGTGAGTCGATACACAAAAACCTAAATTATATCGTTACCCTTCGTGCCGCGAGGAAGAGCAGTCATAAAGTTCTTGGTAATGTGCTGCCATTTCCATTCTAGGATTGGTAACGGCTGAAGTAGACCAGCAGTTCTGTGATGTTCAGGCTTCACTTTCTGACACACCAAACACTTTGTTACGCTTCTAGCTACTTCACGCTTCATTCCATGCCACCAGTAGTGTTGTCATAGATCCTTGTATATCTTTGTACCACCAGGGTGTATCGAATACGAAGTGCGGTGAGCTTCTTTCCTCAACTCTTCTTGAACATGTCCTATTGGTATGCATAAATGACTTCCATATTGCAAGGATCTATCTTCGTGAATGATGAAGTCAGTTCGTAGTCCACTTTCTACTTATTCTCGGATCTTTTGTAGCTTCGCATCATTTGCTTGAGCTGCCTTGATTTGATTGACAAGAGTGGACTGGACTTGTAAGTTCATCAAAGATGAAGCGTTACCTGGCACAACTACTTCGATCTCCAATCCATGCAGTTCTTGCTGTAGCTTCCACTGAGCGGTGAGGTTCATTGCTAATGAATGGCGACTAAGGGCATCGGGAACTACGTTCACCTTTCCAGGATGATATTGTAGATTGATGTCGAAGTCCGCCATTAGTTCTAGCCATTTTCTTTGCCGCGTGTTGAGTTCCTTCTGAGTAAATACATACGTAAGACTTTTGTGGTCAGTGTATATATCCACTTGTTCTCCCAAAAGATAGTTGCGCCAAATCTTGAGTGCGAAGATGACGGCTGCCAATTCCAGATCATGTGTTGGATAGTTGCGCTCATGAACCTTTAGTTGTCTTGATGCAAAAGCCGCAACCTTTCCATGCTGGTGTAGAACACATCCCAATCCTTTACCGGACACATCATAATACACGACGAATCCACCAGATTGATCCGGTATTACGAGGATAGTAGCAGAGCTTAATTTCGTCTTGAGTTCTACAAAAGCCTTTTCACATGCTTCTGACCACACGAATGCTTCGTCTTTACGTGTGAACTTGGTCAAGGGTGCTGTTATCTTTGAGAATCCTTCAATAAATCATCGGTAGTATCCTGCTAAGACCAAGAAACTTCTTATATCTTTCACCATCTTTGGTGTCGGCCACTCGCTGACAGCTGACACCTTAGCTGGATCTACAGAGATTCCTTCACCTGAAACAATATGTCCAAGAAATCCGACATGATCTAGCCAATACTCACACTTGCTGTACTTGGCATAGAGCAAATGTTGTCGTAATGTCTTCAGGACAATCCGTAAGTGCTCGGCGTGTTCATTCCGATTCTTTGAATACACCAGAATGTTGTCGATGAAGATGACAATGAATCTGTCTAAGTACTCTCGGAAAACTTGGTTCATCAAGTTCATAAAGATGGCAGGTGCATTGGTCGCTCCAAATGGCATTACGAAATATTCATAATGGCCATAACGTGTGTAATGCCCAGTTTCTTTTGTACTCCATTATTCGTATTCTAATAATAAATTTTCCTATTGTTCAATTTAATTTATTCCATCCAAATATTTTTCCTAACTCTTTTACTACCAAACTTAAGGCTTAAAACCATAAGCCCAAGTCTATTTAATCCCACTCTTTTCTTTCTAAATTTTTCTTAGCCCAAAGCCCAAACCCTATAACCCAACACACTTTGCTCAACTGCCCCAATTCTTTTGAATTCCCCAATTTAAACCCACTTAATACCCAAATCAATTCCCATTAAATCCTATATCTCAAATTAATTACCAAAATCCTTATTTCATTATTTTAATACTCTCTCTCTCTCTCTATCCTCATAATTTTCAATTAATTATAATTTTAAAACCCCATTTGTTACCTATCTCTCTCTTCTTTAAATTTTTTTAATTAATTAAAATCACACGTTTCACTCTCTCACCCTCACCTACGTTCTCTCTCTCCCTCTCACACGTCTCTCTCTCTCTCTCTCACTCCTGTTCACTCTCTCTCTCTCCTCTCGGTCAGCTTCTTGCTCTCCTCTCGATCCTATATTCTTACCTCCCTCCTTGTTCTTAATCTTCCTTTCCCGCTCCCTCTCTCGAACCCACACTCACACCCACGCCAGCACCATTATCTCGTCGTCAACCCCCACGCCTCCTCCCACTTCACTGTCACTGACAACCATCCCTAGCAACCCTCATCTCCTTCCTCCTCTCCTTCCAGCAACCAACCTCGAACCCACTGCACCGCCGCTGAGCTCCTCCTCTATCGCCGGTGACCACCTCAGCCATCCCGGTTGCCTCGCCATCGAGCGCTGACAACAGCAACCACCACCACCCTCGCCGTCAAGACCCCAGCAACCAAGCCGTCGCTGCCGAGAACTCGAGCCAAGTCGAGTTGCCGTGCCGCGCTTGTGTCTCGATCGCGCCGTTGCCACTGCCGTACCGTCGTCGATACGTCGTCAGGCAAGTATAATGCTTGCTTCATGCTAATATTACCTATTCAATTCAATTGCCAATCAATTTCTTATATACTTTTCGTGTGAACCAATGTAATACAAGTGTTCGATGCAAAACCCGAATTGAAAACTCCCATTAAATTGACGGAAACTAATCACATAGGATGTCCTGAGTGATAACGAGCGTTGTGTTATGATTTGGCTGGAAAATACGGTCTTTAATGACGTGATAGGTCTTTCCCATTTAGACCCGTTAAAACTGAAATTTTCCTGTACCTGAACCTTGTAAAAATCATTGTTAATTGGTTACATATCGAAATGTTGCATTAGAGGTCTCATATCGAAGCTGACTCGATGACCTAGAACCCCATAAGAGTTTTAATCTGTTTCTATGCTAAAAAGGTGATGGAAACTGGTTCGTAGTGCAACTCTGGACTGCAGTCCAGAGCAGCACTGGCTGTCGATCCTCGTTTTGTAATACTTTCACCCTGCTGTATGAAAATGTTATGATGCGTAACCCTATACCATAGCGAAGATAAATCTGTTAGATAACCATTGAAAGTGGTTTCATTCGTTTTTACTGTCGTTTACTATTTTTATTATATTTTAAATCAACAGAACACATAGCAGTCCCAAACAGGGACAGAACGTATACCCGTTTATTGTACAATGCATAATTTCTAGTACACCATGGATATTATCAATCCGTCTGGTGATTTGGAAACCTAACCGATAAACCTAAATTTTGTTCAACTATAGCGTTCCCTAATTTTGATCCCAACAGGGTGACAACCGTGTTACGAAATGGACTTTCGGTTCAGGAACTGAATTTCCAGCAGCGAACACTTAAAATGAAATGACTGTAACTTGCGAACCCAAAACCCGATTGACTTGAAATCAATTTTGTTGAACTGCCGACTGAGTTACTTATTTTCTATTTTGTATCTTTTTCTTAATTCTGAACGCATGATTTAATACGAATTTTCTATGTTCATAAGATGCATAACGACTTGTACTGCATATAAACTGTTTAGCGGCATGATTCACAGTTTTACCCGACTACAATACCTATATTGATAGTGAACATTCGTGTTAATTCTCATTGTATATTGTATTGTCGAACGTGTACAGTATCGGTGTGGTTGTGTCAAGTACGCCAGTGAATAGTGAGTGATTTGTGACAATGAACCATACAGTGAACAGTGAATAAAATCATGTTATTGTTGCGTACTTGTACACAACTAGCCCATACTCATAAATAGTGAAACCTTGGGAAAAGGGAGAAATCGAAGTGGAAAGGAAATTGTCTTTAGCGAGGATAGCGATTTTAGAGGATGATCATTCGAACAACGACTCTTATATATTAGGTTGGACCTAGCGGTTCGGCTGACAGGGTTATGTCCCGGGTATCATGGGCCATAGTCTCGGGTACATACGAGACCCTCGTTAAACATGATCACTCCTGTCCACAACTCGATTTCAATGTGACTTAGAGACCGATAAGAACACATGTCATACATTGCATTTGTTTATTGACATATCGATTGCCTGCATTTATTATCCCCATCATTATTACTTTTATTTTCTTTCCTTTTTGTTATTATCATAATAATACTATTATGTCGCCCTGACGACCTGAGTATGCATGCTCAGTGATAGAGGTGGATTCGTCTGATCTCGAGAAGACCGTGAAGATCCAGACCAGTGAACCGGTTACGTTTCTCTATTGATATTCCTGGTTAATTTCCCCCTTTTCTTACTTCCATTGAGCTCAGATTTCTTTATATCCGATAGTTTTAGGACTGCATTCTCTTTACCCGTACTGTATTTTACTGATTACCATATAATGGTAGAAGCCGAAATGTGACTACGACAGGATTTTTCCTTGATCGTAGGAGCATGGCTGGCCTTATCACCCTTGTATTCCGTATTTTGGGAAGCGTGGCGTGACAACGGGTCCTAAATGCCGTCTTCGGGATGTCGGACTCTTTGACCTTCACCTGATGATAAGCCGAACAAAGATCTAGTTTTGAAAAGACACAAGACCCACTTAACTAATTGAAAAGGTCATCGATGCATGGTAGTGGATACTTGTTCTTAATCGTCATTTTGTTCAGAGCTCGATAATCCACACACATTCTATAGGAACCTTCTTTCTTTTTCACTGGTAACACATGAGATCCCCAACTTGAAGTATTGTTCGGATCCAACCTTTTTCAGCAGTTCATCCAACTGAATACAGATCTCTTTCAATCCCTCCGGACTTAACCGGTATGGTGCTTTGATTACAGGTTGCGTACCAGGTTGTAAATCAATACTAAACTCAAGAGCTCGATCGGGAGGTAAACTTGATATGTCTTTAGGGAACACATCCTTGAACTCTCGAACTACTTTAGGTTTTTCTTCTTCCGCAGGTAGAGAGAACACTTCTGCATTTTTCGGTTTAGCACGGTAGCTTCCTAGCTCTAAGATTCTATCTCCACTTTTGAAATAGAAGACTGGGTGATCTGGTATCTCAAATACCACCCTTCTTTGACGGCAGTCAATAGTAGCATATAATACTCCCAGCCAATCCATTCCCAAAACAATATCGAAATTTGGTATGTCTAGTACTTTGAAATTTGCGTAGAAATCTCGACCGCAAACCACAACTGGGCACTGATCATACCCCAAAGTTGCCTTCAAGACTTCATTCCCGGAACTGATATTCCAGCTTGAAATGAGTGGTTTCACTGGAATCGCATACGTTCTCACGAATCGTTATGACATGAAGCAGTGTGAAGCTCCAGTGTCGAAAAGTACGAGTGTAGGTGTCACGCCCCGCTTTACGGTGTACGGGGAGGGGACGCGGCGATGCCCGCTACGTATTTACTCTGAAGTAAATACGCTAAGCGTATCTAAGCAATATAAAGTAAAAATATACACAAGAGACAAGAATATAAATTAACATCAACTTTTATTTATTTAACAATTCTTTACAAGTACAACTGGAAAAGTAAATACATGAATAGAAAGCAATGCCTAAACAATAGTATAACTGAAATGAAAAGTATATACAAATGCCTATAGCTCTGGGTCGATAGCAAAATGCTCCAAGTCCTCAGTACTGGGCTTGATCTCCAGTGAGTCCGATCCACCTAACAACATTCCAAAGAAGAAGAGAAATAGGAATGTCGTCAGCGAACAATCGCTCTGTCAGTCCCAAAGAAAGAAGGAGAAGAATATACAGAGAATAGAACAAGTGAAGTAGATAATGTTATATTTGTTATACTAACGTAGTTGTTGTAACTTGGTACAGAATATGCCAGTGTATACGAGAGGAGTCCCACTATTCCGGAGACTAAGATATATGGAGCACAAGGAACCGTTAATCCACGGTACAACAGCAATGGATATTCATGTTAGGTGTATTAAAGTGACTGTCTCGTGCCACTTATAATACATTCCGTACCAGTCTACCCCTTTATAAACCCCATAATGTTTATTGTATTGATTGTACTGATTATATTGTATTGTCTTGTAGTAAATGGAAGACTTGTCGAAACCATGATATCAGTAAACAGAATGGATATAAATGGATAGTCATGTAATCAGAGTATATCCATGGTTCGGTTCAGTCATGTTCATGTTGTTATAGATTGTATTCTGGCATTCATGAATTCATATTGAAATGGAGTTATACTTGAATCGAATTCAAGTCAGATTGATTTCAGATTTGACTATGACTCGAACTGAGTCAGACTTTTAAACAGAATTGAAGTCCTGACTTAATTTTGATGTTATCGGTAACTGCTGCACATGGACGGCAGGATTTGTGTATTTTTCCAAGATAATTACCGTATTGATAACACCGTTGTTAGATTGTTGACCTTAGATAGGCAAGCACTCATATTCTCCGGCTCCCTGAGGCTCAAGAGAACTGGTCCGACTTAAATCTATATTTACTAGGGTCGTTATTGTAATTTAATATAACTTGAAGGGTTTTTATGTAAAAATAGTTTGATATATTTTCAAAATACATCTTAAGTATTTAATTATCATGTTTAGGGTTTTCATAGATGTATATTTTATAAAATTGAAATTTTCTAGTGAGTAGAACCTAGTTTTCATTGTATATGGTATTTTAATGAAATACTAGAATTTGTATTGAATTGTAATGGTAGTTTCATGAAATTGTATTTTCTTTGATTTAGAAAACATGGAATATTTATAATATATTTTAAAATAGATATTTTGATAATAGTTATAAATATATATTAATAAAAATAAATTTTATTTATTTTTGTAGAAATCCCATTTTCTTAAAAATTGCATCAAAAATTCCATCGAGATCGGATGCTTCGTTAGGAGGTCTGCATCTCTCTTTACTAGGCCCGAGAATGTAAGATAATCCACACTATCCCAATCGGGGTCCCCAAAATGGGTTGTTGGGGCACAATTGTAAGGAATTAAATAACATACTTTTTAAAGAAAACGTTTTTTTTAATGTTCAAGGTATTTATATGTAAACTCGTATTTTCCCATAAACTAGAGTCCCAAAATTCATCGTGTTGTGTCAAAAATGTGTGTTATGATGATGTAAGCCATTACCTCGTGAGTTATCTAAAGGTAATACAAGAAATATATTGAATTGTGTTGAAAGTAAAGTATACGGTATTTTACCGTAAAAATGCAATAAAAGTTGCATAATAGATTCTTTTGAGATGAAACTTGTTATAATGTATTTGTTAATGATTACTAAACAATCTATTAAAAATTTGTAGGTTTGTTATTAAGAAAAATTTGATTTTTTAAAGAAAAGAGATTCGGAAGCCGGAATAACTTCGCTTCCGACGAGTTTTGAAAAGGTGAATTTTTATAATAGCAAAAGAGGAGAGGAGAGGGGACTTACAGGTTATAAAGGAAGATGGAAGAAGGAAGAAGCTTTCAAAACCGTCGGGACGTCGCTTCGTCGCCGGATTCTCCTCGAAATATCGCCGGAACTTCGACCTTTGCTAACTCCACTTGTACAACTTAGGACTTGGAAATTTTAGAGAGTTTTTATAATGGAATTCTGAATGAGGAGAGGTGAAATGTGGTGTGGTATTTATAAGGAAAATTAGGGTTTAGGGTGATGAATTTAAGAATTAAAATGTGCATTAAAAATGAATTAAATAGAAGAATTATCTCTTAGGACGTTTTCAGAGTAAACAATCAATATGGGGGTAGTGGGCTAGGCGAAGGTGTGCCAGGGGAAAAAATTGGGAGCATCCCCTACGGGAGGCCCGGCGGTGCCGATCTTCAAGCTTATCTCGCCGGTCCAATACCGATGAGGGGGCTTGGGATCTTCGCTACGTGTTGGTGTCGTTTGGTATAACTCAGTATACGTGTTTGTTTAATATGTAACTTTTAATTTTACGTGTTGTGCACACGTCACAGTAGTGTAAGGCTTTACCAATGAGCTACAAGTGCTTTCTTGCTGTTCAAAAGCAAATGAAATTTATAACTTGTGCTCAGGCTTAGGTGTTCCTTTCTGTATTTAGAAAAAATTATGTACAGAAAGTTTAGGGTTGTTACATTCTACCCTCTTTATAAAAATTTCGTCCTCGAAATTTATAGAAGGAAGTTGTAACAGATTCAAGAAAAGTTTGATGACAGTGGTGGTGTGTTGTTGAAGTTTGTACTTGTATTGTTTGGAGAATCCATAATCTTGAAATAAAAATAAGGTTAGGATAGATTCAAAGAATATGAAATTGTAAGATTCAAGAAATATGAAATACAAAGAATGTTTTTAGTTGCTGATTTTTGTGTTATATTGCTTAAGACTTCATGCAGAATTGACCTGCATGTCCATGCAGAACTGACCTGCATGAGCCGCCAACAAAACCTGTCATGCCCCGCTTCCCGGTGTACGGGGAGGGAACGCGGCGAGACCCGCTACGTATTTACTCCGAAGTAAATACGCTAAACGTATCTAATCAATATAAAATAAAAATGTACACAAGAGACAGGAATATAAATTAACAACAACTTTTATTTATTAAACAATTCTTTACAAGTACAACTGGAAATGTAATACATGAATAGAAAGCAATGTCTAAACAATGGCATAACTGAAATGAAAAGTATATATAAGTGCCTACAGCTCTGAGTCGATAGCAAACTGCTCCAAATCTTCAGTACTGGGCTCGATCTCTAGTGAGTCCGATCCACCTGACAACATTCCAAAAAAGAAAAGAAATATGAATGTCGTCAGCGAACAATCGCTCAGTAAGTCCCAAAGAAAGAAGGAGAAGAATAGACAGAGAATAGAACAGGTGAAGTAGATAATGTTATATTTGTTATACTAATGTAGTTGTTGTAGCTTGGTACAGAATTTACCAGTGTATACGAGAAGAGCCCCACTATTCCGGAGACTAAAGTATACGGAGCACAAGGAACCGTTAAGCCACGGTACAACAGTAATGGATATTCAGGTTAGGTGTATTAAAGTGACCATTTCGTGCCACTTCTAACACATTCCGTACCGGTCTATCATTTTATAAACCCCGTAATGTTTATTGTATTGATTGTATTGATTGTACTGATTGTATTGTATTTTCTTGTAGTAATTGAAAGACTTTCAGAAATCATGATATCAGTAAACGGAATGGATATAAATGGATAGTCATGTAATCAGAGTATATCCATGGTTCGGTTCAGTCATGTTCATGTTGTTATAGATTGTATTCTGGCATTCATGGATTCATATTGAAATGGAGTTATACTTGAATCGAATTTAAGTCAGATTGATTTCAGATTTGACCATGACTCGAACTGAGTCGGACTTTTAAACAGAATTGAAGTCCTGCTTAATTTTGATGTTATCGGTAACCGCTGCACATGAACGACAGGATTTATATCTTTTTCCAAGACAAATACCGTATTGATAACACCGTTGTTAGATTTTCTACCTTAGATAGGCAAGTACACATATTCTCCGGCTCTCTGAGGCTCAAGAGAACTGGTTCCGCTTAAACCTATATTTACTAGGGTCCTTATTGTAATTTAATATAACTTGAGGGGGTTTATGTAAAAATAGTTTGATATATTTTCAAAATACATCTCAAGTATTTAATTATCGTCTTTAGGGTTTTCATAGACGTACATTTTATAAAAGTGAAATTTTCTAGTGAGTAGAACCTAGTTTGCATTGTATATGGTATTTTAATAAAATACTGGAATTTGTATTGAATTGTAATAGTAGTTTCATGAAATTGTAATTCCTTTGATTTAGAAAATATGGAATATTTATAATATATTTTAAAATAGATATTTTGATAATAGTTATAAATATATATTAATAAAAATAAATTTTATTTATTTTTGTAGAAATCTCATTTTCTTAAAAATTGCATCAAAAATTCCAGCGAGATCGAATGCTCCGTTAGGAGGTTCGCGTCTCGCTCTACTAGGCCCGAGGATGTGCGATAACCCACACCATCCCGATCGGGGTCCCCAAAATGGGTTGTAGAGGCACAATTGCAAAGAATTAAATAACACACTTTGTAAAGAAAACGTTTTTTTGAATGTTTAAGGTATTTATATGTAAACTCGTATTTTCCCATAAACTAGAGTCCCAAAATTCATCGTGCTATGTCAAAAATGTGTGTTGTGATGAGATAGGTCATTATCTCGTGAGTTATCTAAAGGTAATACAAGAAATATGTTGAATTGTGTCGAAAATAAAGTATATGGTATTTTACCGTAAAAATGTGATAAAAGTTGCATAATAGATTCTTTTGAGAAGAAACTTGTTCTAATGTATTTGTTAATAATTACTAAACAATCTGTTAAATATTTGTAGGTTTTTTATTAAGAAAAATTAGATTTTTTTAAAGAAAGGGATTCGAAAGCCAGAATAACTCTGCTTCCGACGAGTTTTGAAAAGGAGAATTTTTAGAATAGTAAAAGAGGAGAGGAGAGGGGAGTTACAGGTTATAAAGGAAGAGGGGAGAAGGAGTAAGCTTTCGAAACCGTCAGGGCATCGTTTCGTAGCCGTATTCTCCTCGAAACTTCGACCTTTGCTAACTCCACTTGTACAACTTAAGACTTGGAAATTTTAGAGAGTTTTTGTAATGGAATTCTGAATGAGGAGGGGTGAAATATGGTGTGGTATTTATAATAAAAATTAGGATTTAGGGTGATGAATTTGAGAATTAAAATGTGCATTAAAAATGAATTAAAGAGAGGAATTGTCATTCTCTGGATATTTTCAGAGTAAACAAACAATATGGGGGTAGTGGGGTAGGAGAAGGGGTGCTAGGGAAAAAAATTGGGGAGCATCCCCTACGGGAGGCCTGGCGGTGCCGATCTCACAGCTTATCTCGTCGGTCCAATACCGGTGAGGGGTGTTTCTTGATTTAAAATCAGGAAAGCTTCTGAGAAAAGCTTCAAAAAGGGGCCACGCGCTTACACGTGACCAGCAGTCACGTGTTGACACGTGACCTATGAAGTGCAGAAAAAGCGCACATCGATTCGCTGAGCAAAGTCAAGGAAAAGAACTTCAGAAGAGGTCACGTGCTCCCACGTGACCAGGGTCACGTGTCGACACGTGACGTTCAAAGCAGCAAACTCGCTCTCCAATTGAACCGAGGAAAGAAGTGCCAGACAGGGGTCACGTGCTCACACGTGACCAGGGGTCACGTGGTAACACGTGACGGCTAAGCAGCAGAAGAAGGCAGAACGCAGAAAGAAAGAGGATCCTTCATTCCAAAAGGGGGTCACGTGTCCGCACGTGACCATGGGTCACGTGGTCACACGTGACCGGCTTTCAAAGCCCATGTTGACGGCAGAATTAAATTCTGAAGGAAATTTGAATCCTTCCAAAGGAAAGTGAGTATCTGGGACCAATCAAATTAAAGATTCAGAGATGATTAAATATCATCTATCTATGGAAAATCTCGGGTTTGGAAAGATTTCCCCCTTAAATCTAACCAAAATAACAAAGGAGAATCTCTGGATTTAAAATCCAATGGTGAATAAAATTCACCCAATAATCCAAAGGTCCAAAACGAATGATGGATACAAATCAAATCTCTCAGTGAAGATTCATCAAAAACTAATTCATTCGGCTGCTTCTCCTATAAATAGGAGCCAAAAGACACAGGGAGAAAGAGAGACGCGCAGAGAAAGAAAAAAGGAGAAAAGCTTTGATACTTGGAAAAGACTTGGATCTTCTGCAAAAAACCCTAGGTAAGAAAGGGAAGGCTTTCGGAAAGAAAGAGAATTTAATTCTCTATAGAGTTTAACTCTAATATATAAAACAGAAGAACACATTTCTTCTCTCTTTGATAGAGGATCTGCAAAGTGCACATCTCCCCTTAAGGTTGAGAATTTAATTCTCAATGGGTCGAAATCCTGCCATGCAGATCCAAAACATAGAGAAGGAATGCAAGCATGAGAATTTAATTCTCGCAGAACTATAGGAATTCAATTCCTTTAAAATAAAATTAGGGCTCGACCCTGTATCATGGGAATTTAATTCCTTCAAAATAAAAAGAAGCAGGGTTTAACCCTAATTAAGAACATAGTTCTGTTGAAACAGCAGGAATTTAATTCTTTTAATCATAATTCTTTAAAACGGGAAGTTTCGTTCCTTAAAAGCTTTCATTAGGGTTTAACCCTATTCAGTTCTTCACATATATGAGGAATTTAATTCCTACAGAAAATTCAGAGTTCAACTCTATTTCAGAATATAAATCCTCAAAAGGAAGTAGGAATTTAATTCCTTTGAAAATTAAAAGCCCGAGGAATTTAATTCCTGAAAAAGATTAACAGATCCTCTAAAAACATACATAGAGGCAGGGTCACGTGTTACCACGTGACCCCCCCAAAGAGATCTACAGAAAGTCCCTTTGAGGCAGCACCCCACGTGATCCACGTGACCCTTGATAGAAGTTCTAATACATAGGCATTTGAATGCCCATCACGTGATGGCACGTGATACTCTGAAAGACGCGATAATTTCAGCAGAACAAACGAAAGGAGGGCGCTCTCACGTGCTGCCACGTGACCCCTCTTGCCTTAGTGTTTAACACTAAATTAAAACTCTCAAACCCAGTGTTAAAACACTGTTGGGCCTTAGCATTCAACACTGATTAAAAAAAAAGCCTTATTTGCAGTATTCAACACTGAGCTGTTTTAGTGTTTAACACTAATTTGAAAAGCCTTGTTGCTGGTGTTTAACACCAACTATTCTGTTAATGTTAAACACTAAACTATTCCCAGTGTTCAACACTGATTGCTCTGGAGTGTTTAACACTAGGCTTCGGCCCAATTGGTTAAAGGGATGGAGGCAAAGCCTCTCCCTCAATGGACCAACAAAAAGTCAATATTCCAGACCCGAATGGACTTAGCCCAAGCTGGCCATAAGTCCTCAATTTATGATTAACTGGGTCAATGGGCTCATAACATAATTGATCAGTTTTGACCCAAATTGGGCCAGGGATTATTTAATCCATCCCGGTTCTAGGGTACATCTCTTCACTCCTTTGATACTTGGCATTGTAATCCCTCAATGCCTTCAAAGAGGTGACGGGTCCCGATGACCACTCATGATATGGACTGTGGGGTCCTTAAACCCATGCATAATGCAAAATTCCTGGTTACGTGGAACGCGGATAACGTCACTCTTTGACCCCGTGGAAAACGTCCAGAGCGGATCCTGGTCCTCGCAGAGCACGGCAGTGAACCCGTGTGAAGCATCCAGAGCGGAGCCTGGTCCTCGCCTAGCACGGCAACGAACCCGTGTGAAGCATCCAGAGCACATACCGGACTGTGGAGTCCTTAAACCCATGGACTATGACGTCCTTAACCTTGACCGAGATGTCTTAAAACTACCGAGATGTCTTAAAACTACCCACGGACCGCAATGTCCTTAAACTACCCATGGACCGCAATGTCCTTAAACTAACCACGGACCGCAATGTCCTTAAACTAACCACGGACCGCAATGTCCTTAAACTAGAACAATAGAGCCCCGTATGCTCTTTTGTCAGATCTAAACGGTCATGTTTAAGTTGATCTTAGCCTCAAGGATGGCTAACGAGTCCTTAAACCTTCAAGCAGACTGGACTACAAATCCCCTAATTAACTCTGGCTCGAGGGTACATCTCTGAACTCCTCTGACATCCGTCGTCGCAATCCTTCAACGTCGTCAGAGAGGTGACGGGTCCCGACGGCCACACATACGATGGACCACTATGTCCCTAAAACTGGAACAATGGAGTCCAAACGCTCCTTTGTCAGATCTAAACTATCCCGTTAAGTCGATCTTGGTCTCAAACTAGACTGATGTATCCTTAACGAATGTTCGAGTTGATCTTAGCCTCAAGTATGGCTAACGTGTCCTCAAACCAAACCCCCCCAAAACCCAAATCTAAGACAACACGGATTTGGACTAGTCCATGCCCTACGGGCGACGACATAACTTGGTCTCCGTAAACGATCCACGGGCAGGAAAACATAAAACAAAAACACACGACACAAAGTGACCATCTGGAGAAGGAGAAAGTTGTTACCGCGATGCGGTAGCGTAATTAACTGCAGGGGCTTGCGCCTGCAGGGAAGAGCGTCCCCACAATCAAAAACCCCTCAAATGAGGGGGAATCTGACGAAGTCTGCTACATCGGACGCATCCGTCTAAACCTCCGATACATGGCGTCATGGATCGACTTGGCATCCTCGGAGAGGTGGACGGATAGCACCTATTGGCATCTGCCCCGAACCTCAGGCGAGACGTCCCGACGTCCCGCGTGTCCGTTCGGAGGGGAACAAGGGGGACTTGGGATCTTCGCCACGTGTTGCTGTCATTTGGTATAACTCAGTGCACGTGTTTGTTTAATCTGTGACTTTTCATTTTACGTGTTGTTCACGTGTAAACCTTTGGGCTTCTAAAAGATTAAAGAAAAATCAATTAAAAATATATGTGGCTGTGGGGCTACGTCACTGTTCCCCGTCGAAAGGATACGACCGGGACGTTGGGATGTCAGGCCTGAACTTCGAGGGCAGTTTCTAATTGGTGTCATCCGTCCACCTCTCGGAAGATACCAAGTTGATTTATGACACCATATATTGAAAGTTTAAACGGATACGGCCGATGTAGCAGATTTCATCAGATTTCCTCTCGTTGAGGGGTTTTTGATTATGAGGACGCTCTTTCCTGCAGGCGCAAGCCCCTGCAGTTAATTACGCTACGGCATCACGGTAACCACTTTCTCCTTCTTCAGATGGTCACTTCGTGTCGTGTGTATTTGTTTTGTTTTTGGTTGCCCGTGGATTGTATACGGAGACTAATTTATGTTGTCGCCCGTAGGGCGTGAATTAGTCCAAATCCGTATCTTCTTAGATTTGGGTTTGGGTTGGGTTTAAGGATACATTAGTCTCATTTGAGACTAAGATCAACTTAAACGTTTGTTAAGGATACGCTAGTATAATTTTAGACTAAGATCAACTTAACGATATTGTTTAAATTCAACAAAAGAGCATTTGGACTCTATTGTTTTAGTTTAGGGACTTTGCGGTCCATAATTAGTTTAAGGACATTACGGTCCGAGGTTAAGTTCATCATAGTCCATGGGCTTAAGGACCCCACGGTCCGAGGTTAAGGACATCATGGTTGTAACACCCTAGTTCATTTATATCAATTACAGTTCAAGTATTTACTTATTTATAGTAATTTCTTGGTTTACTGTGTTTTGGGTGCGAATAGTATTTTGACATTTGTATTTGCATTTTACCCGACCCGCTTGCTTGAAATCTGTCTTGATTCATGTTTATGATTTATTTAGACCTGTTGCATGGATTCGTGCATTTTCATTTTTTACTGCATACTGGCATTTTATCTGGCATCTGCATTTTATTAATATAATATTTAAAGTCAAGTAAAATATTTTAAAAATATCTAGCATGGCTTGCATGATGCCCCTGACCCAGTCATAGCATTCGCTCATCTTGTTTTCATCCCGTTCAGTGAAACAGACTTATTTGGATGGCTACACGCACGTACGTGCATCCGTTCTTGGGGGTATGCATTTTCGTTACCCGGATATCCAATTTGAGTTTTAGTCGACATGTATATTTTTTATATTTTTGAAACTGAATTTTAGGCCCGACCCGGGCGTATTTTAGACTAAATTTGTATTTACCAAAAAATCCAATTTTATTTCATCTAATATCTTTATTAAAATTTAACAGTTTAATATATTTATAGCTTACAAAATCTTTTTAAATTAAAATCAAAACCTTAATAACAACCCCTTTCTCTCTCTCTCTCCTCTGCATATATATATTTATATATATTTTATTTATTTATTTTTTTCTTTCCTTATTTAATACATAGCCCCTTCTTCTTCTTCTTCCTTCTTTCTTTTCTTGATCTTGTTTCTTGATTCCGGTGATCACCGCCGGAGCCGTGCTCGTCGCTGACGATCCTTGTGATCCAGTGAACGTACCTTGCCTGTGTGATCAACCTCTTGCCTTTCCTGGACTCGTCCCGCATGCCACGTGTGCGTTGCGACGATTTACCGACGTCGGACGTGCCGTGCGTATCCGTCGCGTGATTCGATCGAGGCAAGTTAAAACTTGCTACATGCTATGCTTTATGTAATTTATTTATATGTTTCCGTATCATCATCATCATCATCATCATCATCATACAGCTATATCTATATAATTTATACATCGTAGTTATTTAACGTTAATCGGTTTTATAATATAAAATGTATGAAAGTTTACAACTTGCGACATGCTATAATTATATCTATAAAATTTATATCGTCGTAATATTTCTTATTATTATCTTTAATTAGTTTTTAATCTGCATTTTATAATGTTATACAAAATATGGTTTGAAAATATTATAGTTTACACATGAAACGTCGTTGCAAAGCGGATACGACAAATCTGAAATTTACTATACACCTGACCTTATAAAATTTATTATAAATCATAGAAAAATCATTAGTATACGTTCTTTAGTTCGTTACGAAGCTAACTCAGAATTCTATAACTATATGAAATATTTACTTGCAAAATAAATTGTTTAAATAACGTAAAATGCAAATGAAAATATCTCTAAACCGCTGTCCAGGGAAATTCCAGCAGCAAACTTTCAATTTCGAATGTTCATAACTTTTTGTAGGAACGACCTGAGATACTTCAACTTATAAAAATGAAAACGTTATTGAATTATCTTTGCTTTAGTATAAGACACGTCCCTTTTGGAGAACGTTTGTTATTTTTAATCTATTTTACTAATCAGGGTAACGCTGAATTTCTGAACGGAACTTTCTTGTGTATGGTTAATCAATACCACTTTTATAGTTATTAATAGATTTGCATATTCTATCCATGTTAATATTATTATATCACTATTTACATATCTAGTCACATGCTAATTTATCTTTCTACATGCTAGATATATTATGATGCATCCATACGAGTAAAATGTTACCCGTTTATCACATTGTACATCCATACTAAAAGTTTAGTGTTTTCGGATACCCGTTTGCAGCATATCATTTAAAATATATATAACTGCATTTATAGATCACATTAATTCATATTATTATTGTAGTAACACCCCATACTTAATAATGTGCATCCCATTTAGTCTTGGAACTGTAAATATAACCCTAATAGTTAATTATGCATCCATATTTTATTGTGCATCCATACCATTAATTATATACCAGTTTGCATACCATGGCACATTATTACATATTGTTGTTATATCGACACCCTAGATATTGTACACCCTACATAGTCATGATGTAATCCTAATCGATAATTATGCATCCATACCATTTATTTTTATACCTATTCGCATACCATGTTACAGTATTTCATTTTATTGTCATATTAATACTCCATATTTGATTGTGTGCGCCCATATTTACTACAGTTTGATTATGAGCACCCACTTGATACCTGTGCACTACTTGACATAACCTGATACACTATTTGACATGACTTGATACATGTGCACTACCTGACACGATCTGATGTACCACAGCCTGACTTGATACCTGATCTTATTACTAATGCCGACAATCTTGACCTGTTGTCCCTACGGACATATCCTGTTGTCTACACAAACAAACCTGTACCTGCTTGATCCTGTGTTGGTATTAGCTCCATATTTATCAATACCTGACTTACACACATAACCTTGGGGGTATGGGAAAATCAAGAATGTAGCCGAACGTAACTCAAAGGGCTATTACATCATGTTACCGTGGTCCCATGGGGAATGAACGGGACATAGACCCACAGTCTATTATATCATTTTACCGTGGTCCCGTGGGGAATGAACGGGGCATAGACCGATGGGTTACGCTGATGATTACATTAATTTTTTTCGAATAACTTTAGAGTAGATAACCCTGTAGCACAGTTTAGACTACTCACTGCACTTCACCTGTATATATTCTGTTCACTGATCTATATTCATGTTACTGCCTTTTTCCTGATAACTTGTTACTGTTTATACTTCATGCCTGCATGTCTCATTATATCCTGCTTGCTTAGAATTATTGATATTATGACGCACTGACGTCTGGGTTTTGCATGGCCCAGATACCTTATCCTTGTCACAAGCTGCCCAGGAGTATTTTGATCAACAGGCTGAGCAGTGAGGACCCGTTATTAGTTTAGTTTAGCTTTCCTTTCAGTATTTTATTCCTGATGTGAGCCCGTATTATGGGACGTACATTCCAGATCATTATTGTATTTGAATCTTTTGCTTCCGCATTATTTTATTTCATGACTCGTTTATTCTGGCTTATGGACATGTATTAGATATTTTATTACTGTTCTTGATATCTCTACAGCCGTAATGTGACTATGGAGGGATATTTCCTATCCACAGGTAACATGGTTGGCTCTGTCACGTGTCGATCTTAGCGCACTCTGGGAAGCGGGGCGTGACATGGTTTGTTTGGTATCAGAGACAGGATTTAGGTTAATCAGGTTTGATTCTTTTTGTAGTTGGGTATTGGACCCAATACACGAATCGGAAAACTCGTAATTAGGAACATGTACTGTCACATTGTTATCGTGATTCTTGAATCTTATCTTTCTCTTGACCCTTGTCTTAACGATATGCAAATAACTTTGCATCTCGGCTTGGAACCTTTGGTTCCCTATTGTTTCTCCCTGTTCCTTTGATTCTGATACTAGGATTTGGGCGACTTGAACGGAGTTATGTGATTGTAACAATGAACTGCAGCATGGTTGTTAGTTATATGTATTCCCTAGAGGCCATTACTATACATAGGATGTATATTGTAGTGGATGCTTGGACATATATAGGGATGACTTTCTTGCTCGATATGATAGTTTTCTATCCGGTTACTCTTTACTTTAACGTGTACACTGATTGTCTTTCTGTTACATGTTGGTAAATCCCTTAGGATGTGTACTTGACTACCTGGACTATGATGCGGATCATACTAGTGGGGACATGGTAGTCCATAAGTACATCCTTCAAAGTCCCTAGTCGTGGGTGTATCGAGACGGGTCATCGATATACCAGAGTAGACTAGCGTATACCTTCTCGACCCATACAGATGGGCGGTTGATGATCCCATATCCATTGGTGTTTGACATCAGAGATAATATACGGGTGCTCAGTGGAGACTGGGTACACTGGACGGACTCGCCGAGAACTCCCAGATGGTATTATACCTTACGTCAGATGGCAGTTCTCAGGTGACACTGGTACAGGTTAGTTTGTATACCCGAGATCGTCATAGAGTCTTGTGTGATTCCCACTGTGCTTTGATTTCCACCTTACCACGTCCAAGAGGGCGTGCAAAACGGTGGTTTTTGGGTACAATCCCGAATCACATGGAGGCAATGAGCGATAGGAGGGGTTTCGTTTCTCCCGGTATAGGGAGTTGATGTTGTGCTGTGTTCGATTGGCTATAACAGGAAGTCCTTGGCCAAGGCTGCTTTAGGGATTTACTGGTAAGTGTTACCAGTAGTTTCTCGACCCGTTATGAGCCTCATATCGATACGACTTATCGAGTTATTGGGGTCTGACATTTACCACCCCTAGACGAGATATCGGACATATCAGACGAAGAGACCGGACTGTACGGTAGTGTTACTGGTTGGATTCATAGGAGAGTGAGCGGGCTTGCTTGTTGATCTTTTTATCGCTCAATATCCGGGTGGCCGTTACGTTTAGCAGACCACTTGCGGCTTGTGGGTGTTTGATATGATCATCACCTACTGCCGGCGTATTGACGAGTCTTTAGAGTCCTACACAGGGGTTTCCTGACTCAAGTGAAACGAAATAGGAGCGCATATGAGATATGTGCGGGACCGAGAATAATACCAGTATATGATACTGAATTCTATTCTCGCGATTTGTGACATTGATCGGTTGTATGCGATATAGCCGGGTTATCGGATCAAGTGTTGATTCGATAGGTTGTTACTGTTGATATTAGTCGGTTATATGCTATATGACCAGATCGTTAAATCAAGTGTTGATTTAATGATTTAATGTATAATTATATATTTGATATATTACTTTACATTAACTAGTATTGGTTCACTAAAGATTGATTTTCTCACTTGAATGTGCATATTGTTTATATGTGATATATGCAAGTGTACATGTTTGTATCATGCTTGATGATACAAACAAGTTGTGTGTATGAGACTTGAACCAAATCAAGGTTAAATTAGGGTTTACTATTTTCCTAACAAATAACAAAAGAGTGAGAGTTTGGTCAAAGTTATCAAGCTTCATGAAGCTTGATAAACATTGACAAAGTCAACTCTTTTGTCATTTGTTTAAAGATATTAGTTAACCCAACCTTTAACCTAATGCTTTGGTTAATTCTCTACATGAGTTAAGCATGAGGGCTTAACTCAACCATGGTGCCATAATTGAAAGGATAAGTTTCATTTGGATTTATTTTATTTCATATAATTCTTTTCTTCTTCTTCTTCTTCATCAAGCTCCACAAAAGCTTGCTAGCTCCAATGGTGCCATGAGAAAAAGAGTGAGAAATCCAATTCTAAAGTGAACCAACTTCCTATTTCTTCATCCTCTATTACTTGCCATGTAGTATAGGGTGTTCTCTTCACAAAGTTTATGACCAAGTGAAGAAATAGCTTGAGTTTGAGTCTCCCCGACGTAGATCATCTTCGGCATCGAAGTCAACGACCTAGCCCGATCATTTCTCCGACGAAACCATCGCTAGAGTCCGGGATCCCGATGATCGCAGCGGAGGGACGTCATCACGGAGCTAAAGAAGTGGAGCACCGGATCTACAAATGTTGTAATCCGTTTCACTTAGTAGCAAAGTAGTTTGCTTGCATTTGTAGTTTCGCCTAATCTCTAGTCAACGATCTTCATTGGGGTTTCTCGGCACATAAAAATTTGAATTTGGCATGGTAGATGCCTTATGGAACCTCTTGAGTGTGCCTAGTAACCCTACAGTGGTATCAGAGCCTAGCTAGAGCATTAGGCGATGTGTTTACGGAGTTAAAACCCCGATTGAAACCCGAAACGCAAAATCAACCCCCTCTCTGGAAATTTTTTGAAATCTGGGATTTTTCTGTATTAAAAATATCTAAAAAATTCAGCAGGCTTTTCTAAGAATTACCATGAAAAACGAGCCCCTAAGTCCTTCACATGGCCGCGGAACCGCAGCAATAACCCACCTTTGGCGGCGGTTCCGCGGCAGGGTAATGGAATTAGCGACGGGTTTTTGCACAGTAATTCTTGCCTCTGTTGTTTCTATTTTCTGGGTATTTTTAACAGTGACTCAAGTGTTGAGTATTTTTAGGGTTTATTTTGTATTCGATGATTCGATCGGAATATTTAATTTCGTAATGTTTTCCGGTTATTTAGAATATGTTAAAAGGTTCGACCGGATATAAATACTCACTTTTTCCCCTGCCGGGAAATTTCCAAGTGTTGGATTTTTCCGTAGTTTTAGGAATATTCTAAGTGGTGCAAGTAACTCGATGGTCCCTCTAGAAGACAACAAACGTTAACTCGATTATATGACCGTCTTGAACTGCCCTTTGAACCTTAGGGTTTGGGGCAGTACGGCGTGCCACATGTGAGGCGTTGGCTTGACCCTTCTACGGCTGGACCGTTGGTACCGTGGCATGAAGTGAATGTTTTAAAACTTATTTCAAGTGTTGAGCTTTTCGGGAAAACTTGGGTGTTTGATTGTTCGATCGGAAAGTTTAACATTGTCTATTTATCTGGAATTTGATACAATATTTGGAATCCACAAGTAGTTATGAGATAACTGATTTGAACATTATAAAAATAGCAGTTTAGTTTCAAATGATCGGTTGCCACGGGATTTTGATGCGATCAAAAGTCCGTCGCAATCATGTAGCGTACGCGGATACTCGCCGGGTAAACTTAATAGACAGCTACACCCCATAGCCTCGACCAAGTGACTGTAGAAGAACCCCGTCGCTAAAAGCATCCGTTTGGGTGCTCGCGGCAGCGGTGTTCCGCTTTAGTGCACTTCGTCGACGGCATCCGGGGGTGCGGCCGTCTACTAAAGTTTGAGACGAGGATTCGATCAGGATGTCGGGAATCTTGTTGAATTGCCCGACTAGATATTGAAAAGTGTTTTCGATATAGAGACTAAAATGCGGGGTTTATAACTGTTAGGCATGCGATGTCTAAGGAGGTTGCGGATTCTAACTGTTGTAGTTTTACACTTTCTTTTCTGCGACCGTAAGTGTAATATGTGATATCGCCGGTTTTGTTTCTATATGTCAACGACAATTGGGATACGCATGTTTACTTACGTTGATGACATGTGATGTTATGTGTTGCTGGATATGTTATATTGGATCGTCGCGTTTTGAATAGCCGGGGGTTTTATATGAGATGAGAGTTTTTATTTTCATTCATGTAAAAACTTGTATGTAATATTCTTTTATTGGGGTACTTCCGGATTGAGGTTGCTGTCACCATTTGTATATTATTTACTTTTCCGTACTAGGATAGACCCAAGGAGGAGAGCACAAGTAACCGGGTTCTGGAGTCCAGTAGGAGACCAACTCGAGGAGTCGAGTCCAGGTCTCCTAACTCTAGAATTGGTAGGGTTGCTTGTCGCTCTCGTAGGGGTCTAGGGGTGTGGGTTTGGCTATTCATCGCGACCGTGGAATTCGTGTTTTATACAGGCTCGTATTGAAAACACGGACGTCCTAATATATCCAATGTTTCATATGTTTCTTCTGCTGCTTTATCTGTGATGTGATCATTTGATATGTTGTGATAGATACTGTATATAGTATATACGATATATTATATAGATATTACTTATGTTTTACACCCGCGCTAGCCCTGCCCCGCTTTGCCGTTAGTTACCTAACCTAACGGTGCACGAGGGGACATCGAGGCGAATGCGGATGGCATAAGTGTACGTCGTATTTATCTGTGATGTTTAGGTGACTTAAATGATGGGACTTCATTAATATGATTAATGAAAGAAAAGAAACCTAAAAGATATTGTGGAATCGAATTTTCAAACACAGGTAGCTACAGTTCTTGCTTTGCATCGCGGTGTTCCTTGTAGAACATCTTGCACCTTATTCGATAAGGAAAGAGCCGGGATCCCTTCACCGGGAGTGACCCCTTTAGCAATAACTGGAAGATGCTACACCCCTCGGTTTGTCTTTTGATTGCTCCTATAGTTCTTGCTTTGCACAGCGGTATATATGATATATCCTGCACCTTATTCGATGAGGAAAGGGCCGACGATCCCTTCACCAGGAGTGACCCCTTTAGCAAAACTAGAAAAGCCTCAAAAACACTCCATTTCAAAATTCATTCGATCCTACAACGATATCAAGTTCATTACGCAATAGGTTTTCTTAAAAACCTGTCGTAGCCCTCCGTCATTTCAGATAAGTAGTAGTTAGTATTCGTGCTGCGTTTGTTGGCCTTTGTCAAGGCGTAGTGTGCGGTAGCTGACTAGTGCTTATCTGCTTATGCATATGATGCAGATTGGATTAGGGTAGTCGTGCGACCTTGTTGGCCTTTGTC
The DNA here is from genome assembly GCA_030015575.1 of Agapanthus africanus. NCBI lineage: Eukaryota > Viridiplantae > Streptophyta > Magnoliopsida > Asparagales > Amaryllidaceae > Agapanthus > Agapanthus africanus. The sequence continues at coordinate 382,470,982 of JASDDO010000004.1, read as the reverse complement.
AAGGGCCGTGCGGGTGGGTTTAATTTAATCAAGAAATGACGGGTTGAACTTGACTAGCAGCCTATCGTTTGTTGGCCTTTGTCAAGGTCATAGGACGCTAGGGGCAAAATATTATCGGGAATTTCAAGTGTTGAAATTTGCAATGAGATTGCATACCTTCTATGAGATAGTTGGATCCCGATACCCGCTGCGAGTAATTGTTACTCCTGGAAGAGTTTTACACATTACAATTAGCCGATCAAGTAGGTGTCTAGAAAGGTGTTAACGGGGTTACGCCTCTGGGAAAACGAGGTTCACTTTAATTAGGTCCGTGCGAAAGCACGGGGAACCTCCCTCAAAGTACCGACACTGGCCTGGCTGAAAGATTGGCGAACTTGCAGCGTGTAATTAATCCCGGCTAGTCTTTCCTTTTAGGGTTTGAAGGAAGATTTGATAAAAACAGTGGGAGCCATCCTGATTAGATAAAATAATAACTAATCTGATCTTGCAAGAGCGCACGCAGAGTGTTTTCTTCTCTCTCTCTCTCTCCAGGTAGCGACCATATCACGCCTTAATCAAGATAATAAAACGGATATATTGACCTAACCCGCTTGTTATACTGAGCTGGGGAACGTTGGTCCCGCTCCAACTTATAATTGTTATAAGACAGAGCAGGAAATAGGGGAATACCAGGATTCCCATACCGCCCAAACGAAGAAAGTGCATATGATGCATCTCCTTCGGGTGTGTTTATTACAAAGAACTGTTTCTCTGTATCCTCTACGTCCTGGGTATTTGATACCGGATCAGGATCCTACATATGTAATCTGTTATATAGGGCTACAGAAAGGTAGAGAACTGAGAACGGGTGATAAGTTTCATGAGACAGAAAACGGTGCAAGTGTTGCAGCCAAGTCTGTTGGTCACTGTCACCCTGTATTCCAAATACATTGATTCTGAACGAATGTTATTAGATACCGAACCTGATATAAAAAATCATATCGGTCTCTTTATTAGTAAAGAAATGATAAAATTTTGTATTGTTGGATAATGTTTTGAACATTTCCTATATCAAAAGTTGATCGGTTCAGGCACGTTATCTAAAAGCATTGATGTTCTAAATCAAACTACAGTTCTTAGTATACGGAACACACACAAGAGGAAGAGTTTAGATATGAACGGATTCTTCTTGAGGTATTGTAGACTAGGTCATGTCAATGCGACCCGACTAGCTAAGTTATATTGAGATGCATATTTAAATCTGTTTGAATTTACATCTTGTGAAACTTGCCAGTCATGTCACAGAGATAAGATGACCATAGCTCTGTTTATTGGAAGCAGAGAAAGAGTTAGTGAACTCTTGGGATGATACATATTGATGTATGATGGTCCCCTGTCTACACATGCCAAGACCGGTTCTTTGTACTTCATTACCTTCTCTGATGATCTCTCAAGATTCAGACATATGTTCCTGTTGAAACACAAGTCCGAAACTTTTGAGATATTCACAGAATATAATTTAGAAGTAGAGAACCAAAAACGGGTATAAGTATTATGTCCTTTGGTGTGATCAGGGAGGAGAATACTTGAGCACGGGATTCCTGGACTATTCTAAGAATAAGATTCTTTCTCAGCATTACTCCTCCGTATACACCATAGCACGATGGTATATCGGGCGGGAGCAATACCACCCTATGTGATATGGTGTGCTCTATGATGAGTACTGCTGAGTTTCCTATTTCCTTTTAGGGAGTTATGCACTTATGAAGTTGCATACCTATTGAATAGGGTTCCGATCAAATCAGCTGCCTACCACTTCATATGTGATATGGAAAGGGAAGAGCCCATCTCTTAAGACAGTTAAGATTTGGGGTTGTCCGGCCTATGTCTAAAAAGCATAATCCAGACAAGCTCGAGGCAAAGTCAGATCTGTAGAAGTTTGTTGGATATCCCAAGCATACGCAAGGGAATATCTTCTACCTAACCGAGGAACAAAAGTGTTTTGTTTCTCAGCATGCCACCTTTGTGAAAGGGAATTTCTTGTGAAGAAATAAGTGGACATGAGGTAGAAATGGAAAGAGTTCCAGCTATACAAACTACAGCTGATGATTTGGTAAGAACCAAAGGATTCAATAGCAACCAACGAACCTCAGTCTCTCCGCCGATCTAGTAGGGTTCCTCACCCACCTGAGAGATACTTTGGTTTCTCTATGACAGTGGGAGCGAGGATTGCATCATGAGATGATGACCCAACTAGTTTCGAGCTGGCCATCAAGAGTGGGGCTCTGTAAGAATGGCTGGATGCTTAGCGATCTGAGATGAAATCCTTATACACCAACAAAGTATGGACTTTGGTTGCTTTATCTGAAGGGTTAAATCCCCATCAGGAGCAAGTATATCTTGAGAAGATTACTTGGTGTATATGGAAAAGTTGAGACTTTCAAAGCTAGACTTGTTAAAGGTTTGCATCATTGACCAGGTATGGATTATAATGAAACCTTTTCTAAGTAACTATGTTTAAGTCCATCCAGATCCTACTTGCCACGGCTACATACCATGACTACGATATCTGGCGGTTGGGTGTCATGACTGCTTTTCTAAATGATATTTTAGAAGAGAGAGTCTGTAAGTACACAGTCAGAGGGCTTCGTAGACAGTGGGAGCAGCGGAAACGTGTGCGATATGTTTTATGTGATAAAGCAGGCATCGTGGAGTTGGAACATCTGTTTTGATGAGTTAATAAAAAAGTTTGATATCATCAAAATGGTAGATGAACCTTGTATATACAAAAAGGTAGTAGGGAGTATGGTGGTAGAGTACGTAGATGACATACTCTTGATAGGGAAGGAGTTTCCTATGCTATGCTCGGTCAATCTCCGCTTATCACAAGGATTCTCCATATAGGATCAAAGTGATACCTACTAAATCCTGGGTTTTGGATCTATGAGATAGATCTAATTGGATGTTAGGATACTCACTAGTTGTAGTGAGATGGTATCAATTGATCCTGGGGAGAATCACTGGAAAGGTTCCAGGGTGATAAAGACGACTGAATGTCAGTCACATGCATTATCTTTACCCTCAGTAAAAGGACGGTATGTTGGAAGAGTTCCAAGCTAGATACCGTGGCATACTAAACGATTAAAGGCAAGATACATCGTTACCAAAGATGCTACCAAAGAGGCAGTTTGGGTGTATATTAGTTCATAAGATGAATTTCATTCCTACCATTGTGCGACAATGGAGTTGTGGTTTATGCCAAGGAACGCCCGTCCCATCAGTGATCCAGACATATTCTAAGGCAGTGTCACCTGATCGTGGAGATGATTGATCTCTAGGGGATCGAGGTTAGGAGAGTAGACTCAGAGGACAACACGGCGGATCCACTCACAAAGGCCTTTTCCCAGAGAGAGACTTTTATGGGATGTTTGAGTATGAGATACTACAACCACTGCTATCAGATGGCCCTAGTACAAGTGGGAGATTGTTAGTTATTTGTATGCCCTAGAGGCCATTACTATACACAGGATGTATATTGTAATGGATGCTTGGACATATATAGGGATGACTTTCTTGCTCGATATGATAGTATGCTATCTGGTTACCCTTTACTTTAACGTGTACACTGATTGTCTTTCTGTTACATATTGGTAAAGCCCTTAGGATGTGTACTTGACTACCTGGACTATGATGCGGATCATACTAGTGGGGATATGGTAGTCCATAAGTACATCCTTCAAAGTCCCTAGTCGTGGGTGTATCGAGACGGGGCATCGATATACCAGAATAGACTAGCGTATACCTTCTCGACCCATACAGATGGGCGATGGATGATCCCATATCCATTGGTGTTTGACATCAGAGATGATATACGGGTGCTCAGTGGAGACTGGGTACACTGGACGGACTCGCCGAGAACTCTCAGATGGTATTATACCTTACGACAGATGGCAGTTCTCAGGTGACACTGGTACAGGTTAGTCTGTATACCCGAGATCGTCATAGAGTCTTGTGTGATTGCCACTGTGCTTTGATTTCCACCTTACCACGTCCAAGAGGGCGTGCAAAACGGTGGTTTTTGGGTACAGTCCCGAATCACATAGAGGCAATGAGCGATAGGAGGGGTTTCGTCTCTCCCGGTATTGGGAATTGATGTTGTGCTGTGTTCGATTGGCTATAACAAGAAGTCCTTGGCCAAGGCTGCTTTAGGGATTTACTGGTAAGTGTTACCAGTAGTTTCTCGACCCGTTATGAGCCTCATATCGACACGACTTATCGAGTTATTGGGGTCTGACGTTTACCACCCCTAGACGAGATATGCGACATATCAGACGAAGGGACCGAACTGTACGGTAGTGTTACTGGTTGGATTCACAGGAGAGTAAGCGGGCTTGCTTGTTGATCTTTTGATCGCTCAATACCCGGGTGGCCGTTACGTTTAGCAGACCGCTTGCGGCTTGTGGGTGTTTGATATGATCATCACCTACTGCCGGCGTATTGACGAGTCTTTAGAGTCCTACACAGGGGTTTCCTGACTCAAGCGAAACGAAATAGGAGCGCATATGAGATATGTGCATGACCGAGAATAATACCAGTATGTGATACTGAATTCTATTCTCACGATTTGTGACATTGATCGGTTGTATGCGATATAGCTGGGTTATCAGATCAAGTGTTGATTCGATAAGTTGTTACTATTGATATTAGTCGGTTATATGCTATATGACCGGATCGTTAAATCAAGTGTTGATTTAATGATTTAATGTATAATTATATATTTGATATATTACTTTACATTAACTAGTATTGGTTCACTTAAGATTGATTTTCTCACTTGAATGTGCATATTGTTTATATGTGATATATGCAAGTGTACATGTTTGTATTATGCTTGATGATACAAACAAGTTGTGTGTATGAGACTTGAACCAAATCAAGGTTAAATTAGGGTTTACTATTTTCCTAACAAATAACAAAAGAGTGAGAGTTTGGTCAAAGTTATCAAGTTTCATGAAACTTGATAAATATTGACAAAGTCAACTCTTTTGTCATTTGTTTAAAGATATTAGTTAACCCAACCTTTAACCTAATGCTTTGGTTAATTCTCTACATGAGTTAAGCATGAGGGCTTAACTCAACCATGGTGCCATAATTGAAAGGATAAGTTTCATTTGGATTTATTTTATTTCATATAATTCTTTTCTTTTTCTTCTTCTTCATCAAGCTCCACAAAAGCTTGCTAGTTCCAATGGTGCCATGAGAAAAAGAGTGAGAAATCCAATTCTAAAGTGAACCCACTTCCTATTTCTTCATTCTCTATTACTTGCCATGTAATATAGGGTGTTCTTTTCACAAAGTTTATGACTAAGTGAAGGAATAGCTTGAGTTTGAGTCTCCCCGACGTAGATCATTTTCGGCATCGAAGTCAACGACCTAGCCCGATCATTTCTCCGACGAAACCATCGCCAGAGTCCGGGATCCCGATGATCGCAGTGGAAGGACGTCATCACGGAGCTAAAGAAGTGGAGCACCGGATCTACAAAGGTTGTAATCCGTTTCACTTAGTAGCAAAGTAGTTTGCTTGCATTTATAGTTTCGCCTAATCTCTAGTCAACGATCTTCATTGGGGTTTCTCGGCACATAAAAATTTGAATTTGGCATGGTAGATGCCTTGTGGAACCTCTTGAGTGTGCCTAGTAACCCTACAATGGTTACACTGCGGTACTCTATTCATGTAACTTGGAGTCCTTGTCTTGATTCATTTCCTTGTTCCATGGTCATTTTATTACCTTGGTTCTCTCAGTTTCATTGCTTACCAGTTCATGTTTTGCAGATATCTTGGTGATCGATACCGGCAGTTATGATGTTGTCTTAGGAATGGACTTTCTCGGCACTTTCCATGCTCATATTGATTGTAGGGCAAAGAAAGTGATTTTCCAGATTCCAGGACATCCGGAGTTTGTTTTGCTGGAGAAAGCAGTTCTGTCGGGCCAGTCGAGTTTAGGGCTAGGCCGACAAGCAATGTCCTTTCGTTAATGGAAGTTGATAAGGAGGAAGTGCCAGCTGTAGTTCGAGAGTTTATGGACGTGTTCGAGGACATCTCGGGTTTACCGCCAAAACGAGATGTGGAGTTCGCAATCGATCTTGTTCCTGGTGCAGCGCCAATCTCAAAGGCGTACTATCCAATGGCACCAGTGGAGTTGGAAGAAGTCAAGAAGCAGGTTACTGAATTGCTTAAGAAGGGTTGGATTCGCAGGAGAAATTCACCTTGGGGAGCTCCAGTTCTTCTAGTAAAAAGGAAAGATGGCACAAGGAGAATGTGCATCGATTATCGAGAATTAAACCGGGTGACTATTAAGTACAAGTACCCGATCCCTCGCGTTGGCGAAATATTCGAGCAACTTAATGGCGCGAGGGTATTCTCGAAGCTGGATTTACGTTCCGGATATCATCAGGTCCGAGTTAAACCAGAGGATATTTGCAAGACTGCGTTCCGAACTCGGTATGGACATTACGAGTATTTAGTGATGCCATTCAGAGTCACGAATGCACCGGCGATATTTATGGACTTGATGAACCGAATCTTTTCACCGTTCTTGGACCAGTTTATAGTGGTGTTCATCGATGATATTCTGGTCTACTCGAGGAGCATTGAAGAGCATGCGGAGCACTTGAAGATCGCACTGCAGACATTGAGGCAAGAAAGATTGTATGCAAAGATGAGCAAGTGCGAGTTTTGGATTGAAGAAGAGAAGTTTTTGGGGCATGTCGTATCCGGAGATGAAATCGCCGTTGATCCTGAAAAGATTGCAGCAGTTCAAGATTGGCCGATTCCGAAGAACGTAGCAGAGATCAGAAGTTTTCTTGGACTTGCCGGATATTACAAAAGGTTCGTGGAGAATTTTGCTCGCTTAGCTGAGCCTTTGACCAAGCTTATGCGCCAGAAAGTATCGTTCGTATGGACGGATAGATGTGCATCAGCTTTTGAGGCGTTGAAGCAGAGGTTGATAACCGCTCCTATTTTGACCGTGCCAGACGGTTCCGGAGGATTGGTGATTCACAGCGATGCATCTGGGAAAGGTTTGGGATGTGTTTTGATGCAGAACGGGAAAGTTATAGCTTATGCATCACGGCAGTTGAAGACCCATTAGAAGAATTACCCAACTCATGATTTGGAGCTAGCAGCTGTGATTTTTTCTTTGAAGATTTGGAGACATTACTTATTGGGCGAAAGGGTCGAAGTATTCACCGATCACAAAAGCCTAAAGTATGTGTTCACGCAGAAAGAGCTTAACATGAGGCAGCGTAGATGGTTGGAGCTGATGGCTGACTACGATCTTGATCTTAAGTACCATCCGGGAAAAGTTAATGTAGTGCTGGATGCGCTTAGTCGGTTGCCCGCAATTCAGATGTTGACTGCGCAGAAGGAGTTTATCGAAGATTTTCGGAAATTCGAGTTGGAGATTGTGCTACCGCATTCTTCGGGACAGTTGATGCAGCTGCAAGTACAGTCATCGTTGATCGATAATATTAAAGCAGCGCAGTCGCAGCACCCAAGATTGCAAAGGTTTCGAGAACAGGTTGAAGCTAGATTTCGAACGGACTTGTTGATTCATGAAGATGGTTCGTTGCGATATGGTAGCCGTTTGTGTGTGCCGAAAGGGGACATTCATGAAGAGGTTATGAAGGAGGCACACAGTTCCGCGTATTCCGTGCATCCAGGAGGCACGAAGATGTACCGCGATCTAAGACAGCATTTCTGGTGGGAAGGCATGAAAGGGAGATTGCTTGCTTTGTATCGAAGTGCTTGGTGTGTCAGCAAGTTAAGGCTGAACATTAAAGAGTTGCTGGTTTATTGCAATCACTTCCGATTCCTCAATAGAAGTGGGGACATGTAACCATGGATTTCGTGAAGCTTTACCGTGGAGTCCAAAGGGCAACAATGCAGTTTGGGTGATTGTTGATCGATTGACCAAGGAAGCTCATTTCATACCATTTCGAGTTGGTCAATCAACGGAAGCGTTGGCAGAACGGTACATGTAGGAGATTGTGAGATTGCATGGAGTACCTGTGAGAATCATATCTGATCGTGACACCCGATTCTTATCGCACTTCTGGAGAAGTTTACAGGAAAGTTTGGGGACGCGATTGAAGTTTAGCACAGCTTATCATCCTCAGACAGATGGCCAGTCGGAGAGAACGATCCAAACTCTTGAAGACATGTTGAGAGCTTGCATGTTAGACTTCAAGGGTTCGTGGGAGGATCATCTGCACTTGGTGGAGTTTTCGTACAATAATAGCTTTCAGGCGACTATTCAGATGGCTCCATTCGAAGCATTGTATGGTCGCAAGTGTCGTTCACCTGTTTGTTGGGACGATACTGGAGAACGAAGATTGTTGGGACAGGATTTGATCGTGCAAGCAATTGAGAAAGTTAATACTATCCAAAATCACATGAAGGCAGCACAAGATCGGCAGAAGAGTTGGACCGACATATCGAGAAGAACTCTAGAGTTCGCTGTTGGTGATATTATGTTCTTAAATATATCACCGATAGAGGAGTGATTCGTTTTGGGAGTCGAGGCAAGCTTAGTCCTCGATTCGTAGGGCCTTTCGAAATTTTGGAGCGTGTTGGAGAAGTGGCTTATCGATTGGCTTTACCATAATTTTTGGCGAATGTTCATGACGTGTTTCATGTATCTCAACTCCGTAAGTATGTTCGAGATGAAACACACGTGCTGGATCATTCGGAGCTGACTGTAAGAGAGGATTTGACTTTTGAGGAACGACCGATAATCGAAGAGAAAAGGTCCTTGAGAACAAGGTTATCCCTCTCGTACTTGTTTCTTGGGGGAATCGCTCACACGGAGAATCGACTTTGAAATGAGAAGACGAGATTCGACAGAAGTTTCCAGATCTCTTGCTGTAGTTTCATGATTGTTTATCTTTTCTTGTCTTGAGAATTTCAAGCACGAAATTCTTTTTGTAGTTGGGTATAATGTAACACCCTAGATCACTTATACCAATTCCAGTTCAAGTATTTACTTATTTATGGTAGTTTCTTGGTGTTCAGTTGATAAAACTGCACATTTGTATTACATTTTTCCTACCATTTTCATATTAAAAAAGGACTTTACTATAATATATTATACATATGAGGGTTTATGTGTAAAAGCACCATCTTCCATGTGTTAATATATTTTAATTAGTATTTGGTAGGAAAATGTATGCAAATAAATCCATTGACCAAATCCTAGTAGAAATAAGCCTATTAAATATTATTTGAGATTATTGTGCAGAATTTTCCAAGTTGTTATGCAGAATTTATCAAACAAATCAAGTTGTTGAAGAAAACTTGCCAAATTAAGAAGCAAAACTTGGAGACCAAGTCTGGAAGCAACCGAGAAAAGATTTTTGAATTCTGAAGGTGCCTAGGATTGCCACATGTCACAAGATGCAAGCACAAGAAAGTTCATCAAGAGATCTCTACCATTAAGCGCGGATCCGCGGCCAAACACCCCCTTGGGCCGCGGATCCGCCGCAATCATAAGGAGTTGGAAGACAAGATTTTGTGGGGTGAATCAAAGCTATATTTTACGAAGTTTCCAACCTAAAGATTCTGGCTTTGCACTATAAAAGGGCACCGAGAGCCTCTTGGAAAAATCATCAAGCCGAAGAGATCACGAAGTCCAAGACGGCTCATGCATCCAGGCTGATCATCAACGGTTCATCTACCTTCTTAGAAGAGATCGAGAAGCAACTAGAGATTGTAATCATTTTCTGAGGATTCAAGTGTAATGAATATTGCTGGTTAATAAAGGTAGCTTTCTTTTTCTTATTCTATTTTTTCGTAGTTTAATTATGCAATTTCTTTCCATCTCTTTTTCTCCCAACATGCGCGAGTAATTCTCCGCTTGTTAGGGTTCGTAGAATTAGGGTAGGCTAATGGATGATGAACATCCCTAAATCCTTTTTAAGTCCTATAAAGTTTATGAACTTTATCAAAAGAATCATTAACATCTTAATCGGGCGCGCTAACAATTCTTTGTTAGTTCCGACTGCGATTAGAGATTAGATTAATGATTGTTTTGGTAAAGGCTAGATATGAACGGAGTTCCGTGTCGAGATAAGGGTTAAGAGTGGGATTCCTTTTCCCTCCAGAAACCCTAATCTACACGCATCACCGTCGTTCTAGTTTTCAATCTATTAAAGGATAAAAAGAGTAACTTTTAATTAATCATCCATAACTACTAAATCCTAACGAACCCTACAAGCCCCCTATTATATTAACTACATCCCTAAAATAATCTAAATCTATATTTTTGCATTAGTGCTTAACATAGATCTAGAAACCATTCTACAACATTCTTATTTCTTCCTCCTTTCTCAACACATCTAAAGTAAGAGTAAAAAGGTTCCACGTTTCCCTGAGGACGACCCGTACTCATCTCGGTCTAGCTACGCGCGACACCGTTATTGATTGCGGTTACCCTACAAACACAAATTTTCGTATCAATCAAATGGCGCCGTTACCGGGGAAACGTGCGTAATTTTTTATTTTTACTATTTGTGTTGAATTCTTCGACGAGTCATATCATTATTAAAACAAAACTGCAAATTGTATATTTAACGACTATTGTGTGAATTTTTGCGAGGAAATCTGGAGTCACGGACTTGAGGAAACAGGAGATCTAGGGTTCACACTTCTCTGGTAAGATTCTAACTCCCTTCTCTCTCCTCTAAAATCCAATAAAATCTATTTTCTGCAGGATTCTTTGCAAAATATCGCCGCTCAAAAATCTTTTTGCAAAGTTTTGTTTTTCGGTTTGTTTTTGCATATTTTAATACGGATCTTTAAGGGGCAAGGACCAAATCAAGATTAGGTGGGGATTTCATCACCCTTCCTAAGCCCCACAAATCACAAAGCAAGCATATAGATCAACCCTTCATTAATTTAAAAAAATATCTAGACCAGACTCTAAGGACTGTCGCGCTCAATAAGGACAGAGGAAGGTCGTGGGTAATCTATCGTTTATCCGCATTATTTTTGTAGTGCCTAGGCAAGTGTGTCAAAGGCTAGTGGTTTTTAATTAGGCCTACGACGTGGTTCCTTCCCACTTACCTGGCACTTACCTGGTTACAAGGGTAGTACGGAGGCGGTAGAGGATTTATCCTACGGCTTGTCCTTTGGAAGTCTAGGAGCGGTCTAGAGACTGGACCTAGGTAACCATAGTTCTAGGGTTGTGCATTTTTGTGATTTGTCTAAATCCGTCTTTTTTTTAAAACAAACCAATTACTTTCTCTCCTTTTTCTCTTCTTATAATGGGTGATCTAAACAGAAGAACATTTGCCGAGATTTGCTGTCCACAACCAGATATCTCTTGTTTTCGAAATCCTTTCGGTATACCGTCCGGCTCTTCCATGTCCTTAAGAGATCATATAGAACAAGCATGAAGAAACAGTTGGCCACCTCAGTCTAGGTCTTATCAACCGTATCCTAATCCTACACCTGTTTCAGTTCATACCCAGAGTGAGGAAGCCCCTAGACGAATGTCCATTGCTGAGCACATAGCTAGGTCTAGAGGGCAAAGTTTCAACCCGGACCAATATCAACCATCACCACCACTGTCCGGAGAAGAGTTTGATATGCGGTTTGTATATAGACAACCAACCAACCCATATCAATATTCTTCTTATCATAATATTGATCCTACTCCTACCCAAGTTCAGCAACCATTCTGTTCCTATCAATCCAATCCGACTTTTCCACCTACTCTAGACAGTTCTTCTAATCAGTCATTTGGGAGTTTTAATTATCCACAGGAATTTCAATCTTATACTGAAACCCCTTATCAACCCAAGACTAGTCTGGAGCAGACATTAGAAAAATTTATGGAACCGACGAATCAAATTATGAAGGATTTGGGTAGTAAGACAGAACTGTACACCCTTCCTAATCAAACCTCCCCATTCCAAAATGAACTCCACAACTCCAGTTTCATAGATTCATCAAGTACAATGTCTGATAAGTTGTGAGACTTTGTAGTGTTTGATTTACCCAACTGTGAAGGGTCCCTTTCAAGTGAAACCATACCCAACCCTTGTGATCTTTACACCTCCACTTTTGAACCAAAACTGATTGAAAACCATACTTTTGATGAGGAGTTTGAGAATTTTAACCTTCACTTGAATGAGGTGATGACGTTGGGGATATTTTGATTGATGAACCCGAAATTTTGGATGATTTTATCCCACCAATTCATCAATTCTTTTCACTTTCTTATGGTCATCATCTTGAGCTTTTAATTCTTTCCGAATCCCAAATATGTCTTGAAATTGATGATAAAGGTATACCCGAAGATCAGATCGAAATACAGCCTCCATCTTCCACATCTGGTTCAGCAACACTCGACACACCAATTTGTTTACCCATTTCACCTTCTACTTTCTCCGGTTCTTCTTCTGTTCCTATAGTTTCAGTGAGTTTTGATAAATCACAATCCGTTAATTCAAGTTCAATAATACCATAAATTCAACTTGATTTGGATATTTTTGAAAAAGAGGTAGATGAGTTTTTCGAGTCCTCCACCTCAGTGATTTTTTATGAATCAAGTAGAATAAATTCTAGCATAAAACTCTTTGACAGCAAAATGTTCAATCACACCATTGATAAAAGTTTTGAAGAACTTTTTGCTGACGAACTTGAATTTTTAAACAATACGGATTTTGTGATTGATCAATCTCCACCTATAGAGGTTGAACCGTCACCATTCCTTCTTCCTAATCATTCGCATTCCTCCTCATTCTTTCTTTTCTCTAAATTCAAACCCTTTCCTGACCACCTCTTATCCCTTCCCCACTTTTTCTTGACTCGATACAATACATTCTTCCACCAACCTATACGATATATTGATAAAATCTTTGAATGGTTGGTGTTGAATTTTGGTCTTTGTAAAGTCTTACTTTGACCAAATGACTCACCCCCTCTTAAAATGCTTCGTATTGTCTAACTCATGTTTGAGGGGGGGTATATTTTTGGCTCTTGATCATAACTTTTGTCCTCAAATTTGTGAGCCAAAAATAAGTTTGGGGGAGGATTTTCACTTTCATATATTCTTGCCCCCATTAATAATTTCCTCCCAAGTCTACAGGTTTTTGAGCTTAACGGATGACATCAGTGAGGACACTGCTGTAAACAGGTTTGGGGGAGGTTTGTGCTTATTTACACATCAATTTGCATCATATTTTGCATAAGCACAAAATTTTCAAAAATTTAAATTTTTTTTTATAACAAAAGAGTAGAAAGTGAAAAATTACATCCAAAAGATAGGAATAATTTAAGGAACCCAAGAAAATTAGAAGTTTTCTTACACGAACTAGTAATAAGTAGTTATGAGCTGTTGTCCCAAAAGTTAGTAAGATGAAAGAAGTCACTAATCTGAGAATAAAAATAAGTCTGAAAATAGTTTCTATTCTGGAAGCCGAACATTTGAATGTTGATACCCTACTATATACACTTACACACGTCTTGAAACTCGGGATAGTAGAGGATACCTTGAAATGCTCTTGTCTAAAAGCCAAAGTATGAAGGAAATGAAAAAAAAATGAAGAAAATATAAAAATGGTGAAAAGAAAAAAAATGAACACTGGTTTTGTTATCGCCAAGGCAGCAATAAAAAAATATAGCGAGGTTGCCTCTTCACCTAGTGCCCTAAGGCCAACTGGTCTAGGAGTCACTGCTAAGCCTTAGGTGGTGCAAGACGAGGAAAATATTATCACCTAATCAGCAAGAACATAAGTAATCGGTCTGTTAGTACCTCAAGAAGTATTAACGGTCGTATGAAAATGTGTGAGCAAATATAAATATTCATCAAGTTAAAAAGTACTGAGGTAGATGGACAAGAGTATGATAGCTTGAATTGAATTCTCCGAGTGTAGGGATGTTCTTTACACACACGTGGGGTTATATGATCAATGTTTGGATGAAAGGTAGGAATGAAGAATAAAGATGATGTTTTATTGTGGGATGATGTGATTTCTAACATTTTTTCATGACTATTAAGATAGGGCTCATGACAACTGAAAAGCTAGTATAGTTGGAAACTCTTATTTTCAAAGTCTTTCTTTTATGGTTCTTATCTTTATATGTAAATTTCACCATCTTTCTTTTGTTATAGGATTTTTTGGGTGTAATCCGTTGAAAACCCTCAGGAGACAACACTCCTCCTATTAGGGACACCTAGAGGTTTAATGGCTTGTTGCACGTGCTCAGTGCAATCGTGTTGCATACGAAAGTGTGCTTAGTTTTCTCCTTTCTTTTTTTCCTCTTAAATAAACTAGTTTGCTCGGGACGATCAAAGATAAGTTTGGGGGTATTTGTTCAGTTGATAAAACTGCACATTTGTATTACATTTTTCCTACCATTTTCATATTAAAAAAGGAATTTATTATAATATATTATACATATGAGGGTTTATGTGTAAAAGCACCATCTTCCATGTGTTAATATATTTTAATTAGTATTTGGTAGGAAAATGTATGCAAATAAATCCATTGACCAAATCCTAGTAGAAATAAGCCTACTAAATATTATTTGAGATTATTGTGCAGAATTTTCCAAGTTGTTATGCAGAATTTATCAAACAAATCAAGTTGTTGAAGAAAACTTGCCAAATTAAGAAGCAAAACTTGGAGACCAAGTCTGGAAGCAACCGAGAAAAGATTTTTGAATTCTGAAGGTGCCTAGGATTGCCACATGTCACAAGATGCAAGCACAAGAAATTTCATCAAGAGATCTCTACCATTAAGCGCGGATCCGCGGCCAAACACCCCTTTGGGCCGCGGATCCGCCGCAATCATAAGGAGTTGGAAGACAAGATTTTATGGGGTGAATCAAAGCTATATTTTACCAAGTTTCCAACTTAAAGATTCTGGCTTTGCACTATAAAAGGGCACCGAGAGCCTCTTGGAAAAATCATCAAGCCGAAGAGATCACGAAGTCCAAGACGGCTCACGCATTCAGGCTGATCATCAACGGTTCATCTACCTCCTTAGAAGAGATCGAGAAGCAACTAGAGATTGTAATCATTTTCTAAGGATTCAAGTGTAACGAATATTGTTGATTAATAAAGGTAGCTTTCTTTTTCTTATTCTATTTCTTCGTAGTTTAATTATGCAATTTCTTTCCATCTCTTTTTCTCCCAACATGCGCGAGTAATTCTCCGCTTGTTAGGGTTCGTAGAATTAGGGTAGGCTAATGGATGATGAACATTCCTAAATCCTTTTTAAGTCCTATAAAGTTTATGAATTTTATCAAAAGAATCATTAACATCCTAATCGGGCGCGCTAACAATTCTTTGTTAGTTCCGACTGCGATTAGAGATTAGATTAATGATTGTTTTGGTAAAGGCTAGATATGAACGGAGTTCCGTGTCGAGATAAGGGTTAAGAGTGGGATTCCTTTCCCTCCAGAAACCCTAATCTACATGCATCATCGTCGTTCTAGTTTTAAATCTATTAAAGGATAAAAATGGTAACTTTTAATTAATCATCCATAACTACTAAATCCTAACGAACCCTACAAGCCCCCTATTATATTAACTACATTCCTAAAATAATCTAAATCTATATTTTTGCATTAGTGCTTAACATAGATCTAGAAACCATTCTACAACATTCTTATTTCTTCCTCCTTTCTCAACACATCTAAAGTAAGAGTAAAAAGGTTCCACGTTTCCCTGAGGACGACCCGTACTCATCTCGGTCTAGCTACGCGCGACACTGTTATTGATTGCGGTTACCCTACAAACACAAATTTTCGTATCAATCACTTGGTTTACTGTGTTTTGGGTACGAATAATATTTTGACATTTGTATTTGCATTTTACCCGACCCGCTTGCTTGAAACCTGTCTTGATTCATGTTTATGATTTATCCTGACCTGTTACATGAATTCGTGCATTTTCATTTTTTACTGCATACTGGTATTTTATCTGGCATCTGCATTTTTTTAATATAACATTTAAAGTCAAGTAAAATATTTTAAAAATATCTAGCATGGCCTGCATGATACCCCTGACCCTGTCGTAGCATCCGCGCATCTTGTTCTCGTCCCGTTCAGTGAAACAGACTTGTTTGGATGGCTACGCGCACGTATGTGCATCCGTTCTTGGGGTTATGCATTTTCGTTATTCGGACATCCAATTTGAGTTTTGGTCGACATGTATATTTTTTATATTTTTGAAACTGAATTTTAGGCCCGACCCGGACGTATTTTGGATCAAATTTGTATTTACCAGAAAATCCAATTTTATTTCATCTAATATATTTATTAAAATTTAACAGTTTAAAATATTTATAACTTACAAAATCTTTTTAAATTAAAATCTAAACCTTAATAACAACCCCTTTCTCTCTCTCTCTTCCCTTTGCATATATATATTTATATATTTTTTATTTATTTATTTTTATCTTTCCTTATTTAATACACAGTCTCTTCTTCTTCTTCTTTCTTTCTTTTCTTGATCTTGTTTCTTGATTCCGGTGATCACCGCTGGAGCCGTGCTCCTCGTTGACGATCCGAGTGATCCAGTGAACATACCTTGCCTGTGTGATCACCCTCTTGCCTTGCCTGGACCCGTCCCGCGTGCCGCGTGTACGTTGCGACGATTTACCGACGTCGGACGTGCCGTGCGTATCCGTCGCGTGATTCGATCGAGGCAAGTTTACAACTTGCTACATGCTATGCTTTATGTAATTTATTTATATGTTTCCGTATTATTATCATCATCATCATCATCATCATACAGCTATGTATATATAATTTATACACCGTAGTTATTTAACGTTAATCGGTTTTATAATATAAAATATATGAAAGTTTACAACTTGCGACATGTTATAATTATATCAATAAAATTTATATCGTCGTAATATTTCTTATTATTATCTTTAATTAGTTTATAATCTGCATTTTATAAAGTTATACAAAATATAGTTTGAAAATATTATAGTTTACACATGAAACGTCGTTGCAAAGCGGATACGACAAATCTGAAATTTACTGTACACCTTACCTTATAAAATTCATTATAAATCATAGAAAAATTATTAGTATACGTTCTTTAGTTCGTTACGAAGCTAACTAAGAATAATATAACTTTATGAAATATTTACTTGCAAAATAAATTGTTTAAATAACGTAAAATGCAAATGAAAATATCTCTAAACTTCTGTCCAGGGAAATTCCAGCAGCAAACTTTCAATTTCGAATATTCATAGCTTTTTGTAGAAACTACCTGAGATACTTCAACTTATAAAAATGAAAACTTTATTGAATTATCTTTGTTTTGGTATAAGACACGTCCCTTTTGGAGAACGTTTGTTATTTTTAAACTATTTTACTAATCAGGGCAACGCTGAATTTCTGAACTGAACTTTCTTGTGCATGGTTAATCAATACCACTTTTATAGTTATTAATTAGTTTGAATATGTTATCCATGTTAATATTATTATATCACTATTTACATATCTAGTCTCATACTAATTCATCTTGCTACATGCTAGGTATATTATTATGCATCCATATGAGTAAAATGTTACCCGTTTATCACATTGTACATCCATACTAAAAGTTTACTATTTTCGGATACCCGTTTGCATCCATATCATTTAAAATATATATAACTGCATTTATAGATTACATTAATTCATATTATTATTGTAGTAATACCCCATACTTAATAATGTGCATCCCATTAGTCTTGCAACTGTAAATATAACCCTAATAGTTAATTATGCATCCATGTTTTATTGTGCATCCATACCATTAATTATATACCAATTTGCATACCATGACACATTATTATATATTGTTGTTATATCGACACCCCATGCTTGATATTGTACACCCTGCATAGTCATGATGTAACCCTAATCGATAATTGTGCATCCATACCATTTATCTTTATACCTATTCGCATACCATGTTACATTATTTCATTTTATTATCATATTAATACTCCATACTTGATTGTGTGCACCCATATTTACTACAGTTTGATTATGAGCACCCACTTGATACCAGTGCACTACTTGACATGACCTGATACATTATTTGACATGACTTGATACATGTGCACTACCTGACACGACCTGATGTACCACAGCCTGACTTGATACCTGATCTTGCTACTAATGCCGACAATCTTGACCTGTTGTCTCTACGGACATATCCTGTTGTCTACACAAACAAACCTGTACCTGCTTGATCCTGTGTTGGCATTAGCTCCAGATTTATCAATACCTGACTTATACACATAACCTTGGGGGTATGGGGAAATCAAGAATGTAGCCGAACGTAACTCAAAGGGCTATTACATTATGTTACCGTGGTCCCGTGGGGAATGAACGGGACATAGACTCACAGTCTATTATATCATTTTACCGTGGTCCCGTGGGGAATGAACGGGGCATAGACCGATGGGTTACGCTGAGGATTACATTAATTGATTTCGAATAACTTTAGAGTAGATAACCCTGTAGCACAGTTTAGACTACTCACTACACTTCACCTGTATATATCATGTTCACTGATCTATATTCATGTTACTGCTTATTTCCTGATAACTTGTTACTGTTTATACTTCATGCCTGCATGTCTCATTATATCCTGCTTGCTTAGAATTATTGATATTATGACGCACTGACGTCTGGGTTTTGCATGGCCCAAATACCTTATCCTTGTCACAAGCCGCCCAGGAGTATTTTGATCAACAGGCTGAGCAGTGAGCACCTGTTATTAGTTTAGTTTAGCTTTCCTTTCAGTGTTTTATTCCTGATGTGAGCCAGTATTATGGGACGTACGTTCCAGATCATTATTGTATTTGAATCTTTTGCTTCCGCATTATTTTATTTCCTGACTCGTTTATTCTGGATTATGGACATGTATTAGATAGTTTATTACTGTTCTTGATATCTCTACAGCCGTAATGTGACCGTGGAGGGATATTTCCTATCCACGGGCAGCATGGTTAGCTCTGTCACGTGTCGATCTTAGCGCACTCTGGGAAACGGGGCGTGACAATAGTCCATGGGCTTAAGGACCCCACAATCCAAGGTTAAGGACATCATAGTCCATGGGTTTAAGGACCCCACGGTCTATGGTTAAGGACATCATAGTCCATGGGTTTAAGGACCCCACAGTCCATAGTTTAAAGACGTCATAGTCTATAAAATTTAAGGACATCATAGTCCATGAGTTTAAGGACCCCACAGTCCGAGGTTAAGGGCATCATAGTCCATGGGCTTAAGGACCCCACAGTCCAAGGTTAAGGACATCATAGTCCATGAGTTTAAGGACCCCACAGTCCATGTAATGTTTGGTTATCGGAACCCGTCACCTCTCTGAAGACGTTGAAGGATTACAACGACAAATATCAGAAGAGTGAAGAGATGTACCCTTGAACCAATGTTGGTTGGGGGATCTGTAGTCCAATTGGGACTAAGATAAAAGATTTATGAGCATATGGGCTTAATTAATCTGAATGAGGGGTTTATAGCCAATTTGGGCTCGGCCCACTCAGTTAAAATGTTAAACATTTGACAATGCTGAGTATTGATTTGAGTTCTGACAATATTTTTGTCTTTTATTGAATACTGAGCATTCATCATAGCTCTGGGATTTACTTATAGAACAATTTATGTTCTTTCAGCTCACACGTGAGGAGCACGTGGCGCGCTTGGCGCTTTGCACCAGTCAAAGAGCGCAGAGTGCTTCTGCTGGGTAGCGCACACGTGAGGAGCACGTGGCGCGCTTGGCGCTGTGAGCCAGTCTAAAGAGCGCAAAGCGCTTCTGTTCATGTAGCGCACACGTGGGAAGCACGAGGCGCGCTTAGCGGTGAGTGCCAGTCCATGAGCGCAAAGCGCTATTTGTTCAGTGGCGCACACGTGAGGAACACGTGGTGCACTTGGTGCTGAGCGCCAGTCCATGAGCGCAAAGCGCTATTTGATCGGCGTTATGATCTGAGAAATAAATTTTCGTTTATAAGAGACTTTGTCTCAAGATTCTAAGAACAAAAGTTTTTATTTTATAGGAGATGTTTCAATCTCTTATTTTGATGAAATGCTTTGCCTTTATGGATCGGTGAACCTAAGAGAATTGAATTATTCTCCCCCCTTGTCGGGACCCGGTTCTTGTTCACGGAGCAAAGTGCAACACAGAACAAGGTGCCACGCCAATTGTCATACCAAGAGGGCGGGGGCCACCTCTTGAATCTGCGGAGGCCACCTCTAGAGTCCGTGGGACCCACTGTAGAACAATGGGGAATCTTCGGAACACATTCCGAAAGAGGACCGAACTGCATTATAAATATAATGATACCACCCTCAATTACAGAGGCGATTTTTAAGTGAACCGGAACTACAGGAGTTTGAAAACTCCGTAGTTAAGCGTGCTCGGGCCAGGGAAGTCTTGGGATGGGTGACCTCCTGGGAAGTGGCCCCTGGTCGTGTCCGGTTCGCTCTAAAGGGAAAAACCGTGCGGTTTCGTCCAGAGCGGACAATACCCATCTGTACTGGGGCGTGGGGCGTTACATTTATGGTGGCCCATGCAGGTCCCTCAGTAGTAGGTCTGTGGTTCGAGGACGAACCATTGTTCAAAGGTGGGGAGAATGTCGGGACCCGGTTCTTGTTCACGGAGCAAAGTGCCACACAGAATAAAGTGCCACGCCAATTGTCATACCAAGAGGGCGGGGGCCACCTCTTGAATCTGTGGGGGCCACCTCTAGAGTCCGTGGGACCTACTGTAGAACAATAGGGAATCTTGGAGCAAAGTGCCACACAGAACAAAGTGCTACGCCAATTGTCATACCAAGAGGGCGGGGGCCACCTCTTGAATCTGTGGGGGCCACCTCTAGAGTCCGTGGAACCTACTGTAGAACAATAGGGAATCTTCGGAACACATTCCGAAAGAGGACCAGGCTGCATTATAAATATAATGATACCACCCTCAATTACAGAGGCGCCTTTTAAGTGAACCGGAACTACAGGAGCTTGAGAACTACGTAGTTAAGCGAGCTCGGGCCAGGGAAGTCTTGGGATGGGTGACCTCCTGGGAAGTGGCCCCTGGTCGAGTCCGGTTCACTCTAAAGGGAAAAATCGTGCGGTTTCGGCCAGAGCGGACAATATCATCTGTACTGGGGCGTGGGGCGTTACATTTATGGTGGCCCATGCAGGTCCCTCAGTAGTAGATCTGTGGTTCGAGGACGAACCATTGTTCAAAGGTGGGGAGAATGTCGGGACCCGGTTCTTGTTCACGGAGCAAAGTGCCACACAGAACAAAGTGCCACGCCAATTGTCATACCAAGAGGGCGGGGCCACCTCTTGAATCTGTGGGGGGCACCTCTAGAGTCCGTGGGATCTACTGTAGAACAATGGAGAATCTTCGGAACACATTCTGAAAGAGGACCGGACTACATTATAAATATAATGATACCACCCTCAATTACAGAGCCGTCTTTTAAGTGAACAAGAACTACAGGAGCTTGAGAACTCGTAGTTAAGCGAGCTCGGGCCAGGAAAGTCTTGGGATGGGTGACCTCCTGGGAAGTGGCCCCTGGTCGAGTCCGGTTCTCTCTAAAGGGAAAAACCGTGCGGTTTCGGCCAGAGCGGACAATATCATCTGTTCATGATCTCTTTTTGTAAAAGACCTTAGTCTTATACATCTATGATCTATGAGAAGAATTATGTTCTTCTTCTTATTTTTTTATGATGAGATCCTTTGATCTCTTTGTGAAAGACCTTGGTCTTATAGATCTATGATCTTAGAAAAGAAGTAAACTCTTCTTTTTATATGAGACGATTTCATCTTTCTATTCTTTTTATCTTGAAGAAAAGTTCTTCTTCCGAGGGCTTGCCCTTCTTTCTGAGATTTCTTAAAGTTTTTAGGGGGGGTTCCTCTCTCTGTTTTTCTATCTGTTTCTGTCTCTATCTTCGAGACTTGAAATCTTAGGTCCTTTATATAGGGCAAGCTGATTTGTTCAATCAGTTAAGGAGATCTTTTCTCCAATTGATTTTGGGATTTCCCCACCGTTGGATTTTTGATCCAAGAGCTTCTGATTTACAGAAGGCAATCTTCTTGTTTTTAACAAGATTAGGAAATTTTCCCATACATAATTTATTCTGTATTTTGATGATTTTTAATCACATTTGGATCATTGATCCAATGGTGCTCTGATTTACAGAGCACAATTTTCTTGTTTGGAAAGATTTTGAGGAATCTTTCCTTAACAGAATTTTATTCTGGTTAATTGATGATTTTTAATCATGTTCGTTGGATTTTTGATCCAACGGTGGAGAACATTTAGTTCTAGTGCTAGCGCACCCGTGCTTTGCACGTGGTGCGCTGCTTGGAGTGCAGCGCTCTCAGCGCTAGCGCACACGTGCTTTGCATGTGGTGCGCTGCTTAGGACGCAGCGCACTTGGCGCTGCTTCATTTCAAAATTTGAAATTTGAACAGAGCTTTGCTCTGATTGGGGGAAACAAATGCCTCCCACCGTTGCGTTCACGTGGCCTACATGTGAGTGCAGCGGTGGCAACATCTGCGCCCTTGGATAAACTCAGAAGTTGAAACGGCATCTCAGTGCCTATAAATAGGACCCTTGGCCCTTGAGATGATTTCTGTTCATTTTCTTTCTTGTTTTCTGAGAATTTTTATTCTCCTTCAGAGTATAGCTCTTTGTCTTAAGAGCTTCCTTAAGGACAAAACTCTGTCAAAATTTAGGTAAAGATTAAATTTTTTAAAGGATTATTTAATAATCTAGGGTTTCACCCATTAACAGAGTTTTTCTCTTCATAGATCTTCGATCAAAAGAAAACTGTTTTAGGGTTTTATTAACAGAGCTTTGCTCTCTTGAAATCATAGATCTAAAGAGATTTTTCTTAGGGTTTCTCAACCCATTAACAGGGCTTTGCTCTTTTCAAATCATAAAGATTTGTTAATCCCTTATGAAGAACTCTTAGAGTTTGTTCATGGATCTTGAAGATCATGGAATTTTAATTAAAAATTTTATTTTAAGTTTTCTGATAGGTTATTCCATCACTTTCACAGAGCAAGGCTCTTGAGCAATTTTCTTTGGGGAATTTTTTTTATTTCATCATCAGAGCTGACAGATGTCACTCTGTCGAAGAGCACTGCTCTCAATGGGAGATTTACTCCTTGGCCCGAGAGGTTCTCATTGAATGAGAATATTTCTTTGAGGATTTCCTCATTTATTTACATAAATTTAAATTTGTTAGGTGTCATAACTAGAACTTGTTTTCTCGATCAAGAATCGTTTAAATCCCTGTGTCTGTTTTTAATAAGGATTTTCTTAATCAGTCTGTCCACTAACTCCTACCGATTTTCTTTTTCAGACGTTATGGACGCTCATATGTATGATCTCGATGAAATTATTTCTTACGGAGACATTCGTGCAATTGGCCGTTCTCAAAACCAGGAATTCACAAACGCCCAGTGTGCTGAAATTATGGGTCACTTTGATGCATACAATGGTCGACTGTTTCCTCGTCGTTCCTCTCTCTTGAAGCTTATTGTGGAAGCGATCTGGGGAGCACTTCCTCTATTCTATGCCGGCATGCCGCTTAAAGCATTGGACGACGCCGAAGACAAGGTGCACCCGGTGTATCTGATGGGCCTAATCTCAAAGAAAAGGCGAGACAACCTCGTTGATATCCTGCATCAAGCTTTTCAGCAGGCGGCGATACTCGCTGCCTATCGAAGGGCGGAGGGCATCAGTGGGGATCCTGACGCTTGTGATCGTGAAAGGATGCATACGAAGATGATCCGAGAGGATCGAAAATTTTTGGACGGCCTCACTTTTGAATTTCTCAATCCATGTCCTGGATTTGATGTCTTGCCTTTGTAAACATTTTAATGGCATTTTTGTTTACTATTTTCATCAATGTAGGAATTTTCCGAAGTATGAATAGCAAGCTTTTCCATTTCCATGTGTTTATTTTATGCATTAAACCTTTGCGCACATGCATGAATGGGTACGCTTTGAACGCATAACTGAACGCGAATCAAATGTTCTCCTTACTGTCGCTTTCTTCTCTTTGCTGTGTCGTTGCCATGTGATTTTAGCAAGTGTGGCCTGTAGATAGTAAGTGACGGTCCATCTTGGACTCTTTGCAGGGTAACGATGGCTTAGGAAACAGGTTCAGGTCTGCTGCCTAAGACTTTTCAATTTTATGAGCCGTGAGGGTCTCATATAGAATTTTCTTCCTACAGATCGAGAGTATCCCGCTGGTGTGTTTTCTCCTTAGGAATCGTGAGGATTCCTAAGTGTGTTTTCCTTTGAGAGTCGTAAGGATCTCACAAGAGAATTTTTCTTGCTTACGAGTCGAGAGGACTCGTAAGTGGTTGCTTCCTTTCTTGTCGATGTTTGACTTAGGAGAGTGTGGCCTATAGAAAATCTACCTTGACCTCTCTGTGAGGCAATGATGGCTTGGGAGACAGGGTTAGGATCTGCCACCTAATGCTTTTCAACTTTATGAGCTGTGAGTGTCTCATAAAGACTTTTCTCCCTACGAGTCGAGAGGATCTCACAGGTGTGGTTTCTCCTTAGGAATCGCGAGGATTCCTAAATGCATCTTCTCTTGAGAGTCGTAAGGATCTCACAAGAGAATTTTCTCCTTACCAGTCTAGAAGACTTGTAAGTAATTGTTGAGTTGACCTGCTCCCGATTCAAAGCATTGCTTTGAAGGGGAGTTCGAGAATTTACTCTAGCTATTTCCCACGGAGTCAGGATTGACTTTAATCGTGTTCTACGGGGTCAGGAGGGGTTGACTTTATCCGCATTTCACGGTGCCAGGGGTTGACTTTGTCCGCATTTCACGGTGTCAGGGGTTGACTTTGTCCGCATTTCACGGTGTCAGGGGTTGACTTTGTCCGCATTTCACGGTGTCAGGGGTTGACTTTTTCCGCATTTCACGGTGTCAGGGGTTGCTCTGGCCGTTTCCCACGGGGTCATGATTGACTTTAACCGTGTTCTACGTGACTAGGATTTGCTCTGGGCGTTTCCCACGGGGTCAGGATTGACTTTAGCCGTGTTCTACAGGACCAGCATTTGCTCTGGGCGTTTTCCACGGGGTCAGGATTGACATTAGCCGTGTTCTACGGGACCAGGAGGTGCTCTGGGCGTTTCCCACGGGGTCGGGATTGACATTAGCCGTGTTCTACGGGACCAGGAGGTGCTCTGGGCATTTCCCACGGGGACAGGATTGACATTCTACTGGACCAGGAGGTGCTCTGGGCGTTTCCCACGGGGTCAGGATTGACATTAGCCGTGTTCTACGGGACAAGGATTTGCTCTGGGCATTTCCCACGGGGTCAGGATTGACATTAGCCATGTTCTACAGGACCAGGAGGTGCTCTGGGTGTTTCCCACGGGGTCAGGATTGACTTTAGCCGTGTTCTGCGGGACCAGGATTTGCTCTGGGTGTTTCCTACGGGGTCAGGATTGACATTAGCCGTGTTCTACGGGACCAGGATTTGCTCTGGGCGTTTCCCACGGGGTCAGGATTGACATTAGCCGTGTTCTACGGGACCAGGATTTGTTCTCTCGGTTGTCTGTGAACCGTCGAGGTTTGGAACAGGGACTTTGCCATGGCTCCAAGGTTGATTGTCGCGTCTGAATCCTGCTGGAATGAGGAGGAATGCTGTTGGTGATCTCTAGGCTGTCTGTGAACCATTGAGATTTGGAACATGGACTTTGCCATGACACCAAGGTTGATTGTCGCGTCTGAATCCTGCTGGAATGAGGAGGAACGCTGTTGGTGATCTCTAGGCTGTCTGTGAACCGTCGAGATTTGGATCAGGGATTTTGCCATGGCTCCAAGGTTGATTGTCGCGTCTGAATTCTGCTGGAATGAGGAGGAACGCTGTTGGTGATCTCTAGGCTGTCTGTGAACCATCGAGATTTAGAACAGGGACTTTGCCATGGCTCCGAGGTTGATTGTCGCGTCTGAATCCTGCTGGAATGAGGAGGAACGCTGTTGGTGATCTTTAGGCTGTCTGTGAACCGTCGAGATTTGGAACATGGACTTTGCCATGCCTCCAAGGTTGATTGTCACGTTTGAATCCTGCTGGAATGAGGAGGAACGCTATTGGTGATCTCTAGGCTGTCTGTGAACCGTTGAGATTTGGAACAGGGACTTTGCCATGGCTCCGAGGTTGATTGTCGCATCTGAATCCTGCTGGAATGAGGAGGAACGATGTTGGTGATCTCTAGGCTGTCTGTGAATCGTCGAGATTTGGAACAGGGACTTTGCTATGACTCCAAGGTTGATTGTCGCGTTTGAATCCTGCTGGAATGAGGAGGAACGTTGTTGGTGATCTCTAGGCTGTCTGTGAACCGTCGAGATTTGGCTCTATTTCTGATGGAGCCTGGAGGGAAGGTATGGTTCCCTCTTTGTTTGTACCCCTGGATTGTATAAAGGGATCGATGTGATCTCACCTGTAGGGCAAAAAGTTTCATTTTATATATTTGTTCTTTCCGCGATGCTCTATCATTTCAGCTTTTATATTGCGAAAGTCGTGGTTGCCCAATCATTTCGGCTATTTTTCACGGTGCCCAATCATTTCGGCTATTTGTTTTATTTACTCACTGCTTTTTATTGCGAGTTGCCCAACCATTTCGGCTATTTTGTATGCATACATTTTTACTTGCTGATTTTGTTGCAAGTTGCCCTATCATTTCGGCTATTTCATATGCATTTGTGGCTCGCTGACTTTTCACTGCGAGTTTGGGATTTGATACCGATTTAGGCATCAGCATCGCTACAACTGGGATATTGCCAGGAGCGAATCATCATTTGCCTCCGTCGATGTTGAACAAAGGCGGCTTAGCAAACAGGGTTAGGATCCTGTCGACTAAGGCTTTTTGACTTTACGAGTCGTAAGGGTCTCATAAAGGTATTTCTCCCTACGAGTCGTTCTTAGGTGCGTTTTCTCCTTTAGAATCGTGAGGAGTATTAAGCATATGGCCTCTTATAAGTCGTAAGGATCTTATAAGAGTGTTTTCTCCTTATAAGTCGAGAGGACTTACAAGGGTCGTCCACTGTGTGAACATATCCCTAGTCGCTAGTGAGACTCTGTTAGGGAAATGTTTATTCATGCCCGTGGATTGTATACAAAGGTCAATATTGAACCGCTTGTAGGGCAATCTGGGGATTATGATGGCTTAAGAACAGGTTCAGATCCCTGTAGCTTAAGGCTTTTGATGTGAGCCGTGCGGGTCTCAAAGGGAAATTCTTCTTATGAGTCGTGAGGATCTCGTAAGTGTAATTTCTCCTTAGGAATCGTGGGGATCCCTAAGTGTGTTGCTCCCTTATGAGTCGTAAGGATCTCACGCAGGTATTTTCTCCTCACAAGGTCGAGAGGACCTTGCAAGTGTCTTTTAACGAGATTGCGCCCTTTCGGGTTTTCACAAAACTCGCCGGTAGCCCTGCTGTTTTTACTCACGGAGCCCTTTCGGGTTTTCATCCGTGCCCATCTCGCTTATGGACATACCGTTTTTTTGTCAGCCTTGGGATGCTGCGGTCCGTAGTAGTTTATAGACGTCTTGGTCAACAGCCAGTTTTAAGACATAGTGGTCCATCGTTAGTTTAAGGACGTTTCGGTCCGTAACCAGTTTTAGGACATAGTGGTCCATCGTTAGTTTAAGGACGTTTCGGTCCGTAGCCAGTTTTAGGACATGGTGGTCCATCGTTAGTTTAAGGACGTTTCGGTCCGTAGTAGTTTATAGACGTCTTGGTCAATAGCCAGTTTTAGGACATAGTGGTCCATCGTTAGTTTAAGGACGTTTCGGTCCGTAGTAGTTTATAGACGTCTCGGTCAATAGCCAGTTTTAGGACATAGTGGTCCATCGTTAGTTTAAGGACATTTCGGTCCGTAACTAGTTTTAGGGCATAGTGGTCCATCGTTAGTTTAAGGACGTTTCGGTCCGTAGTAGTTTATAGACGTCTCGGTCAATAGCCAGTTTTAGGACATAGTAGTCCATCGTTAGTTTAAGGACGTTTCGGTCCGTAGCCGGCTACTACTTATAGAGTTTGGGCTTAGGAAGATAGCGAGCGGACATAGGCGTTGTCATCTATCGTTGACCTAGGCTGTGACTCGTCAAGCGTAGTATTTTTTTGGAAGCGACCGTTTATTGTCATGAAAGGTCTTTTACCATGCATGTCCATGAGTAGATAGGCTCCACCCTGGTAAACTTTGTCTATGATGTACGGACCTTCATAGTTCGGCTCGAATTTCCCCCATTTGGCACGATTGGGGATCATAGGTTTTTTTACGGCTAGCACGAGTCTTCTCCCTCATCTTCGTCGATGTCTCCATCTTCAAGGATGTGGCTGAGAAACTCCTGAAGCATGGCCGGGGTTCGCACCTTCTGGTTATATTCTTCCAATGCGTCAATCTGCTTTTGCAGGTCTGTGCGCTTATCACCATGCTTCACGGGCTTTTGGTCTTCTTCTTCTTTTTCGAAGACTTTGACGACTGGGTGTGGGCGCTTTGACTATCACCACCAATTTTTGGAGTTGGGCGTGGCTTCAGCATTCCCTTGATGACTTCGGGTTCCAGCTGACTTCTTCATATGATCGCCGGGCATGTTTGGAGATCCTTCAGCCTTTTTTTCGTTTTGGCTGAAAGAACGACCTCTCATGGAGCTTCTTCTATAAAAGAGCATGATGCTCCCGGTGTGTCCGTCTTTTTGAGAGCGTGCGGCTGCGGCGGGTTTACTTTCCAATTCTCGGACAGTGCGAATTTGCCCTGTTGGTATTGGTTCTCAATCCACCCTTTGAAGATGAACCAATCTTCGATTGGATGGCCTATCGTTTGGTGATAGGAGAAATAATTAGGATTATTGGCCTCACCGGTTTGCAATGGGCATTTTGGATCCGGCAAGTTGATGAGCCTGTTGCGCACCGCCAGCTCGAACAATCTCCTCGTTTTATCCCAGGGAAACGAATAAGGGCGCTTCATTTTCTCATTAATGAATCGCCATTTCTCATCTTGGCGATCAGTTGGCTTTGGACCACTGGGCAGCTGCTGAGCATTGGCGACGAAGGTCGCTTTCCCCTTCCCCTTTTCGTTTCGAGGCTCCATTTTCGAGGAAGACGGTCTATAACCCATTTGATCCATTTGGGCTAGCTTGTCAATCAAGGCCTGGAAAGTAGTTGGCTTGAAGAACATCATGAATTGGGAAATAGTCGCCTGAGGGTCGAGAGTACCCACGAACATGCCTACCGCATGCGCTTCTTCAATGCGCTACTCGCACTTCGACCATAGATTCCGCCACCGTATCACGTACTTGACCCAAGTTTCGCCTGGCTTCACCCTGGCATCGATTAGTGCCGTGATTGGGATACGTTCGCTAGCGCTCGCAAAACGTTGGGTAAATAGCAGCTCCATCTCTACAAATGTCTTGATAGAGTCATTTGGGAGTTCAGAGTACCACTCGAACGCTGTCTCCGACAAACTGTCAACAAACCGGCGAAGCAATAGTTTGTTATCCCCTCCAGTGTTGCCGCACAGAGCCCTAAATTGATCAACGTGCTGGTGTGGATTTCCCGTCCCCTTATATAAGTGGGATTTGGGGATCGTGTATCATGGTGGGTACTTTATCTGGTCGTACCAACCCGGATAGGGTCGTCCAGTCTTAACAATTTGCCCAGCCACTTCATTCGTCTGATGAACTCGTATCTGCTGAGCGATGTAATCATCTAGGGCGGCTTTTGAGATGCTCTCCTCTTTGGCTGCTGAACAAGCCGGAAGAGGGTTTGACATCTCCGCTCGGTCGTCTTCGAGGATAATCGGAGGATCTTCAGCTGGAGGATCCGGCTGTAATATCATCCCGACCATGTCTTGGATAAGAATGCCATTCGTTTTATGTTGGCAGCTTGTTCCGCTGCCTCTTTTTCCTTCTTTTCGAGGATTATGCGAAGGAACTCAGCATCAGTTTCTTTTTTCTTGACGTTGCTCCGACAACGTTTCCGGGCATGCTTTTGGCCCTGTAAGTACGGCCATTTGCGTCAACATTTCTCGAGCTTCTGTTGTCGCTCCTGGGCCTTTGTTACAGATCTGGTGAGTGGTCGATGACCCGTAAAGATACGGCTATCCTCTTTCCCAGATGCCATATAGACAGAATGTACCACCATGCCCCCAGACTTGGGGCGTTTAGATTCAGTGTTCTCGTGATTCGTCGCAGACACCGGGATTTTCTCCAGCCTTCTCCTCTTGTGAGCGATCGAAGTTGAGGGGGCCGTTGCAGTGGGCACCCAAGTAGCTGTTGGCTTCTGTGGCTTGACAGGATGGTCCTCTTCTTGCCGAACCTTCATCTTTTTCTGTCGGCGGGGATAGTCTTGATCTACCACGGCATCCTGGACCTGTCGCCAAACTTTATAAATTTTAGAGGACAGCCGCTGAGGGGGATGCTCTAGCTTCGCCTTTATAGCGTTCTCTATTGGTGGAGGAGATCTTTTCAGCACAGCAGTTGGCGAATTCCTGCGCACGCACCCTGTTAAGTAGTTCAAAGCTGTTCCCGGTTGAAACAGTAGCATCAACTTCCACCATTGGAGCTGGCGGAGTCGGTCCAGAAGGGGAATTGCCCCTAGCTTTCCTCACTCGGCGCCAGTGGCGACGTCGAGCATGTCGTGCGGCTGGGATCACCTCCGCTGTTGGATCAGCTTTTCCATGCCCCCTATTCTGATGAGAGTCTGTTGTTGGCGCCAGCCTGTCAAAGACAAATGCTCGCTGAGAGGGAATGGTCAACCTGTCAAAAGCCGTCCTTCGAGTAGGCGGAGCAGCTTAGACGACCTTCACTTTAGCAGGAGTTGGAGTGTCCTTCTCTGGTATTGCGAGCCTCTTTGCGGGCCCACTTGAGCTTTAACCCAGCCTGTCGAAGACCGAGGCATTGGAGTTGGACGACCCGCTGAGAGGGGCCGTGGTGGTGGCAAGCCGATCAAAGACCGACTTCTTCACAGCTTCCTGTGATGGTATAGGAGCGCTGAAGCTCGTTGGTGGGATCATGGTCCCGAAGAATAGCCTAGTGGTGGCTTGCGTCACTTGTTCCACCGGCATTGTGAAAATGGAGGCCGCTTGGGGCCCGTAGGTTACTCCTCCAGATGAGGCGGAACGGGAGTTGTTGTTGCAGCTGGAGCAGTTAGAAGCCTTTGATCATCTTTTTCTGCACGGAGCAAAACACCAAATCTTAGTACCTCGACTCCATGGGCAACCATAACAAACCGCGATTTGTTCGCGAAACACGACACACGAAGTGTGGAGTGGAAATAGGAAGAGGTCCCATCGGGCGTGCCAGAATCTGTTCCCCGCCGAAAGGACGCGACCGGGACGTTGGGACGTCAGGCCTGAACTTCGAGGGCAGATGCTAATTGGTGCCATCCGCCCACCTCTCCGAAGATGCCAAGTTGATTTATGACACCATATATCGAAGGTTTAAACAGATGCGGCCGATATAGCAGACTTCGTCAGATTCCCCCTCGTTGAGGGGTTTTTGATTGTGAGGACGCTTTTCCCTGCAGGCGCAAGCCCCTGCAGTTAATTACGCTACCGCATCGCGGTAACCACTTTCTTCTTCTCCAGATGGTCACTTCGTGTCTTGTGTGTTTGTTTTGTTTTTGGTTGCACGTGGATTGTATACGGAGACTAATTTATGTTGTCGCCCGTAGGGCGTGGATTAGTCCAAATCCGTACCTTCTTAGATTTGGGTTTGGGGTTGGGTTTATGGATACGTTAGTCTCATTTGAGATTAAGATCAACTTAAACATTTTTTAAGGATACTTTAGTCTAATTTTATACTAAGATCTATTTAACGGGATCGTTTAGATCCAACAAAAGAGCATTTGGACCCTATTATTTTAGTTTAGAGACTTTGCGGTCCATAATTAGTTTAAGGACATTACGGTCTAAAGTTAAGGACATCATAGTCCATGGGCTTAAGAATCCCACAGTCCAAGGTTAAGGACATCATAGTCCATGGGTTTAAGGACCCCACAATCCATGGTTCAGGACATCATAGTCCATGGGTTTAAGGACCTCACAGTCCATAGTTTAAAGACGTCATAGTCTATAAAGTTTAAGGACATCGTAGTCCATGAGTTTAAGGACCCACAGTCCGAGGTTAAGGGCATCATAGTCCATAGGCTTAAGGACCCCACAGTCCAAGGTTAAGGACATCATAGTCCATGAGTTTAAGGACCCCACAGTCCATGTAATGTTTGGTTATCGGGACTCGTCACCTCTCTGAAGACGTTGAAGGATTACAACGACAAATATCAGAAGAGTGAAGAGATGTACCCTTGAACCAATGTTGGTTGGGGGATCTATAGTCCAATTGGGACTAAGATCAAAGATTTATGAGCATATGGGCTCAATTAATCTGAATGAGGGGTTTATAGCCAAATTGGGCTCGGCCCACTCAGTTAAAATGTTAAACATTTGACAATGCTGAGCATTGATTTGAGTTCTGAGAATATTTTTGTCTTTTATTGAATGCTGAGCATTCATCATACCTCTGGGCTTTACTTATAGAACAATTTATGTTCTTTCAGCGCACACGTGAGGAGCACGTGGCGCGCTTGGTGTTTTGCGCCAGTCAAAGAGCGCAGAGCGCTTCTGCTGGGTAGCGCACACGTGAGGAGCACGTGGCGCGCTTGGCGCCGTGCGCCAGTCCAAAGAGCGCAAAGCGCTTCTGTTCAAGTAGCGCACACGTGGGAAGCACGTGGCGTGCTTGGCGCTGAGCGCCAGTCTATGAGCGCAAAGCGCTAGTTTATGAGCGCAAAGCGCTATTTGTTCAGTGGCGCACACGTGAAGAGCACGTGGTGCACTTAGCGCTGAGCGCCAGTCCAAGTGCGCAAAGCGCTATTTGATCATCGTTATGATCTGAGAAATAAATTCTCGTTTATAAGAGACTTTGTCTCAAGATTCTAAGAACAAAAGTTCTTATTTTATAGAAGATGTTTCAATCTCTTATTTTGATGAAAAGCTTTGCCTTTATGGATCTGTGATCCTAAGAGAATTGAATTATTCTCCCCTATTTTATAATGAGATGTTCATGATCTCTTTTTGTAATTGACCTCAGTCTTATAGATCTATGATCTATGAGAAGAATTATATTTTTCTTCTTATTTTTTTATGATGAGATCTTTTGATCTCTTTGTGAAAGACCTTGTTCTTATAGATCTATGATCTTAGAGAAGAAGTAAACTCTTCTTTTTATATGAGATGATTTCGTCTTTCTGTTCTTTTTACCTTGAAGAAAAGTTCTTCTTCTTCCGAGGACTTGCCCTTCTTTCTGAGATTTCTCAAAGTTTTTAGGGGGGGTTCCTCTCTCTGTTTTTCTATCTGTTTCTGTCTCTATCTTCGAGACTTGAAATCTTAGGTCCTTTATATAGGGAAACCCGATTTGTTCAATCAGTTAAGCAGATCTTTTCTCTAATTGATTTTGGGATTTCCCCACCGTTGGATTTTTTATCCAAAGGCTTCTGATTTACAGAAGGCAATCTTCTTGTTTTTAACAAGATTGAGAAATTTTCTCATACAGAATTTATTCTGTATTTTGGTGATTTCTAATCACCTTTGGATCATTGATCCAACGGTGCTCTGATTTACATGGCACAATCTTCTTGTTTGGAAAGATTTTGAGGAATCTTTCCTTAACAGAATTTTATACTGGTTAATTGATGATTTTTAATCATGTTCATTGGATCTTTGATCCAATGGTGGAGAACATTTAGTTCTAGCGCTAACGCACACGTGCTTTTCACGTGGTGCGCTGCTTAGAGTGCAGCGCACTTAGCGCTAGCGACACGTGCTTTGCACGTGGTGCGTTGCTTAGAGTACATCGCACTTCGCGTTAGCGCACACGTGCTTTGCACGTGGTGCGCTGCTTAGGGCGCAGCGCACTTGGCGCTGCTATGAAGCGTTGCTTCATTTCAAAATTTGAAATTTGAACAGAGCTTTGATCTGATTGGGGGAAACAGTCACAGCAGTGCAAGGCTTTAGCAATGAGCTACAAGTGCTTTCTTGCTGTTCAAAAGCAAAGCAAATTTATAACTTATGCTCAGGCTTAGGTGTTCCTTTCTGTATTTTGAAAAAATTCTGTACAAAAAGTTTTGGGTTGTTACAGCAGGAAGGGTGGCTACTAGTTTAGTATCTAAGTTGTGTGATATCGTGTTTAGATATAAGAAAAGTATGGCGATACACAACGATTGAAAGATTGAAAGGATGAGGATTTTACCAGTGATGACTTGTCTTGTGGCTTCGGCCTTCTCGACCGTCATTGTAAAAGCCTGTCATCTTGGTACATTCTTCTTTACCGGAGGCACATTCCTTTTACCTTGGGTACGTTTCTCTGTGCCTGGTGGAATTGACGATGTGGCTGTGCAGGTGGTCAACGTGGAGCTGGTGTAGAAAGAGCTAGGCGGGGTGCAGGTGCTTGAATGGCTGGCCTATGCGGGTCTGGATGCTGGTGCTGTGTTAATACGATATGGGCATGCTCCTATAGCGTGAGTAGATGGGGCAAAAATCAAACACACGCCATTTACACGCTTGTAATCTTTCGCCAAGTGTCCAGTTCTCTTGCAGTAGAAACAGAAATTTGGAAAGGACCGGTTAAATGATCTTCCTGACCTCTTAGGTGCAAAAGTTGGCCTAGAAGAGGCAACCCTTGTCATTTGGGTAGAAGGGCGTTTGACTCCGACTGTTTGGGGGTTACCCTTCTTCTTGACCACTGCTTCGTAACGACGTGTTGCCTTCAGGGCGAGTTCATGAGTTAGGTAGTCGCCTGTGGATAATGCCGCCTGAATCTCCGGGTCTAAATTCTGTTGGAATTGTCTACCCCGAATCTCATCGGTCGGGATCAAGTGTGCCGCGAACCTGATAAGATGATGATGTTAGGATAGTGATGTGTCTTATGGAACAAAATTTGATACGAATTCTTTATCTGCTAAGCATGATGAATTCAGCATCATATTCATCCACTGATTTTACCCACATAGAGCTTTATTGTAGGTGGATGAACTAATGTTCCATCTCAAAACGGTGTTCCCCTCCGAACGGACACGCGGGACGTCGGGCCGTCTCGCCTGATGTTCGGGGCAGATGCCAATAGGTGCTATCCGTCCACCTCTCCGAAGATGCCAAGTTGATCCATGGCGCCATGTATCGGAGGTTTAGACGGATGCGTCCGATGTAGCAGACTTCGTCAGATTCCCCCTCGTTTGAGGGGTTTTTGATTGTGGGGACGCTCTTCCCTGCAGGCGCAAGCCCCTGCAGTTAATTACGCTACCGCATCGCGGTAACAACTTTCTCCTTCTCCAGATGGTCACTTCGTGTCGTGTGTTTTTGTTTTATGTTTTATTGCCCGTGGATCGTTTACGGAGACCGAGTTATGTCGTCGCCCGTAGGGCGTGGACTAGTCCAAATCCGTGTTATCTTAGATTTGGGTTTGGGGGTTTGGTTTGAGGACACGTTAGCCATACTTGAGGCTAAGATCAACTCAAACATTTGTTAAGGATACGTTAGTCTAGTTTGAGACTAAGATCAACTTAACGGGATTGTTTAGATCCGACAAAGGAGCGTTTGGACTTCATTGTTCCAGTTTAAGGACATAGTGGTCCATCGTATGTGTGGCCGTCGGGACCCATCACCTCTCTGACGACGTTGAAGGATTACAACGACGGGTGTCAGAGGGGTTCAGAGATGTACCCTCGAGCCAGAGTTAATTAGGGGGATTCATAGTCCCGTCTGCTTGGAGGTTTAAGGATGCGTTAGCCATCTTTGAGGCTAAGATCAACTTAAACAGGACCGTTTAGATCCGACAAAAGAGCATATGGAGGCTCTATGGTTCTAGTTTAAGGACATTGCGGTCCATGGGTAGTTTAAGGACATTGCGGTCCATGGGTAGTTTAAGGACATTGCGGTCCATGGGTAGTTTTAAGACATCTCGGTCAAGGTTAAGGACGTCATAGTCCATGGGTTTAAGGACTCCACAGTCCGGTATGTGCTCTGGATGCTTCACACAGGTTCACTGCCGCGCTAGGCGAGGACCAGGCTCCGCTCTGGATGCTTCACACGGGTTCACTGCCGTGTTCCGCGAGGACCAGGATCCGCTCTGGACGTTTTCCACGGGGTCAAAGAGTGACGTTATCCGTGTTCCACGTAACCAGGAATTTTGCATTAGACAAGGGTTTAAGGACCCCACAGTCCATATCATGGGTGGTCGTCGGGACCCGTCACCTCTTTGAAGACATTGAGGGATTACAATGCCAAGTATCAAAGGAGTGAAGAGATGTACCCTAGAACCGGAATGGCTTGAGTAGTCCCTGGCCCAATTTGGGTCAAGACTGATCAATTATGTTATGAGCCCATCGGCTCAATTAATCACAAATTGAGAACTTATGGCCAGCTTGGGCTAAGTCCAGTCAGGTCTGGAATATTGACTTTTTGTTGGTCCATTGAGGGAGAGGCTTTGCCTCTATCCCTTTAGCCAATTGGGCCAAAGCCTAGTGTTAAACACTTCAGAGCAATCAGTGTTGAACACTGGGAATAGGGTTGACAAGTTAGTGTTTAACACTAAAAGAATAGTTGGTATTAAACACCAGCAACAAGGCTTTCAAATTAGTGTTAAACACTAAAAAAGATTGGTGTCAAGTACTGGCAACGGAGCCCTCAAATTAGTGTTAAACACTAAGGTAGTCAATATTGAACACTGCAAGTAAAGTTTTTGATTAGTGTTGAACACTAAGGCCCAACAGTTGTTTCAGTAACTGGATTCGAGGGTTCCAATTTAGTGTTAAACACTAAGGCAAGAGAGGTCACGTGGCCACACGTGAGAGTGCCTCCCCTTTAATGATTCTGCTGAGATTACTGCATCTTTCAGTGCATCACGTGTCAGCACGTGACGGGCATTCATATGCTCATTTGTTAGAGCTTTTGTTAAGGGTCACGTGGGTCACGTGAGGGACTGCCTCAAAGGGTTTTCTATAGATCTCTTGGGGGGTCACGTGGTGGCACGTGACCCTGCCTCTATGTATGTCGTTTTTAGAGGATCTGTTGATCTTTTTTCAGGAATTAAATTCCTCGAGCTTTAGATTTCAGAGGAATTAAATTCCTACTTCCTTTCGAAGATTTATATTCTGAAATAGAGTTGAACTCTGAATTTTCTGTAGGAATTAAATTCCTCGTATATGTGAAGAACTGAAGAGGGTTAAACCCTTAATAAAAGCTTTCAAGGAATTATACTTCCCATTTTAAAGAATTATAATTAAGGGAATTAAATTCCTGCTGTTTCCACAGAACTATACTCTTAATTAGGGTTAAACCCTATTTCTCTTTGTTCTAAAGGAATTAAATTCCCATGATACAGGGTCAAGCCCTAATTTTATCTTAAAGGAATTAAATTCCTATAGTTCTGCGAGAATTAAATTCTCATGCTTGCATTCCCTCTCTATGTTTTGGATCTGCATGGCAGGATCTCAACCCATTGAGAATTAAATTCTCAACCTAAAGGGGAGATGTGCACTTTGCAGATCCTCTATCAAAGAGAGAAGAAATATATTCTTCTGTTTTATATATTAGAGTTAAACTCTGTTGAGAATCGAATTCTACTTCTTTCAAGAAGCCTTCCCTTCCTTACCTAGAGTTTTCTTTTGCAGAAGCTCTCAATTCCTCGAAGTATCAAAGCTCTATCCTTTTCTTCTCTTCTGCGTATGTATGTCTCTCTCTATGTATATCCCTCTTTGTGTCTCTTGGCTCCTATTTATAGGAGAAGCAGCTGAATCAATTAGTTTTGGTAAATCTTTCATGGGATATTTGATTTGCATCCATTGTTCATTCTGGACCTTTGGATTATTAGGTGAATTTCATTCACCATTGGATTTCAAATCCAGGGATTCTCTTTTGTTATTTTGGTTAGATTTAAGGGGGAAATCTTTCCAAACCCGAGATTTTCCATAAATAGATGATCTTTAATCATCTCTGAATCTTTAATTTGATTGGCCCCAGACAGTTACTTTCCTTCGGAAAGATTTAAACCTCCTCCAGAATTTAATTCTGTCGTCAACATGAGTTTTGAAAGCCGGTCACGTGTGACCACGTGACCCATGATCACGTGTGGACACGTGACCCCTCCGGAATGAAGAGTGCTCTTTCTTTCTGCGCTGTCTTCTGGTTGCTGTTTCAGCCATCACGTGTTAACACGTGACCATTGGCCACGTGTGAACACGTGACCCCTGTTAGGAGCCTCCTTCTTTTTTATTCGACTGAAGGACTGGTCTGCTGCTTCGAGCGTCACGTGCCAACACGTGACCTCTTCTGTCGTTCTCTTTCTTGACTTGATTAGTGGACCTTTTCCTTGACTTGATCAGGGAATCTTTTCCTTGACTTGATTCAGGGAACCAAAGGGCCTTTTCCGCTGCTTTATATGTCACGTGTCAACACGTGACTGCTGGTCACGTGTAAGCACGTGGCCCCTTTTTGAAGCTTTTCCCAGAAGCTTTCCTGATTTTAAATCAGGAAACAAATGCCCCCACAGCGTTGTTCTCACGTGTCAGCACGTGAGTGCAACGCTGTCATCTCTCGCGACCGTTGGATTCCTTTAGGGATCTGGGGAGATGAAGCGTTTCTATCACCTTCTATAAATACCTTTGTCCCTTCATAGGAGCCTTCACTTTGTTCATCCTCTTCTTCAGAGAACTTCTTCTTTGAGAATTTAATTCTCGCTTCCAGAGCTTAGTTCTCTGTCTTGAAACAGTCTGCAGAGTTTAACTCTGTTCGAAAAGGATCCTTTTTCCTCAGGTAATGTTCTTGGACAACGATGGACCTTCACATTTCTCTGGATTTTAAATCCAAAACAAGGGGTTTTACCCTTTTTTCTTCATATTTTTCCATAAGAACATAAAACTGCTTAATCTTCAAACTGCAGATCTTTTTAAGGTTTAGATGATCCTTGGGGAGATGATGACGGCGTTTCAACTCTATGGAATTTAATTCCCTCAAAAATGTTTTTGGGAATTTAATTCCCTTTTCCTTATAAGGAATTTAATTCCAACGAAGAACTCGATTTCTTCACACAGAGGCTCCTTGGGGTCTCTTGGCCCGAGCCTGTTCTTCTGCAATTAATGCGATGGGGATTTTGCAATGATGTCTCCTGTGGGAATTTAATTCCCTTGATTTTGTTGGGTTCGTTGTAGAGCCCTAGACGGATCTTGTTGAGGGAAATATGCATGGTTACCATCTTTTATTAAATGAGGACATTCCCTTTGTTTTATTGTAACGTTTTGGCCTTATTATTAATGAGCCGTCATCCGGATTCTGTGGGGCCCATATGTTTTGTGGTCAATGGTCCCAGGAAACCCTGCTGTTGCTTTCTTCAACTAGTCTTCATGTTCATGCATGAATGTACATTGCTGACTTTTCTTCTAACGGTCTTCCTTTATTGGGGTTTCAGGTGCGATGGCTTCTGTTCCACGCTTTCCCTTTTCTCGCTCGGAGGCTGCTTTTCCTCAGTCACCATCTGATGAGGAAGCGATGGCAATGATTCGGGCGCATGAACCGAACTGTACCAACCTTCTTCAATGGGGATCTTGGTATAGTCAGATTATTCAAGGTCGCAGGAGTTTTCTTTGCGCGGTGCCAACGGAGCCCACTTTCCCATTTTTACCGATGGATCCTCCAAGGACAGCTTTTGCCGTGGAAATGCCCAACTGGACTCCAACGGGGAGGCCGGAGCCTTCAACGACCGGCATTCCGAACCATCCGATCCCGGCTATAGACATCTTGGGACGGCGCATCTGCCAGGGTGAGGCCCATCCGTGGGGGCAAATTTATAAGATAGGGCTCACTCCTAGGCATCCTACGGGCTATCTTCTCTGGGCTCGCTACATCCTTTCTGCCCATCGGGCGCGATTGCAGAAAGTCGGGCTTTATCAGGCCGTATACGCGTCGCTATTCCATTACAAGTCCCCGCATGCCTGGTGGGTCAAGGCGTTTTTGAACCAGTGGAATCTTCCCACTAATACTTTTCTTCTGGGAGATCGCGAGGTTTCGATTTCTTTAGCCGAATTTTATGATATCTCGGGGTTGCCGATAAGGGGTAATATGTATGAGGAGTTGCTGCCCTCTGATGAGTACGTTTTTGAATCCGAGCCCGCCCCAGTTGACGGCTTATCTGCTGAGAATGCTGTTCGACACAAGCGCCCTAGTTTAATTAGGGCCCTAGGCATTTTTAATCGATTATTCACCGAGTCTGAGGAGCAAGGCGTTACTTTCAAGAGCTTCATTGCTCGTTTCATTCGTGAGGACGCCTTACCGAAGACAGCCCCGAAGTTTGCCAACATTGGGGACCCCTTTGGGTTTGGTCCAAAAAGGTTGCCGACCAACGAATCAGATCTACCTCAGTATTACATCCCTATTATATCGCCGATCTCTTTTGAATCCATTGCTGCCCCAGGCATGGACGAGGAGACGTTCTTTGTGGGGTTTATTAGCGTCTGGCTCAGTTGGTTCGTTATCCCCATGCATCGCCGCTTCATGAAAGCCTCGGTCATCTACCCGGCACATCGTATTGCTGAGGGGACGCGGTTGGCCATTGGCATCCCGGCCCTGGCGCACCTTTATAATGGATTGGGCACTGCGGCTAATACCTCTACGCCTGGCGTGGACGTAGTGAACTTTTCGCTTCATTACTTCACGTCGTGGATCGAAATGCATGTGCTGGGGTCTTTTGCCATGCATCAGAGGCCCTCTTTTTACGACGCCTATACCTTCCCGCGACTTATGCGACTGGTAGGTGCTTCTGCTGCCGATCCAACTCAATTTGGGGCTATTCGGGTGCTGATTTCCCCTCACGCCACCGCCGGCGGGTTAGCTTTTAACGATCGGGTTCTGTCTTCTCCTTCGGGTCCTGTTCAGCAACTTTGGGACCAGTCAAAGGACAACGCGCCTTCTCTGAAGCCCCGAGAGGCCACACACTTGTATTCAATTAGACCGGGCTACTTGGTGTTTCGCCAGGATAGTGCAGCTCTTTTTATGCGGTACAATCCTCATCGATTTGCTCGGCAGCTCGGATACGACCAGGGTGTTTCTTTTGAGGCCTTTATGATCGCTCCAATTCCTTCGCTCGATGCTGTTCGTGATGCCGCTCATCATTTCATGAGGCTGAACACCGGCTCTCATTTCATGGTCCCTGAAGCCGAGTACATCCCTCGATGCGTGGGTGCATTTACAGGCTGGTATCTTCATCGGGTCACCCCAATTATTGCTGAAGAAAGAAGGGTTCTTCTTGGTCATGACGCCCCTCCTCAGGTCTCGAGAGTTGAGTTGCGACCGAGGGTTCCAGTCCGCTTCCCTTTGAGGGAGATTGGCGCTGCCCTTATTCCGGGGGAGTCAGGGGTAGACCTTACTCCGACCGCTGGTATGCCCTTGGGTTCCCGATCGCGAGGTAGACGGGCTCCAGTGGTAGCACCTCTGCCGGTGGCGGCACCGCCCCCCGCGGCGTCGACGACGTCGACGTCGTCCTTGGTTGTGGCACCGAGTGAGAGTAACAGGGACGAGGGCGTTGAAGGCGATGTGGGCCAGCGTCGCCCTAAGGCTTCGCGAGGGAGGAAGCGGTCATCTTCAGCGACCGGCTCTGGGTCTAAACGACGGAGGAAAGTGGCTACTACCCCCCTTGATTTTGTGGTGGAATCTGAGCCTATCCTTGAAGACGAACCCTTGGCCTTGCAAGAGTCAGACACTGGGCTTCTTTTCCCAAGTTCGACTGACGAGGAGGCTGCACAACTGGCTGAGGCCTTACGGCGTTCGAAAGACCCGTCCCAAAATGCCAAGGTTCCGAAAAAGTCTTATCCCGCTGTAATTTTTTACGAAGACCCTTCGTGGATTCGGCGGCGATTTATCGGCCCTTTGGAGGAATGGGGGGAAAGGGCTTTGAAGCAGGTCGCTTCAGAAGATGCAGCTGATGCACTTTCTTTATGGACCGGCGGTCATGAGTCTACCCTTGAACCTCGGCGAGCTTATCTCCTTGAGAAGGAGAAGCGGCTTGAAGAAGCCATGTTGAGGGCTTCTTTGCGTGTAGGTATGTTGTGCTTCTTCTGTAATCTTTCCGAATATTTATGCTAGTGCATATGTATCATTATTCCTATTTGAATCGTGCAGAACCTTCGACGTTGGGGGAGCTCCCTACGGGCCTATTAAAGCTAAAGCCCGCCGAAGCTCTTAATGAAGCCTTGCTGGATGCGGAGGGGGCTGATGAGGCTGCTCTTCTCACGATAGAACCTCCAGCGGCGGTTCTTGAACAGGGAGTGCTTGCCCCTTTGGGGGAGGTTCCCTTGGAGGCTGCCGCCCCAATGGTTCTTGCTAAGGTCGGCTCGAGGGCCGGAAGCGAAGTAGTCGGGGCTCCTCTCCCTTTGTTGGAGCCTGAGGCCACGGCAGAGAATGCTGAAGCCGCTATCCCCCCGGCTCAGAATGGGAGGAGTGTTGAAGGTATCTTCCTGCGTTTTAATTTAGCAACCCCTTCATAGTCTGAACTCTCTTATCTTTCCCAGAATTGCGCGGCTTGGCGGCTACGATCGCGGATCTGTCGCCTCGTCAATCATTTCAGCGTTTATTGGAGATGGCAGCTCCGCGGGCGATCCCTCCTCAGCGTATTGTCCTTTCCTCTGGGCAAGGTTAGTATCATTCGTCATCATTTTCTACCGCAACATTGTTACTATTTTTGCGAAATGACGTTGATGTCTCTTATAGTTTTGGAGGCCGACGATGAGGTCGAGGTCGTTGAAGGGCCAGGGGAACCCTCAGCTCCTACTTGCATGACTGTCGGTGAGTGACGTTTTATTATAGTTCCGTTTGTTCTGCGTTTAAGAGTTTTACTAACATTTGCCAAATTTGAGCAGCCCTGCCAGTCTCCATGGCTTTGGAATCGCGCATTGTGATGCCGCCCGACCCCTATGCTTTGCGGGCTTCAGAACGCTTGGCCCAATTGAGCCTTGTCTCCCTATCTTCTTTCGTCGAGGAGCTTCGCGCTGGTAGTGCGACTACAGCCGAGGCGTTTGCTGCTGAAGCTAACGGCTCCCTTCCTTTTCTCGCCACCTATCACCGCGAGGAGGTGGTGCGGGTCTGGGTGGAGTTCTGTAGGAAGGTGGAGGCCTGTTTGTACGCTCTCGAGTGTTCTCGCCTTTCCTCGGAGGCTGTGGCTGCAAAGGCAGAGTTACGGGGGCTGATAGCACGACATGCAGCCAACATGACGTCGTGCGAGAAGAGACTCAGCCGCAAGTTCTCGGAGAGGGAGCTAGCCTCCAAGGCATTAAGCGAGCTTCAGGCCAGCCTCACAGCCAAGGCCAATAAAGCGTATGAACTCTGGCGGGTGCTTCAGGAGTCCATCAAAGAGGTGGTGGCTCTCGATAAAGCTGCTACGTTCACTCGTGAGAGGGTTGAGGCTCATAAGGCCACTGAAAAAGAGCTCGAGGCTCGGCTTACTTCGTATCAGGCTCAGCAAGCTCAGGCGGAGGCTCGTCTTCTGGAGATCTTGCATCATGAAGCCGTGTCTCAACAACAAAACGATGAGCTGCTAAAATTACTACACCGGCCACCGGCTTGAGGACTTGTATCTTTTTTTTTCTTTTTTGTACGTACTCATGGATGAGAGTATCTTTTTTTTGTTTCATGAATTGTACCTTGTATCCTTTTTGGTTTATGAATAAAAGATACGATTTTTCTTCTCAATGATGTGTCCCCTTTTTGTTGAATGCATTCTGCGGATATTCTATCTTGATCTCCTTGCAGGACAGCGATGGCTCAGGATTCAGGGTTAAGATCTGCTTCCTGAGACTTTTACATTTTATGAGCCACGAGGGTCTCATAAAGATTTTTTCTCCCTACAGGTCGAGAGGATCCTATAGGTGTAAGTTCTTCTTAAGAATCGTGAGGATTCTTAAGCGGGTTTTCCCTTGAGAGTCGTAAGGGTCTCACAGGAGAGATTTTTTTTCCTTACCGGTCGTGAGGACCTGCAAGTGTTGAATGTGGTCACCCTTATCCGTGTTTTACGGGGTTAGGAGTTTCTCCAGGTATTGTAGTTTAAAGACGTCGCGGTCAAGATTAAGGACCTCATAGTCCGTGGATTTAAGGACTCCACAGTCTGATGTTAGTTTTAAGACATCACGGTCAAGGTTAAGGACCTCATAGTCCGTGGATTTAGGGACTCCACAGTCCGATGTTAGTTTTAAGACATCGCGGTCAAGGTTAAGGACCTCATAGTCCGTGGATTTAAGGACTCCACAGTCCGATGTTTGGTTGCAGGGACCCTTCACCTCTTTGAAAACGTTGAGGAATTACAACGCCAGGTATTAAAGGAGTGAAGAGATGTACCCTTAAACCAAGGCGGTATCCGTAGGGAATCGGGGTGGTTGATCGTTAGTTTTAAGACATCACGGTCGAGGTTAAGGACGTCATAGTCCGTGGATTTTAAGGACTCCACAGTCCGGTGTTTGCTCTGGGTGCTTCACACGGGTTCACTGCCGTGCTTGGCGAGGACCAGGCTCCGCTCTGGACGTTTTCCGCGGGGTCAAAGAGTGACGTTATCCACGTTCCACGTAACCAGGAATTTTGCACTAGATGCTTCACACGGGTTCACTGCCGTGCTCGGCGAGGACTAGGCTCCGCTCTGGATGCTTCACACGGGTTCACTGTCGTGCTCTGCGAGGACCAGGATCCGCTCTGGACGTTTTCTATGGGGTCAAAGAGTGACATTATCCGCTTTCCACGTAACCAGGAAGTTTGCACTAGATGCTTCACACGGGTTCACTGC
Source organism: Agapanthus africanus (assembly GCA_030015575.1). NCBI lineage: Eukaryota > Viridiplantae > Streptophyta > Magnoliopsida > Asparagales > Amaryllidaceae > Agapanthus > Agapanthus africanus. The sequence continues at coordinate 382,426,123 of JASDDO010000004.1, read as the reverse complement.
CGTGCTTGGCGAGGACTAGGCTCCGCTCTGGATGCTTCGCACGGGTTCACTGCCGTGTTCTGCGAGGACCAGGATCCGCTCTGGACGTTTTCCACGAGGTCAAAGAGTGACATTATCCGCTTTCCACGTAACCAGGAAGTTTGCACTAGATGCTTCACACGGGTTCACTGCCGTGCTCGGCGAGGACTAGGCTCCGCTCTGGATGCTTTCCATGGGTTCACTGCCGTGTTCTGCGAGGACCAGGATCCGCTCTGGACGTTTTCCACGGGGTCAAAGAGTGACATTATCCGCTTTCCACGTAACCAGGAAGTTTGCACTAGATGCTTCACACGGGTTCACTGCCGTGCTCGGCGAGGACTAGGCTCCGCTCTGGACGTTTTCCACGGGGTCAAAGAGTGACATTATCCGCTTTCCACGTAACCAGGAAGTTTGCACTAGATGCTTCACACGGGTTCACGGCCGTGCTCGGCGAGGACTAGGCTCCGCTCTGGATGCTTTCCACGGGGTCAAAGAGTGACATTATCCGCGTTCCGCGTAACCAGGAAGTTTGTTGATTATATCCGCATTTCACGGGATGGAGGTTTGACTCTTGGTGATATGTATCGTCGAGCCATGGAACTTGGGGTTGCCGCTGTTCCGTTTCGCTTGATGTTGTGTCGTCAAGACGTTGGAGCTAGGAATTTGGTCTTCGCTTCGTTTGCTGGCATTGCGTCCTCTGTATCGAGACGAATGCCGCGGTGGTGATCACTAGGCTACCTGTGAACCGCCGAGGTTTGGGTTCTCCTTATGATGAAACTCAGGGCAGGAGTATGATCCCTTCTTTGATTGCACCCCTGGATTGTATACAGGGTTAGATGTAACATCACCTGTAGGGCGAGGATTTCACTTTTATTTTATTTCTTTTTCCGCGATGCTCTATCATTTCAGCTTTTATATCGCGAAGGTCGCGATTGCCCCATCATTTCGGCTATTTTTTCGCGGTGTCCAATCATTTCGGCTATTTTTTCATCTTCACTCGCTGTTTTTTATTGCGAGTCGCCCCATCATTTCGGCTATTTTGTCATGCATACACTTTTACTTGCTGCTTTTTATTGCAAGTCGCCCCATCATTTCGGCTATTTCGTATGCATGTGTGGCTTGCTAGCTTTTTCGCTGCAAGCTTGGATTTTTAGATACCGGTTTCAGCATCAGCATCGCTACAACTGGGATGTTGCCAGGAGCAAATCATCATCTGCCTTTGTCGATGATAAACAAAGGTGGCTCAGCAAACAGGGTTAAGGGTCCTGTCGACCAAGGCTTTGACTTCATGAGCCGTAGGGGTCTCACAAAGGTGTTTCTCCCTACAAGTCGTGAGGATCTTGTAGGTGTATTTTTTTCTCCTTAGGGATCGTGAGGATTCCTAAGTGTGTGCTCCTCTGTAAGTCGTAAGGATCCTACAAGAGGGCTTTCTCCTTATGGGTCGAGAGGACCTACAAGGGCTGCTCACCATATGGATATATCCCCAGTCACGGGTGGGACTTTGTTAGGGAAACCTTTGTTCGCGCCCGTGGATTGTATACAAGGGTCAGTACGAGCCGCTTGTAGGGCAATATCGAAGGTTGTGGGGGATTTGCTTAAGAACAGGTTTAGGTTTCTGTAACTTAAGACTTTCAAGTCTCATGAGCCGTGAGGGTCTCATAAGAGAATTCTCCTTACGAGTCGTGAGGATCTCGTAAGTGTATTTTCTCCTTAGGAATCGTGAGGATCCCTAAGTGTGTTGCTCCTTTGTGAGTCGTAAGGATCTTACGCAGGTGATTTCTCCTTACAAGGTCGAGAGGACCCTATAAGTGCCTTTTAACGAGGTTGCGCCCTTTCGGGTTTTCACAAACACTCGCCGGTAGTCCTGCTGTTTTTACTCACGGAGCCCTTTCGGGTTTTCATCCGTGCCCATTTTGCTTTATGGACATACCGTTTTTTTCTCTTTTTTTTTTATCATTTCATTTTTTTTTATTTTTCTTCCTTTTCTCCCTTTTTTTTTTATATCTCGTCAGCCTAAGGATGCTGCGGTAGTAGTTTTAGGGACGTTTCGGTCCGTCGCTAGTTTAAGGACGTTTCGGTCCGTCGCTAGTTAAGGACGTTTCGGTCCGTTGTTAGTTTAAGGACATTTCGGTCCATCGTTAGTTTAAAGACGTTTCGGTCTGTTGATAGTTTAAGGACGTTTCGGTCCGTCGTTAGTTTAAAGACGTTTCGGTCTGTTGATATGGGAAGGCCAGCTACTGCTTGTAGAGTTTGAGCCTAGGAAGATAGCGAGCGGACATAGTCGTCGTCATCTACCGTTGACCCAGGCTGTGGCTCACTAAGCATAGTATTTCTTCAAGAAGCGACCGTTTATTGGCCTGAAAGGCCTTTCACCGTGCATGTCCACGAGTAGATAGGCTCCACCCTGGTAGACCTGGTCTATGATGTACGGGCCTTCATAGTTTGGCTCGAATTTCCCCCGCTTGGCACGATTTGGGATCATAGGTCTTTTGACCACTAGCACGAGTTCGCCTTGGCGGAATGCCCTTGGCCTGGTCAATCTTTCGTAGGAGCGCGTCATCTTTGCTTTGTAGGCTTCTAGATGTTGTTGCGCTATGAGCCGGGTTTCGTCGAGGGCATCAAGCTCCTCAAGCCGAAGGTGAGCATTTTCTTCGTCCGTTAGTTCGTGGTGGACTGCCACTCGTAGAGAGGGTAACTCTATCTCGAGGGGGAGCACTGCTTCCGTCCCAAATACCAACGCGTACGGCGTTGTGTTCGTGGCCGTCTTGAATGTAGTTCGATAAGCCCAAAGGGCTTCCTGCAGCCTTTCGTGCCAGTCTCTCTTATTCCGGGAAACGGTCTTTTTTATGATCTTCGTCAAGGTCTTATTGAAGGCCTCGGCCAGACCGTTGGCTCGTGGGTTTTAAACTGAAGAATACCTCCAATCTATATTGTGCTGTTGCGCGAAGCGGCTAATCTTATGGCTTCTGTAGGCTGTCCCGTTATCGGAGATAATCCGCCGTGGGGTTCCAAACCGATAGATAACGTGCGTCTTGAAGAAATGGAGGATATTCTCTGTCTTCACTTCCCTCAATAGTATTGCTTCTGCCCATTTGGAGAAGTAATCAGTAGTCGCTAGGATAAAACGATGTCCCCGAGATGATGCCGGCTCAATGGGGCCGACTATGTCAGTTCCCCACATTTCGAATGGCCAGCTGGCCACCGTTGGGTGTAGTGGATTTGGATGTTGGTGGATAAAGTCTCCATGAATCTGGCACGAGTAGCATTGCTTCGCGTACTCGAGGCAGTCCTGGATCATCGTGGGCCAGTAGTAACCCATCCGTTTAATTTTTAACTTCATCTTTGGGCCTGCTTGGTGAGAACCGCAAAGTCCGTCATGAACTTCCTGAACGACTTTTTCTGCTTCGTCGGGTCCTAAGCATCTCATCCATAGAGAATCAAGTGATCTTTTGTATAGAGTATCGTTGACGAAAGCGAAAGATAGAGCTCGTTTCATGAGCTGATGTCTTGAGGACGCTTCTTTGGGCATTCGGCGGGACTTAAAGTAGTCCATGAAGACTTCCCTCCAGTCCTCGGCCTTCTCTTGGTCTTTTATTTGTAGGGTCGTCTGCTCAGTTGCTCCCTCTTTATGTAGTTCCGGAGATAGTTCTGCCGGGGTGAGCACTCGACGGCTTTGTACCACGATTCTGACATCATCGAGGTTCTCGTCAGCCAGTTCTTTAGCAAGTTTGGCCAGCGCGTCTGCTTTGCTGTTCTCCGCGCGCGGTATGTTTTCTAAAATATAGGAGGGAATTTGGGCCAACAGTTGTTGCACCTTTTCGCCGTACTTTACCAACTCCGGTTTGCACGTTTGGTAGTCACCATTTACTTGACTAACGACTAGCTGAGAATCCCCGTATATAAGGAGGTCTTCAATTCCCATGTCGATGGCGATTTCGAGGCCTGCTATCAGAGCTTCATATTCAGCCTCATTGTTTGTCCTCGGCTCTGTCAAGGAGAAGGCGAAACGCATTATCCCTCCTTGTGGAGTTGCAAAGATGAGGCCTATCCCCGATTTGATCATTGGGATACCCTGTTTCTGTTTCTTTACGGAGGACGCTCCATCGAAATAGAGTTCCCATCGCGTGCTACCGCTGCCAATCGCATCAAATGCATGCTCGTCCGGCAAATCACAATTCAAAGGGGAATCGGCCGGTATCGGGTGCTCAGCGAGGAAATCGGCAATGGCCTGGCCTTTCACTGCCTTGAGAGGTTGATATGTTATCGAGAACTCCATCAAGAGCAGGGCCCATTTAGCGAGTCGTCCCGTCAATATGGCTTTTGACATCAGATATTTAAGAGGGTCCACCTTCGAGATGAGGCAGACTTCGTATGCCAACGCATAGTGCCTGAGCTTTGTTATCGCGAAGATTAACGCCAAGCAATGTTTTTCAATGGGAGAGTAGTTGTTTTCTGCCCCCAGTAGAACTCGACTTAAGTAGTAGAGTGCTCTCTCTTTCCCCTGATCCTTCTCTTATGCCCATAATGCGCCTAAGGAACCTTCGAGGGCGGTTGTATAAAGAATGAGAGGTTTTCCCTTGACCGGCGCAGCCAATACCGGCGGATTCTGCAGGTACTGCTTGATCTCGTCTAGTGCACCTTGGCATTTCTGATCCCAGACGAATGGGGTTCCCTTCTTCATCAGGTGACTGTAAGGACGGCACTTTCCGGAAAGGTTGGCGATAAATCGCCGGATGTACGCGAGCTTCCCTTGGAGGGACCGCAACTGTTTGAGGGTTCTTGGCGGAGGCATCTCCATGATCGCTTTAATCTTTGACGGATCTATTTCAATACCTCGGTGTCGAACGATGAATCCCAGGAATTTGCCTGAGGAGACTCCGAACGCGCATTTGAGGGGATTCATTTTCAAATTATATTGCCGGAGGCGTTGAAACACAGTCTCCAGATGCTTTAAATGCTCTTCGTATGACATACTCTTTACTACGAGGTCATCGATATAGCACTCAACGATGTTATGTATGAGGTCATCGAAGATCTTTGTCATGGCCCTTTGATAGGTAGCGCCAGCGTTCTTTAAACCGAAGGGCATAACCCTGTAGCAGAATATACCCAAAGGGGTCCGGAAAGCGGTGTGCTTCTGGTCTTCAGGATGCATCCTTATCTGATTGTATCCTGACGAACCGTCCATAAAGGAGAAAACCTCGTGAGTGGACGTGTTATCTATCATTAGCTCGGTTACCAGTACTGGGAAATCATCCTTTGGACAGGCTTTATTGAGATCCCTGAAATCCACGCATATGCGTACCGTCCCATTCTTCTTCATTACTGGGACGATATTGGCGATCCAGTCTGGATATTGGACTTCTTGGATAAATCCAGAATCGATCAGCTTTTTGACTTCGGCGTTGATGCTCATCTCCAGCTCGAGTCGCATCCTTCTTGGTGCCTGCTTGACTGGCTTGATATCTGGGGATATTGCTAATTTATGCACAGCAATCTCCGGATCTAATCCTGGCATCTCGGAGTAGTTCCACGCGAAGCAGTCTTTATGCCGTAGTAGCACGTTTTTTAACGCGGCCACCTTTTCTTCAGAGAGTAGTTCGCTGACGAATGTCGGTCGCGGGTCATCCGCCGATCCCAACTCAATCTTCCTGAGGTTATCTGCAGTAGTATGTATACCGTCTTCCAGTTCTTTCGGAGCGGGCGGAAATTCTGAGATCACCTCATTATCGCTGTTTTCAAAGCACCGGGGAAGGTCATCTATGTTCTCGGGCTCTTCTTTTAATATCGTAATCGTATAACAGGTGCGAATCCGCTCCCGGGACTGAGGTGGATCCGGTTCTGCTCTTGCGGCCTTGGGCTCATACTTTCGGGACGGCGTTACCCTCCAGCTGTTGGATAAAGCGAATCTGCCCCGTCGGTACTGGTCCTCGACCCAATTCTTGAAGGTGAAGCAGTCTTCGATAAGATGTCCTATGGCTTGGTGATAAGAGCAGTAGCTCGAACGAGAAGCCTTGTTGGTTTGCTCAGGGTGTCTAGACTTTGGAAGCACGATCATTTGATGTTTTAAAGCGAGCTTGAGTAACTTCTCTGTCTTGTCTCGGGGGAAGGAGTACGCTCGGCTCCTCTTTTCCTTGAGGGACGAATCCGAGCCGCGCAGTACCCGTAACCCTCTAATCCGGTGTCCTGGTTGTCGGCTCCTCTCTCCGCTCCTTGACTTACTCCCGTCTCCGCATCGGGCCTTTCGTATGACGGGTTGATAAGGACGAGCACCTTTGCCTTTTGCAGCCTGTTGAAATAGACGTTGCGTCCTGGCCTTCTCGTAGATGGCCATTTCGCGGTTGTGGTCTTCCCGACCTTTCTGACCCACTTTCCTGATAGGCTTGTCCATTCGTTCTTCAAATGACGGACTCGACGTCTCAATCGCAGGGTCTGGTTTTGATGAGGGGTCGGCATCTCCTGACAGGGCGTCCTCTTCTTCATCAAAGGTATATATAGCGTAGCTGCTGTGGGCCCGCTCTCGTTTTCCGGTTCTCGCGTATCCAAGCCCAAGTGTCTCCATTTTCCCGTTGGGCAATTTGCGTTGTGTTCCAGGGACATCCCAAATCCTGTTGTAGAACCGAGCCTGTCGAACAGTTTGTTTTAAGGGTACTCCTTGGCGCTTCAATAGCTTCTTTAATCCGTTCGTATAGTATCTGGGCAGACGGATGGGTTGGAGTCTGTCGCATGTAGCATCTGCGCCATGCCAGATCTCTTTCTCTATTTTCGACTCTGAGGATCGGTAGAATAGGATCACCTTCTCACCCCTACGCCTGGGAGGGACGTAAAACGTTTGCAGGTCCTGCACACTGTGAGCTTGAAGCGTGTCGAGATCCTTGTAGTGTTCTCGCGGTACCATGGTGATTTGCAAACTATGGCCATCGCCAAGGGGTGCTTGCATTGAGAGCCGATTGGAGAATACGACATTGACCTCATCTTCTGAATCACTTCCGAAGACCAGTATGGGGGCGGGCGTCTCCCGGTTGTTGCGTTGAGATGGCCCTGTATAAACTATCTCTTCCTTTTCTTCGGTATCGCTTCCGAAAACAGGGATGGTGGCGGCGGCTTTGTTCTCCGAGTTGCGACACCTTTCTGTATCTTCGAAGTCTGGCAAAAAGTATTTCACATCTTCGTATTTGCGGACTTCGTTCACGGAAAATGGGTTCAACTCACCTATTACGGTGTACTCGAAACCATCCTTAAAGTACTTCATACACTGATGTTGTGTAGAAGGGACGATGTTGTATTCGTGTAGCCAAGGACGACCGAGCAAGGCGTTGTAGCAGGTCTTGGCGTCGATGACATGGAATTTGATGTCCGTGACGAGAAGTCCGAAGCGTAATGTTAGTATTACATATCCGAGAGTCCGTGACGATTGTGAATCGAAACCGGAGATAGTGATTTTGTCACGAGCGAGATGTTGCACACTCATGCAGATTTCCTTCAACACCCGAACATTAAGGAGATTGACGGAGGATCCATTATCCACCAAGATCTTGCCTATCTTGATATCATGGCAGTATCCGGAGACATATAGGGGACGGCTATGGTCGCACGTCCTGAGAAGGAGGTCTTCATCACCGAAAGTGATATCGGCTGTATGCACTTCCTCCAGTTCATCCTTCATCCTTTCAGTGGCGAGAAAGGCTTGGAATTGCTCAGGTTCTTGTAATGCCTTAATTAGTGAGTCCCGCGCTTCTTTTGATAATAGGAGGGCATCGAGAATGCTAAGCTGAGAAGGTAGCTTCCTTAGATGCGCGAGGATGTTATAGTCCACTTTACTCCTCCTAGGAGGGTCTCTGGTAGTTAGTTCTTTCGTGACTTGGTCATCTAAAGCGATATCTTCAATGACCTTTTCCTTTCCCTTATCTTTTCTGCTTACGGGCCCGAGATTCTTTTCTGGGAGTGTGCGATTGCGCAGTTGAATGTTTTCGCAGGCTTCCGATTCCTCATCTTTCCCTAACACGGATTCTTCAAAGAGAGGGCCCAGAGTCACTTCTTCATCAGAGTCGCTCCCAAAGGTGAGAACTTGTGACCCCTCGGCATGAGCCATATAACAGTTGCCGGTAATTCTGTTGAGCCCGTCGACAGTGCTTCTTTGCTCCCGACGGATCTTGCGTTTCATGCGCTTACAATGTTGCCGACGAGCAACATATCCTTGCTACCATATCTTAAAGGCGTCGCACTCCTCTGTGGGGTGTGAGATTTTCCGACGATATGCGCAATAGTCAGGGTGCCTCTCCGCCCCATCGTGCCTATTTCCTTCCGAAGGTGGTAGCTTCATTCCCATTGACATGGCTTTGGCGAACCTTTTCCTTGTCTTGAATATCTTCTTGTCCATTTCGGATGCCTTTCGCTCTGGCAGGGGTAGCTCAACTCTTTCGTTCAGTCGCCCGCATTTGGTTCCTTCTGATGCTGCCATCTCACGCTCCTGATTCGCTTTACTTTTTAGACGAATCTCGTCTAGGAAGGCATTGATCATATCAGTTGTCAGCCTCGCACGCTCTGGTTCGGGCCCCGTCTCCAGCTTCTTAGTGCTAGGAGTTTTCTCATCATCGGTAAACGAGTGGGAGATCACGTTGCAACTTGCCACATACCCTTCGGATTCATCTGACGAGCTCTCTCCATCATCCCTCTCTTGAAAGATGTGGTTGAGGAACTCCTACAGTGTGACAGGGGTTCGCGCCTTTTGATTGTATTCTTCCAGCGCGTCGATCTGCTTTTGCAGTTTCGTGCGCTCGTCTCCAAGCTTCGCGGGCTTCTTGGATTTCTTCTTCTTTTTCTTCGAAGCTTTTGACGGCTGGGCGTGAGTATTTGGATCTTTATCATGAGTCTTCATAGTTGGGCGGGGCTTCAACATCCCTTCGATAATTTGAGGTTCAAGAGGGTCCTTCCATTCGATTGCAGGACACGCATGAAGGTCTCTCAGCATCCTTTTGGTTTTAGTTGATAGTACGACCTCCCATGGAGCTTCTTCAATAAAGGAGCAGGTTGCCCCCGGTGTATCTGCTTTCTTAGGAGTATGAGGTTGTGGTGGGTTCACCTTCCACTTTTCGGACAGTACAAACTTCCCCTGGAGGTATTGATCTTCAATCCATCCTTTGAAGACGAAGCAATCTTCAATCGGATGACTTACCGTTTGATGGTAAGGGCAATAGTTAGGGTTATTCACCTCGGTGGGTTGTGGCGGTCGCCTTGGATTTGGTAGGTTTATAAGTCTGTTGCGTATTGCCAGCTCAAATAACCGTTTCGTCTTGTCTCGTGGGAACGAGTAGGGACGCTTCATCTTTTCGTTATAATATCGGCGTCTTTCTTCCAATTGATCTGCCGATTTCGGGGCGTTAGGTTGCTGTTGGGCATTCACGACAAAGGTTGCCCTTCCTTTACCCTTGTCATTCCGAGGTTCTGACTTCGGGGGAGGTGGCCTATGACCCATCTGGTCCATCTGAGCCAACTTGTCGATTAAAGCCTGGAATGTGGTTGGTTTAAAAAACATCATAAACTGGGAGATAGTTGCGTGGGGGTCTAGGGTTCCCACGAACATGCCCACTGCGGGTGCCTCCTCAATGCGTTGCTCGCATCTCGACCACAAATTCCGCCAGCGTATAGCATACTGGACCCAGGTTTCGCCTGGTTTTACCCTGGCGTTAATCAATGCAGTTATTGGAGTGCGTTCGCTGGCACTCGCGAATCGCTGAGTGAATAACAATTCCATTTCAGCGAACGTTTTGATAGAATCGTTCGGGAGTTCCGAATACCATTCGAACGTTGTTTCTGATAAGCTGCCCACGAACTGGCGGAGCAACAGTTTATCGTCACCGCCGGTGTTACCGCAGAGGGCCCGGAACTGGGCGACGTGTTGATGAGGATTGCCGGTCCCCTTATACACATGGAATTTCGGTATCGTATAGCCTTGCGGGTATTTGATTTGATCGTACCAGCTTGGATACGGCCGCCCCGTTTTCACGACTTGACCAGCTGTCTCAGTCGCATGATGGACCCGGATTTGCTGGGCTATGTAGTCGGCCAAGTCAGCTTTAGAGATCGTCTCCTCCCTGGCCGTAGAGAGGGCTGGTGGTGGATTTGACGTTTCTCCTCGGTCGTCTTCCAGAACGATTGGGGGATCTTCAGCAGGTAGGTCCTGTTGGATCATCATTCCTATCATATCTTGGAAGAGAAGGCCCATACGCTGTATATTAGCCGCTTGTTCAGCAGCCTCTTTGTCCTTTTTCTCCAATGTCCGGCGAAGGAACTCAGCGTCGGTTTCCTCCTCCCGGCGCGCGTCTGAGGACGTTTCTGGGCTTTCTTTTGGCCCGGTAAGTGCGGCCATAGCACTCATCATTTCCTGCAACTTTTGTTGTTGTTCCTGGGCTTTCGTCACGGATCGGGTCAGCGGTCGGTGGCCCGTAGAAGTGCGGCTTTCCTCCTTTCCAGAAGCCATATAAACAGTGTGTACCATCGCGCCCCCAGACTTAGGGTGTCTGGGCTCATTGCTTTTAGCCGTCGTTGCATGTTGAGGGATCTTCTCTGGCTTCCTCCTTTTATGAGCCATGGAGGTTGAGGGGGCCGTTGAGGAGGGCGTCCAGACAGCCTTTTGGGGTTTAGCCTGGTGACCAGCCTTCGGTTGGATTTTCAGCTTCTTGTGCTGGCGGGAGAAGTTTGGATCGATGATTGAGTCTCGGGCCTGCCGCCAAACCTTATAGATTTTGGAAGACAGCCGTTGAGGAGATCGGGGCTGGTCTGATTTTATTTCCACAACCTTTCCTGATGGGGGAGGAGACCTCTTTAGCACTGTAGTAGGGGAATTCCTTCGCACCTTATTTAGCATTTCGAAGCAGTTCCCAGTTGGAACAGCAGCATTAACTTCTACCACCGGGGCTGGTGGAGTCAATCCAGAGGGGGAGTTGCCCCCAGCCTTCCTTATTCGGCGCCAATGACGACGTCGAGCGCGTCGAGCAGACGGCGTAGAGTCAGCTATAAGAATGGTTTCGTCTTGCCCCCTGTGTGGGTGGGGGGTCGTTGTTGGTGTTAGCCTGTCAAAGACCGATGTCCTTTGTGCAGCGGGAGCGGGAGTCGAAGCTGTTAATCTTGTGAAGATCGATTTCTTGACCGGGGAAACCGCCTTGGCGATTTCGGAGGCAGGAGCGGCCGCTTTCTTAGAAGCAGCTTTCTCTGAGATTGTAGGCCCCATGATGAGTTCGCAAGATTTCTGGCCCAATCTAGAGAAGACCGAGGCGTTGACGTTGGGCGACTCGTTGAGAGGAGCCGCGGCAGGGGTAAGACGATCAAAGACCGACTTCCTGAGAGTTTCCTTTGTCAGCACCGGCGCCACGAAGCTTGATGGGGGGAGCATAGTCCCAAAGAACAATCCGGTAGTGGCTTGAGTCACTTGGTCCACCGGCATTGTGAACAACGAAGCAGCTTGGGGTCCATAGGCTATACCTCCTGGCGAGGTAGAGCGTTGGTCGCAATTGCAGTTTGAGCAGTTGAAGGACTTCGCGGAAGTAGCAGCCATCGATCCTTTGTTTTCTGCAATAGGCAAGACGCCAATTCTTAGTATCTTGAAACCCAAGGGCAATCATTGGCGAACCGCGATTGGTTCGCGAATCACGACACACGAAGTGTGGAGTGGAAAGAGGAAAAGGTCCCACCGGGCGTGCCAGAATCTGTTCCCCTCCGAACGGACACACGGGACGTTGGGCCGTCTCGCCTGAGGTTCGGGGCAGATGCCAATAGGTGCTATCCGTCCACCTCTCTGAAGATGCCAAGTTGATCCATGGCGCCATGTATCGGAGGTTTAGACGGATGCGTCCGATGTAGCAGACTTCGTCAGATTCCCCCTCGTTTGAGGGGTTTTTGATTGTGGGGACGCTCTTCCCTGCAGGCGCAAGCCCCTGCAGTTAATTACGCTACCGCATCGCGGTAACAACTTTCTCCTTCTCCAGATGGTCACTTCGTGTCGTGTGTTTTTGTTTTATGTTTTATTGCCCGTGGATCGTTTACGGAGACCGAGATATGTCGTCGCCCGTAGGGCGTGGACTAGTCCAAATCCGTGTTATCTTAGATTTGGGTTTGGGGGTTTGGTTTGAGGACACGTTAGCCATACTTGAGGCTAAGATCAACTCAAACATTTGTTAAGGATACGTTAGTCTAGTTTGAGACTAAGATCAACTTAACGGGATCGTTTAGATCCGACAAAGGAGCGTTTGGACTTCATTGTTCCAGTTTAAGGACATAGTGGTCCATCGTATGTGTGGCCGTCGGGACCCATCACCTCTCTGACGACGTTGAAGGATTACAACGACGGGTGTCAGAGGGGTTCAGAGATGTACCCTCGAGCCAGAGTTAATTAGGGGGATTCATAGTCCCGTCTGCTTGGAGGTTTAAGGATGCGTTAGCCATCTTTGAGGCTAAGATCAACTTAAACAGGACCGTTTAGATCCGACAAAAGATCATATGGAGGCTCTATGGTTCTAGTTTAAGGACATTGCGGTCCATGGGTAGTTTAAGGACATTGCGGTCCATGGGTAGTTTAAGGACATTGCGGTCCATGGGTAGTTTTAAGACATCTCGGTCAAGGTTAAGGACGTCATAGTCCATGGGTTTAAGGACTCCACAGTTCGGTATGTGCTCTGGATGCTTCACACGGGTTCACTGCCGCGCTAGGCGAGGACCAGGCTCCGCTCTGGATGCTTCACACGGGTTCACGGCCGTGTTCCGCGAGGACCAGGATCCGCTCTGGACGTTTTCCACGGGGTCAAAGAGTGACGTTATCTGCGTTCCACGTAACCAGGAATTTTGCATTAGACATGGGTTTAAGGACCCCACAGTCCATATCATGGGTGGTCGTCGGGGCCCGTCACCTCTTTGAAGACATTGAGGGATTACAATGCCAAGTATCAAAAGAGTGAAGAGATGTACCCTAGAACCGGAGTGGCTTGAGTAGTCCCTGGCCCAATTTGGGTCAAGACTGATCAATTATGTTATGAGCCCATCGGCTCAGTTAATCACAAATTGAGGACTTATGGCCAGCTTGGGCTAAGTCCAGTCAGGTCTGGAATATTGACTTTTTGTTGGTCCATTGAGGGAGAGGCTTTGCCTCTATCCCTTTAGCCAATTGGGCCAAAGCCTAGTGTTAAACACTTCAGAGCAATCAGTGTTGAACACTGGGAATAGGGTTGACAAGTTAGTGTTTAACACTAAAAGAATAGTTGGTGTTAAACACCAGCAACAAGGCTTTCAAATTAGTGTTAAACACTAAAACAGATTGGTGTCAAGTACTGGCAACGGAGCCCTCAAATTAGTGTTAAACACTAAGGTAGTCAATATTGAACACTGCAAGTAAAGTTTTTGATTAGTGTTGAACACTAAGGCCCAACAGTTGTTTCAGTAACTGGATTCGAGGGTTCCAATTTAGTGTTAAACACTAAGGCAGAGAGGTCACGTGGCCACACGTGAGAGTGCCTCCCCTTTAATGATTCTGCTGAGATTACTGCATCTTTCAGAGCATCACGTGTCAGCACGTGACGGGCATTCATATGCTCATTTGTTAGAGCTTTTGTTAAGGGTCACGTGGGTCACGTGAGGGACTACCTCAAAGGGTTTTCTATAGATCTCTTGGGGGATCACGTGGTGGCACGTGACCCTGCCTCTATGTATGTCGTTTTTAGAGGATCTGTTGATCTTTTTTCAGGAATTAAATTCCTCGAGCTTTAGATTTCAGAGGAATTAAATTCCTACTTCCTTTCGAAGATTTATATTCTGAAATAGAGTTGAACTCTGAATTTTCTGTAGGAATTAAATTCCTCGTATATGTGAAGAACTGAAGAGGGTTAAACCCTTAATAAAAGCTTTCAAGGAATTATACTTCCCATTTTAAAGAATTATAATTAAGGGAATTAAATTCCTGCTGTTTCCACAGAACTATACTCTTAATTAGGGTTAAACCCTATTTCTCTTTGTTCTAAAGGAATTAAATTCCCATGATACAGGGTCAAGCCCTAATTTTATCTTAAAGGAATTAAATTCCTATAGTTCTGCGAGAATTAAATTCTCATGCTTGCATTCCCTCTCTATGTTTTGGATCTGCATGGCAGGATCTCAACCCATTGAGAATTAAATTCTCAACCTAAAGGGGAGATGTGCACTTTGCAGATCCTCTATCAAAGAGAGAAGAAATATATTCTTCTGTTTTATATATTAGAGTTAAACTCTTTTGAGAATCGAATTCTACTTCTTTCAAGAAGCCTTCCCTTCCTTACCTAGAGTTTTCTTTTGCAGAAGCTCTCAATTCCTCGAAGTATCAAAGCTCTCTCCTTTTCTTCTCTTCTGCGTATGTATGTCTCTCTCTATGTATATCCCTCTTTGTGTCTCTTGGCTCCTATTTATAGGAGAAGCAGCTGAATCAATTAGTTTTGGTAAATCTTTCATGGGATATTTGATTTGCATCCATTGTTCATTCTGGACCTTTAGATTATTAGGTGAATTTCATTCACCATTGGATTTCAAATCCAGGGATTCTCTTTTGTTATTTTGGTTAGATTTAAGGGGGAAATCTTTCCAAACCCGAGATTTTCCATAAATAGATGATCTTTAATCATCTCTGAATCTTTAATTTGATTGGCCCCAGACAGTTACTTTCCTTCGGAAAGATTTAAACCTCCTCCAGAATTTAATTCTGTCGTCAACATGAGTTTTGAAAGCCGGTCACGTGTGACCACGTGACCCATGATCACGTGTGGACACGTGACCCCTCCGGAATGAAGAGTGCTCTTTCTTTCTGCGCTGTCTTCTGGTTGCTGTTTCAGCCATCACGTGTTAACACGTGACCATTGGCCACGTGTGAACACGTGACCATTGGCCACGTGTGAACACGTGACCCCTGTTAGGAGCCTCCTTCTTTTTTATTCGACTGAAGGACTGGTCTGCTGCTTCGAGCGTCACGTGCCAACACGTGACCTCTTCTGTCGTTCTCTTTCTTGACTTGATTAGTGGACCTTTTCCTTGACTTGATCAGGGAATCTTTTCCTTGACTTGATTCAGGGAACCAAAGGGCCTTTTCCGCTGCTTTATATGTCACGTGTTAACACGTGACTGCTGGTCACGTGTAAGCACGTGGCCCCTTTTTGAAGCTTTTCCCAGAAGCTTTCCTGATTTTAAATCAGGAAACAGGGCAGTCTCGTAGAAGAACTTCACATAGAACATATTGCGAAAAGCCTTCCACTCTATGGGTTGTGTGAGACGGCTTTTCTTAGCTTTCCACTAGACTCTTGCGTTGTCGGTGAGCTGGAGCTTGGCCACCCGAACCCAAGTTATGTCTGGTATCTGTACCGCTGCAAGGTCGTCCTCTATACTCTAGGCCCATTCTTCAGCCTCAAGAGGACTCTCTTTCCCTGAAAATTTCCTTGGATGCAACGCACAAAATTGCTTTACTCCAGGTGCTTCGGCATTCGAGCGGTTGATGAGAATAGCAGTCTGCTGCTGCTGGCCCTCCAGAAGACTTTTGATGGCTTGTAGAAACACCGTATGCTCATTGATTGGAGCAGCAATGGTAGGGGGAGGTGGTAAAGTAGGTGGTGGTGTGTTTCCATTGACATTGGTACTGAAGCTGTTGGGAGAATCCATCAGCTCGATAGAAAAGGAAATGTTAGGATAGATTCAAGAAATTTAAAATTCAAGGAATGTATAGTTGCTGATTCTTATAATTCTTGTGATGTATTGCTTAAGACTTCATGCAGATTGACCCGCATGGACCGATAACAAAACCTGTCACGTCCCGCTTCCTAGTAAACGAAAACGGTGGCATGACAAGCCCACAACATATTTATTATGAAAATAAATACGTTAAGCGTAATTAAGCAATATAACAATGAACAAGAATGAAAAGAGTAATAAAATGAAACAACAACTTTATTTACATTCAACTTTGCATACAATTGTCTGAGATAAAAGATACAATAATAAAAGCAAATGCCTAAACAATGGCATACAAAAAGTAAGTGCAGGCTGGAAAGAGCTAGTAGTCTGACTGAGCAGCAAGCTTGTCAAAGTCCTTCGGGTTGAGCTCTATCTCCTCAAAATCCGGTCCTCCCGACGAACATTCTAAAGAAAGAAACAGAAAATAATGTTGTCAGCGAACTAGCGCTTGATAAGTCCCCAAAAAAAGAGAAGATAGTATGTAATGTGAAATGAATAGGTAAAGTTGTATATGATCGTTCATTGGTATAAAATAGTTATTCTAACGTGGTTATTTGTAGTTTGATAAGAAAAGTATTCATGTATACGAGAGGAGTCTATCTTACCCCCTGGACTATGGTAACATGTAGTACAAGGCCCCGTCATAACCCACGGGACAACAACACGTAAATTCATATATGTGTCTTTTAAGGTGACCTCTCGTGCCACGATATACGTTCCGTACCAATCTACCCCTTTATCCCCGCATATTGTATTGTATAGATTAAAATTACAGGTCTTGGCCGAATCCATGTGTCACGCCCCGCTTCCCAATAGACGGAAACGGTGATGTGGCAAGCCCGCAACGTATTTACTATGAAATAAATACGTTAACCGTAATTAAGCAATATAACTATGAACAAGAATGACAAGAGTGACAATGAAACAGTATCTTTATTTACATTCAACTTTACATACAACTATTTGAAAATAAAAGATACAATAAATAAAGCAAATGCCTAAACAATGGCATACAGAAAGTAAGTACAGACTTGAAAGAGCTAGTAATCTGGCTGTGCAGCAAGCTAGTCCAAGTCTTCAGGACTCGGCTCTATCTCCTCAGAGTCCGGTCCTCCTGATGAACATTCCAAAGAAAGAAAATAAAGAGGAATGTTGTCAGCGAACTAGCGTTCGGTAAGTCCCAAAAGAAAAAAGAGAAGATAGTATATAATGTGAAATGAACAGGTAAAGTTGTATATGATCGTTCACAAGTATAAGATAGTTATTCTAACGTTCTTATTTGTAGTTTGATAGGGAAAGTATTCATGTATACGAGAGGAGTCCATCTTACCCCGTGGACTATGGTAAAATGTAGTACAAGGCCCCGTCATAACCCACGGGACAACGACACGTGAATTCATGTAGGTGTATTTTAAGTGACCTCTCGTCCCACGATATACGTTCCGTACCAATCTACTCTTTTGTCCCCGCGTATTGTATTTTATAGATTAAGATTATAGGTCTAAGCCGAATCCATTAATATAAAATGTTCAGGTTCATGTTCAGAATGTAATCATATGTTCAAGTAGTCATGTCAAGTTCATGTCACGTTATAACCATGGTTCAGTCAAGTCTAGTCAAGTATGCAAGTTTGAGTTTGATATTTGAATTCGAGTATTCATGTTCATGATCAAGTATTCAAGTTCGTGTTTGATTTTGGATTCTGGTTAGAGTTTGGACTCAGATTGAGTCAGACACTTATGGACGGATTTAACTCTTGACTTTCTTAGGTTCATGAGTAATCGGCAACTACTGCACATTGACGGCAGGATTTGTGTCTTTTTCCAAGACAATTGGCATTGATAACTCCATTAAGTTGTCTAACATGAATAGGCAAGCACTCACTTTCTCCGGCTCTATGGGGCTCAAGAAAATTGATCTCGTTTAAACCTATATTAAATTAGAGTCCTTAAAATATTGTTTTGCATATCTCGAAGGGGTTTTATGAAATATTCTGTGATATAGTTTAAAAATAAACCTTGAGGGTGATTTATAACATTTAAGGTTTTCATGAGCATGTGTTTTAATTATTGGGTATTTTAATGATAAAATTTAGCTTTTAAAAGATTATGGTGTTTTATTGAAAATAGCCCATTTTTGATAACTTGATGATATTTTTATTAAAAGTTTAATCCTTCATTTTAGAAAATATAGTTTCATAATATATTGAAAATACGAATTTATAATTTTTATATAATTTTCAAAAATTGGTTTTATTTTGAAAAGTCGCATTTCTTAAAAACCGTATTTTATTTCCTTTCGAGATCGAATACTCCGTGAGAAGTTCTGCATCTCGCTGTACTATCCCAAGGATGTGCGATAATCCGAATCATCCATTAACAGGTTCCCTAACGAGAGTTGTAGAGGCGTATTTGCTAAGGATTACAAATTATAGGTTTTAAAAGAAACCCGGTTTTGAAAAATGTGGTATTTTAATGAAAAGCAATTCTTTGAACCAATTATATATATAGGCATTGTGCTATGAAACCAAAGTGTGCGTGTGGGGTAGGTCGTTACCCCGTGAAGTTTTTCTAAAGATATTATTTAAACAATTATCGAAAAGAGATTTATACTAAAGTTCAAGGTATTCTGATAAAAAAGTTCGTTTATGTTTGTTTCACATGAAAATTTTGGTTAAACATGAAGCTAAACGTTTGTAATTAAAGTTACAAGTAGAGTGGTAAACTTACTTTGACCAAGGTATAAAGAAAAATGGAGTTTCAAGTTTAAAAAGAAAAGTGTCGGGAGTAACTCCACATTACCGATATCTTTTTAGGAGATAAATTGAGATGAAAAGAAAAAGAGATGAGAGAGACGTACGGTTTGGTAATATCGAGAAAAGGGTAAGGAAGAAGGAAGGGGGCTTCGTGGCGTCGTGGAAACTCCGGAAACAGTTTCGATCTCCGATGGAACAAGCTTGGTCGTTAACTCCACTTGCATGAACTTTTCGAGAGAATTTTTGTCAGAATTTCAGAATGGTGAAGAGCTAAGACATGGGGTGGTATTTATAGTGAAGAATTAAGGTTTGGTAATTAAAATTTTGGATTAAAAAGTATTTAAAAAGTGTTAAATGGTGAATTGAAGAGTCTCTGTTTGATTGCAGGAAAATCAAACAGTGCAGGGAAATCGAAGGGGTGTGTGCGCAAAGCACAAAGCCAATTGGAGCAATCTGGACCGTCGGTGCCTGCCTAAATGGGAGAATGGGCAGTCAGATCTCGAGCTCTTGCCTCGAGATTCGTGCCACGTGGGTATTTGGGTGTGTACACCTCATTGCGCCTATTTGATTTTTCTGAAATTTTTCATTTCCCCGTGTATTAAACTTGCAACTCTTGGGCTTCCAAAAATTTAAAAAGAAATTTTTTAAAAAATAATTGGGTCTGCTAGGATTCAAACGCACAGGCTATGTCACAGCAGTGTAAAGATTTTACCAGTGAGCTATAAGTTACTTCTAGCTTTTATTTAACAAAAATAACTTTTAACTCTTACACGGACTGAAATACCCTTTACTGTGAAATACAAGAAAATTTATGTACAGTGATTTCAGAGTCATTACATTCTACCCTCTTTATAAAAATTTCGTGCTCGAAATTTACAATTATATAGGGACTAATTTTCAAAATGGTTAGGGTATCGTGTACACATATCTTCTTCTTGTTCCCATGTTGATTCTCCTGGCGAATCCTTTTTCCACATCACTTGGACCAAGTTTACCTCCTTGTTCTGTAATGTTTTCACCTTTCGGTCCAGGATCTCAATGGGTTGTTGCTCGGAGGTTAGGTCAGTCTGTACCGTGAGCTCTGAGTGATCAAGTATGTAGCTAGGGTCGCTCACATATTGTCGTAGCTGGGATATGTGGAACACGTTGTGCACTTCTTCTAATGAGGGTGGCAGTGCTAAACGGTATGCCACTTCTCCAACTCGTTCGAGTATATCGAATGGTCATATATATCTTGGACTGAGTTTGCCCCTCTTACTAAAATGGATCACTCCTTTGTTTGAAGAGATCTTCAGGATTACATGGTCTCCAGGTTGGAACTCCAGATGTCGACGCTTTGCATCTGCCCAATATTTCTGTCGGTCTTGGGCTATGGGAATCCTTTCCCTGATCGTGCAAACCACATACATAGTTGCCACGATCATCTCTAGTCCAAGGAGTTCACGATCTTCAATGTCATCCTAACTTAGCGGTGAACGACACTTCCGTCCGTAGAGTGCTGCGAATGGTACAATTCCAATACCTGCCTGATAGCTGTTGTTGTATGAAAACTCCACAAGGTGTATGTGATCTTCACACGAACCTCCGAAGTCTAACATACAAGCTCTTAGCATGTTTTCCAAAATCTGAATTGTTTTCTCGGACTGTCCGTTCATTTGTTGATGATACGCCGTGCTGAAATTCAGACTCGTTCCCAGGCTAGCTTGCAGACTCTGCCAAAATTGTGAGGAATCTTGTATTACGATCGGAGACAATGCAAACAGGTACTCCATGTAATCTCACAATCTCCTGCATGAGTTTATGGGTATCAAATATGGTACATCTTGAAGGTTTAAATCTTACTTTAGGTTTATGCTCACCTCCATGTACTTCTTTGCTAACGTCTCGGTTGACTGGCCAACTCGAAATGGAATAAAATGAGCCGACTTGGTGAGTCGATCCAAAATAATCCAAATTACATCGTTACCCTTCGTGCTGCGAGGGAGGGCGGTCACGAAGTCCATGGTAATGTGCCGCCATTTCTATTCTGAGATTGGTAACGGCTGAAGTAGGCCAGCAGTTCTGTGATGTTCAGCCTTCACTTGCTGACATACTAGACACTTTGCTATGATCCTTTCTATTTCGCGCTTCATTCCATGCCACCAGTAGTATTGCCATAGATCCTTGTACATTTTCGTGCCACCGAGGTGTACCGAATTAGGAGATCTGTAAGGTTCTTTCATCAACTCTTCTCAAATAGGTCCGACTGGCATGCATAAACGGCTTCCATACCGCAAGGATTCATCTTCGTGAATGATGAAGACAGTTCGTAGTCCACTTTCTACTTGTTCTTGGATTTTTTATAGTTTGGCATCATTCGCTTGAGCTGTATTGATTTGATTGACAAGAGTGGACTGGACTTGTAAGTTCATCAAAGATGAAGCGTTACCTGGCACAACTATTTCAATCTCCAATCCGTGCAATTCTTGTTGTAGTCTCCACTGAGCAGTGAGGTTCATTGCTAATGGCTGGCGACTAAGTGCATCAGGAACTACGTTCACCTTCCCACGATGATACTGTAGGTTGATGTTGAAGTCCGCCATGAGTTCTAGCCATCTTCTCTGCCGCATGTTGAGTTTCTTCTGAGTAAATATATACTTCAGACTTTTGTGGTCAGTGTATATATCCACCCGTTCTCCCAAAAGATAGTGGCGCCAAATCTTGAATGTGAAGATGACGGCTGCCAACTCCAGATCATGTGTTGGATAGTTGCGCTTATGAACCTTTAGTTGTCTTGATGCAAAAGCAACAACCATTCCATGCTGGTGTAGAACACATCCTAATATTTTATCGGACGCATCACAATGCACAACGAATCCACCAGATTGATCCGGTATTACGAGGATAGGAGCAAAGATTAATCCCGTCTTGAGTTCTACAAAAGCCTTTTCACATGCTTCTGACCACATGAATGCTTCGTCTTTATGTGTGAGCTTGGTCAAGGGTGCTGCGATCTTTGAAAATCCTTCGATGAATCGTCGGTAGTATCCTGCTAAGCCTAAGAAACTTCTTATATCTTTCACCGTCTTTGGTGTCGGCCACTCGCTGACAGCTGATACTTTAGTTGGATCTATAGAGATTCCTTCGCCTGAAACAATATGTCCGAGAAATCCGACTTTATCTAGCCAAAATCCACACTTGTTGTATTAGGCGTAGAGCAGATGTTGTCACAATGTCTTCTGGACAATGCATAAGTGCTCGGCGTGTTCTTTCCGATTCTTTGAATACACCAGGATGTCGTTGATGAAGATGACAATGAACCTGTCTAAGTACTCTCGGAAAACTTGGTTCGTCAGGTTCATAAAGATAGCAGGTGCATTGTTCACTCCAAATGGCATTACGAGATATTCATAATGGCCATAACGGGTCCTAAATGTCGTTTTCGGAATATTGGACTCTTTGACCTTCACCTGATAATAACCTAAACGAAGATCTAGCTTTGAAAATACACAAGAACCACTTAACTAATCGAAAAGGCCATCGATGCGCAGTAGTGGATACTTGTTCTTAATCGTCACTTCGTTCAGAGCTCGATAATCCACACACATCCTGTAGGAACCTTCCTTCTTCTTCACGAGTAACACCGGAAATCCCTAACTTGAATTACTGGGTCGGATCCATAATTTCTGCGGTAATTCTTCCAACTGAATGCGGATATCCTTCAATCCCTCTGGACTTAACCGGTATAGAGCTTTGATTACAGGTTGCGCACCAGGTTGTAAATCAATACTAAACTCAAGAGCTCGATCGGGAGGTAAACCTGATATGTCTTCAGGGAACACATCTTTGAACTCTCGAACTACTTCAGGCTTTTCTTCTTCCGCAGGTAAAGAGAACAATTCTATATTTTTCGGTTTAGCACGGTAGCTTCTTGGGTCCAAGGTTCCATCTCCACTTGTGAAATAGAAGACTGGATGATCTGGTATCTCAAATACTACCCTTCTTTGACGGCAGTCAATAGTAGCATAGAATACTCCCATCCAATCCATTCCCAACACAACATCTAAATTTGGTATGTCCACTACTTTGAAATTTTCGTAGAATTCTCGACCGCAAACCACAAATGGGCACTGATCATACCCCAAAGTTGCCTTCAAGACTTCATTCCTGGAACTGACATTCCAGCTTGAAATGAGTGGCTTCACTAGAATCGCATGCTTTCTCATGAATCGTTATAACATGAAGTAGTGTGAAGCTCCAGTGTCGAAAAGTACGAGTGCGGGAAGGGTGGCTACTAGTATAGTAACTAAGTTGTGTGAGATCGTGTTTAGATATAGAAAAAGTATGACGATACACAAGGATTGAAAGATTGAAAGGATGGGGATTTTACCTGTGATGACTTGTCCTGTGGCTTTGGCCTCCTCGACCGTCATTGTAAAAGCCTATCGTCTTGGTACATTCCTCCTTGCCGGAGGCACATTCCTTTTCTCTTGAAGCACGTTTCTCTGTGCCTAATGGAATTGACGATGAGGCTGTGCAGGTGGTCCATGTAGAGTTGGTGCAGGAAAAGCTAGGCGGGGTGTAGGTGCCTGAATGGATGGCCTCTGTGAGGCTGTGATTGCGGGTCTGGGTGCTAGTGCTGTGTTAAAACGATATGTGCATGCTCCTATCGCATGAGTAGATACGCCGCAAATCAAACACATGCTATTTTCACGCCTGCAGTCTTTCGCCAGGTGTCCAGTTCTCTTGCAGTAGAAATAGAAATCTGGACTGGACCGGTTAAATGATCCTCCTGGCCTCCTAGGTGCAAAAGTTGTCCTAGAAGAGGCTTCTACTGTCATCTGTGTAGCAGGGCGTTTGATTTCGTCTGTTTGGGGCTTATCTTTCTTCTTGACCACTGCTTCGTAACGACGTGCTGCCTTCAAAGCGAGTTCATGAGTTGGGTAGTCGTTTGTGGCTAATGCCGCCTGAATCTCTGGGTCTAAACCCTGTTGGAATCGTCTAGCCCGAATCTCTTCGGTCGGGATCAAGTGTGTCGCGAACGTGATAAGATGATGATGTCAGGATAGAGATGTGTTTTACGGAACAGAATTTGATACAAATTCATTACCTGTTAAGCTTGATGAATTCGGCATCATATTCATCCACTGATTCTATCCATATAGAGCCTTGTTATAGGTGGATAAACTGTTGTTCCATTTCAAAATGGGCAGTCTCGGGGAAGAACTTCGTATCGAATAGACCGCGGAACGTCTTCCACTCTATTGGTTGTGTAAGACGGCTTTCCTTAGCTTTCCACCAGACTCTTGCGTTGTCGGTAAGCTGGAGTTTAGCTACACAGACCCAAGATATGTCTGGTACCTGTGCTGCGGCAAGGTCGTCCTCTATACTCTGGGCCCATTCTTCATCCTTAAGAGAACTTTCTTTCCCTGAAAAGTTCTTGGGATGCAACGCACGGAATTGCTTTACTCCAAGTACTTCATCTTCTGGGCGGTTCATGAGAATAGCAGTCTGCTGCTGCTGGCCCTCCAGAAGTCTTTCGAAGGCTTCTAGAAGCACCGTATGTTCATTGATTGGAGCAGCTACGGTAGGGGGAAGTGGTAAAGTAGGTGGTGGTGTGTTTCTATTGACATTGTCACGCCCCGCTTCCTGGTGTACAGAGAAAGAGACGTGGCGAGGCACGCGGCGTATTTACTCAGAAATAAATACGTTAAGCGTAAATAAGCAATATAAATAAATGTACAAGAATAACAAGAGGTGTAATATAAACAACAACTTTAATTAACATTCATTCTTTACATTACAATTGATTTGAAACGGAAATGTACAATGATAAAAGCAATACCTAAACAGTGCCATATAAACTGGAAAGATAAGTACAAGTAAAGACTAGAAGTCTGGCTCCTCTGTGAACTGATCCAAGTCTTCCTGGCTGGGCTCGTTCTCCTGAGAGTTGGGTTTTCCTATCGAACATTCCAAAGAAAAATGAGACAAGAATGTTGTCAGCGAATTAGCGCTCGGTAAGTCCCAAAAGAAAGGAAGGAATACGATAAGTAGAGAGAAATATAACTGTAATCTGTACAGGTTTATGTTTGTTATACCAACATAATTGTTTGTAGCTTGGTACAGAATGTATCAGTGTATACGATAGGAGTCCAATTTGCTCCGTGAACTATGGTAACAGATATTACAAGGCCCCGTCAAAACCCACGGGACAACGGCACATGATATTCAGGTAGGTGTCTTTTAGTGACCATCTCGTTCTACTTCTGATACATTCTGTACCAGTCTACCTCGTTAAACTCCGTAATGTTTTGTATTGAATTATAGTTATCATACTTGCCGAGACCATGGATACAAGTTTTTCATGTAATCAGATTCAGGATGTATCAAGTAGTCAGGTAGTCAAGTCAAGATATAGCCATGGTCCGGTCAGGTCAGGTCAAGTCATGTTTGCATGTTGATATTGTTCTGGTATTCAGGTTCAGGTTCAAGTAATCATGTTTAGTATATTGGATTCATGTTTGGAATGGATTCAGATTAGACTTAGACTCAGATTGAGTCAGACACTTTAAAACAGATTTGGATTCTGAATTATATTCGGGTGTTATCGGTAATTGCTGCACATGGACGGCAGAATTTATGTTTTTTTCCAAGACAATTACCATTGATAACTCTGTTAAGTTTTTCTATCTTAAATAGGCAAGCACTTACTTTCTCCGGCTTCCTGAGGCTCAAGAGAATTGATCCCGCTTAAACCTATACTTATTAAGGTCCTTAATGTAATTTTATATAATTCGAAGGGGTTTTATGAAAAATATTTTATATACTTTCAAAATAAAGCTCGAGTAATTATTTATGTTCTTTAGGGTTTTCATGGATGTGAATTTTAAAGAGTGGGGTATATTAGTGAATATTTACATAGCTTGAATAGTTCAAGGTATTTGAGTGTAAAACTTGTCTTGTATTGATACTTGATGGTATTTTAGTGAAACTTGTCATTCTATTTTTTTAGAAAAACATGGAATTTTATTATAACTTGAAAATATGTGGTTTGATAATATTTATATAATATTAAAAATTAATTTTATTATTAATTAGAAAATCTCGTTTTTCTTAAAAATCATATTAAAAATCTTTTGAGACCGAATGCTCCGTGAGGAGGTCTGCATCTCGCTCTACTAGCCCAAGGATGTGTGATAATCCATACCATCCAATAGCGGGTTCCCCAAAATGGGTTATAGAGGCATAATCGCAAAGAATTTAATAATACAATTAAAAAACCCCTAGTTTTATAGTCGATGGTATTTTAATGAAATATTGTATTTGCCACAAAAATATGTTTTCAAGAGTATCGTGCTATGTAAACATGTGTGTATGTGAGGGGTAGGCCATTACCCCGTGAAGTTTTCTAAAGGTATAATTAAACAAAGTAATAAAATATGGTAGATACAAAGTTCATGGTATTTAAATGTAAAACTCAATTTAAAGTTATATAATATGATGATTTAGGGTGAAAGTTGTTTCTAATTATTAGTTTTATGGTTATAAACATATGTTAAGAATATGGATGAACAATGATTAAGAAAAAGTGTGATTTCAAGGTTTTAGAATCAAAAGTCGGTGTTAACTCCACTTACCGATATGTTTTGAAAAAGAGAACCTTTTATGTAGAAAGAGAAGAATGAGGTGGGACTTACTATCTAGAAGGGTGGAAAAGAGTTAGAAGAAGATAGCTTGATCATTGCGGCATCGCGGGGTCGCCGGAACTTGCTCGATTACTCGCCGGAAGTTGGTCTTGGGCTAACTCATCTTCTACTCCACTTGTACTTAGAAAATTTGATAATTTTGGCTAGAGATTTCAGAATGAGGAAAGGCTAGGGTATGAGATTGTATTTATAGTCTGGAATTAGGGTTTTGGAATTGAAAGAATGAATTAAAATGCATTAAAATTGGATTTAAAGGTGAATATTGAAGTCTCTGTTTAAATTCAGAGAAATCAAATAGTGTAGGGGGAATGGGGGTAGGGGAAACAACAAGTGTGTAAAGCCTGGGCACTTTTGCCCACGGGTTACCCATCGCCGCCGGCCCATAGGGTCATCTCACCGGCCAAGTGTGCGGGGAATGCCGGTGGATTTGTGCCACGTGTCCTCTTCTCTCTCTCTCTCTGTGTGTGTGTGTGTGTGTATCATTTTACACATGTTTGTTTTTCCGGACTGTTCATTTTTTTGTGCAGTGCACCTGTAAAGTTTTGGGCTTCCAAAAAGTTTAAAAGAAAAAATCAGGAAAAATAATGTGGCTGATGGGATTCGAATATAAGGGCTACATCACAGCAGTGCAAGGCTTTACCAATGAGTTACAAGCTTGTTTCTTGTTGTTCTTAAACAAGAATAACTTTTAAATTATGCTCAGCCTTACAAACTCCATTCTGTACATTAACTTAAAAATGTTCGTATAGTAAATTCAGAGTCGTTACAGACATTGGTACTGGTGTTGTTGGGAGAATCCATCACCTTGATAGAAAAGAAAGGTTAGGATAGATTCAAGAAATTTAAAATGTAACGAATGTATAGTTGTTGATTCTTATAATTCTTATGATATATTGCTTAAGACTTCATACAGAACTGACCTGCATGGGCCACCAACAAAACCTGTCACGTCCCGCTTTCTAATAAACGGAAACGGTGACGTGGTAAGCCCGTAACGTATTTACTATGAAATAAATATGTTAAGCGTAATTAAGCAATATAACTAAGAACAAGAATGACAAGAGTAAAAATGAAACAACAACTTTATTTATATTCAACTTTACATCCAACTGTTTGAAATTAAAAAATACAATAAATAAAGCAAATACCTAAACAATGGAATACAGAAAGTAAGTGCACGTTGGAAAGAGATAGTAATCTGGCAGCGTTGCAAGCTGGTCCAAG
This sequence comes from Agapanthus africanus, assembly GCA_030015575.1. NCBI lineage: Eukaryota > Viridiplantae > Streptophyta > Magnoliopsida > Asparagales > Amaryllidaceae > Agapanthus > Agapanthus africanus. The sequence continues at coordinate 382,398,703 of JASDDO010000004.1, read as the reverse complement.
TCTTCAAGGCTCGGCTCTATCTCCTCAGAGTCCGGTCCTCCTGACGAACATTCCACGAAAGAAAACAAAGAGGAACGTCGTCAGCGAACTAGCGCTCGGTAAGTCCCAAAAGAAGAAAGAGAAGATAGTATATAATATGAAATGAACAGGTAAAGTTGTATATGATCGTTTACATGTATAAGATAGTTATTCTAACGTGGTTATTTGTAGTTTGATAGGGAAGGTATTCATATATACGAGAGGAGTCCATCTTACCCCGTGGACTATGGTAAGATATAGTACAAAGCCCCGTCATAACCCATGGGACAACGGCACGTGAATTCATGTAGGTGTCTTTTAAGTGAATTCTCGTCCCACGATATGCGTTCCGTACCAATCTACCCCTTTATCCCCGCGTATTGTATTGTATAAATTAAGATTATAGGCCTTGACCAAATCCATGGATATAAAATGTTCAGGTTCATGTTCAGGATGTAATCATATGTTCAAGTAGTCATGTCAAGTTCATGTCACGTTATAACCATGGTTCGGTCAAGTCTAGTCAAGTACGCAAGTTTGAGTTTGATATTTGAATTCGAGTATTCATGTTCATGATCGAGTATTCAAGTTCGTGTTTGATTTTGGATTTTGGTTTGAGTTTGTACTCAGATTGAGTCAGACACTTGTGAACGGATTTAACTCTTGACTTTCTTAGATTCGGGAGTAATCGGCAACCGCTGCACATGGATGGCAAGATTTGTGTTTTTTCCCAAGACAATTGCCATTGATAACTCCGTTAAGTTCTCTAATCTGAATAGACAAGCACTCACTTTCTCCGGCTCCCTGGGGTTCAAAAGAATTGATTCCGCTTAAACCTATATTAAACTAGAGTCCTTAAAATATTGTTTTGCATATCCCGTGGGGGTTTTTATGAAAAATTCTTTAATATAGTTTAAAAATAAAGCTCGAGGGTGATTTATAACATTTAGGGTTTTCATGAGCATGTGTTTTAATTATTGTGTATTTTAATGATACAACTTAGCTTTTAAAAGTTTAAGGAATTTTATTGAAAACTACCCCTTTTTAGTAACTTGATGATATTTTTATTAAAAGTTTAATCTTTCATTTCAAAAAATATAGTTTCATAATATATTGAAAATACGGATTTATAATTTTTATATAATTTCAAAAATTAGCTTTACTTAGAAAAGTCGTATTTCTTAAAAACCGTATTATATTTCCTTTCGAGATCGAATACTCCGTGAAGAGTTCTGCATCTCGCTTTACTTTCCTAAGAATGTGCGATAATTCGCACCTTCCATTAGCGGGTCCCCTAACGAGAGTTGTAGAGACGTATTTGCCAAGGATTATAAAATACAGGTTTTAAAAGAAACCCGGTTTTGAAAAGATGTGGTATTTTAATGAAAAGCTATTATTTTAACCTACTATATATATATATATATATATATATATATATATATATATATATATATATATATATGTATCGTTCTATGAAACCAAAGTGTGCGTGTGGAGTAGGTCGTTACCCCGTGAAGTTTTCCTAAAGGTATTGTTTAAACAATTATCAAAAAGAGATTTATACTAAAGTTCAAGGTATTTTGATGAAAAAGTTCATTTATGTTTGTTTCACATGAAAATTTTGGTTAAACTTGAAGCTAAAAGTTTGTAATTAAAGTTACAAGTAGGGCGGTAAACTTAGTTTGACCAAGATATAAAGGAAAAGGGAGTTTCATGTTTAAAAAGAAAAGTATCGGGAGTAACTCTACTTTACCGATATCTTTTTAACAGATCAATTGAGATGAAAAGAAGAAGAAATGAGAGGGACTTACGGTTTGGTAATATCGAGAAAAGGGTAAGGAAGAAGGGAGGGGGCTTCGTGGCGTTGCGGAAACTCCGGAAACGGTTTCGATCTCCGATGGAACAAGCTTGGTCGTTAACTCCACTCGACTCCACTTGCGCTTAGAAACTTTTTGAGAGAATTTTTGCTAGAATTTCAGAATGGTGAAGAGCTTAGGCATGGAGTGGTATTTATAGTGAAGAATTAGAGTTTGGGAATTAAAAATTTGGATTAAAAAGCATTAAAAAGGTGTTAAATGGTGAATTGAAGGGGCTTTATTTGATTCCAGGAAAATCAAACGGTGCAGAGGGGTTAAGAGGAGTCGAAGGGGTGTGTGTGCCAAGCACGGAGCCAATTGGAGCATTCTGGACCGTCGACGCCGGCCTAAATAGGAGAATGGGTGGTCGGATTTCGAGCTCCTGCCTCGAGATCCGTGCCATGTGGGTATTTGGGTGTGTACACCTCATTGCGCCTGTTTGATTTTTCTGAAACTTTTCATTTCTCCGTGTATTGCACGTGCAACTCTTGGGATTCCAAAAATTTAAAAAGAAAAATCTTTTAAAATTATTGGGTTTGCTAGGATTCGAACGCACAGGCTATGTCACAGCTGTGTAGAGGCTTTATCAGTGAGCTACAAGGTGCTTCTTGCTTTTTTTTAACAAAAATAACTTTTAGCTCTTACACAGGCTGAAATACCCTTTACTGTGAAATATAAGAAAGTTTCTGTACAGTGATTTCAGAGTCGTTACACCATGAATATAAAATGTTCAGGCTCATGTTCACGATATAATTATGTGTTCAGGTAGTCATGTCGAGTTCATGTCACGTTATAACCATGGTTTGGTCAGGTCAAGTCAAGTATACAAGTTTAAGTTTGATGTTTGAATTCGAGTGTTCAAGTTCATGATCAAGTATTCAAGTTCGTGTTTGATTTTGGATTCTGGTTTGAGTTTAGACTTAGATTGAGTCAGACACTTGTGAACGGATTTAACTCTTGAATTTTTTTAGGTTCGGGAGTAATCGGCTACTGCTGCATATGGACGGCAGGATATGTGTCTTTTTCCAAGACAATTGCCATTGATAACTCCGTTAAGTTGTCTAACCTAAATAGCCAAGCACTCACTTTCTCCGATTCTCTGGGACTCAAGAGAATTGATCCCGCTTAAACCAATATTAAACTAGAGTCCTTAAAATATTGTTTTGCATATCTCGAGAGAGTTTTATGAAAAATTCTTTAATATAGTTTAAAAAATAAACCTCGAGTGTGATTTATAACATTTAGGGTTTTTATAAGCTGTATTTTAATTATTGGGGTATTTTAATGATAATACCTAACTTTTAAAAGTTTATGGTATTTTATTGAAAACTAGTCCTTTTTGGTAACTTGATAGTATTTTATTAACATTTTAATCTTTCATTTTAGAAAATATAGTTTCATAATATATGAAAATATAGATTTATAATTTTTATATAATTTTCAAAAATTTAGTTTTGTTTAGAAAAGTCGTGTTTCTTAAAAACCGTATTTTATTTCGTTTCGAGATCGAATACTCCGTGAGAAATTCTGCATCTCGCTCTACTATCCTAAGGATGTGCGATAATCCGCACCATCCATTAGCGGGTCCCCTAATGAGTGTTGTAGAGGCATATTTGCCAAAAATTACAAAATAACAATTTAAAAGAAACCCAGTTTTGAAAAAAATATGGTATTTTAATGTAAAAGTTATTCTTTAAACCAACCATATATATATGTGTATATATATATATATATATATATATATATATATATATATATATATATCGTGCTATGAAACCAAAGTGTGCGTGTGGGGTAGGCCGTTACCCCGTGAAGTTTTCCTAGGGTATTATTTTAACAATTATCGAAAAGTGGTTTATACTAAAGTTCAAGGTATTTTAATGAAAAATTTCGTTTATATTTGTTTCACATGAAAATTTTGGTTAAACTCGAATCTAAAAAATTGTAATTAAAGTTATAAGTAGGGTGGTAAATTAATTTGACTTATGTAATAAGGAAAAGGAAGTTCTAAGTTTAAAAAAATGTATTGGAAGTAACTCCACTTTACCGATATATGTTTAGGAGATGAATTAAGATAAAAAGAAGAAAAGATGAGAGAGACTTACGGCTTGGTAAAATCGAGAAAAGAGTAAGAAAGAAGGGAGGGGGCTTTGTGGTATCGCGGAAGCTCCGGAAACGGCTTCGATCTTCGATGGAAGAGCTTGGTTGCTAACTCCACTTGACTCCACCTGCACTTAGAAACTTTTGAGGTGATTCTACTAGAAATTTTCAGAATAAATGGGAGTTAGGGCATGGGGTGATATTTATAGTGAAGAATTAGGGTTTAGAAATTAAAATTTTGGATTAAAATACATTAAAAAGAAGTTAAATGGTGGATTGAAGAGTCTCTGTTTGATTGCAGGAAAATCAAACAGTGCAGGAGAGTTGAGGGGAGCTGAAGGGACAAGTGTGCAAAGCACGGAGCAAATTGGGCCAATATCAATCGTCGGCGCCGGCCCTTTGATGGGTTTGGGCTGTCGGATCTTGACGTATTGCCTCAAGATTCGTGTCACATTTGTATATCTGTGTTTACTTCATTTTGCGCATATTTGATTTTTCTAAAACTTCTCATTTCTCCGTGTATTGCACGTGCAATTCTTGGTCTTCCAAAAATTAAAAAGAAAAAATCTAAAAATAATTGGGTCTAATAGGAATCAAACGCACATGCTATTCACAGCAATGTAGAGAATTTACCAGTGAGTTACAAGTTACTTCTTATTTTTATTTAACAAAAATAACTTTTAACTCTTACACGGCCTGTAATACTCTTTTTTGTACAATAATAAGAAAATTATGTATAGTGATTTCAGAGTCGTTACAGAATCCGATCGGTCCCAATTATTTTTATATAGTTTTTTTAACTTTTCGGAAGCCCAAGAGTTGCACGTGCAATTTAGGGAGAATCGAAAAGTTTCAGAAAAATCAAATGGGATAAATGAGGAGTTAAAACCAAATAACACACATGACACGTATCTCGAGACACTTGGCTTTAATCTAACCACCCATTTCCTCTTGATGACCGCCACCTGCTGTTGGAATAGCTCCAAATGCCTCCAGGTCCTCTCTACTTCACTTTATTGTTTGATTTCTCTGAATTTAACCGGAGACTCTTCAATTCCCCATTAACCATATTTTAAATTCTTTTTAATTAAATTTTTATTTTGCACACCTTTATTTCTACACTATAAATACCATCCCACCCCCTAGCTTTCCCATGTTCTAAAAATTTCTCAAAATTTCTCTAAATTCATTGGCTCAAGAAAGGGGTTAAGGCTAGTCAAGTGGAGTTAGCGATCCAAGTTTATTCCATTGAAGATCGGAGCCATTCCCGACGATACCGCAACGCCACGAATACTCTCTCTTTTCTTACTCTTTTCTCAATACTATACAACCCGTATGTCCCTTCCCCTTTCTTTCTTTTCACCTCAAAATGATTCTTAAAACATATCAACAAAAATGGTGTTAATTTGTAATCTTTTCTTTTAAACAACTTTTGTCACATTTGCTATGTTAACATTTCACTCTAAAGCTCTAATATCGCCTTAACATATTATCCACATCATTTACCTTTTCATGTAATTAAAATTTTAGATGAAATAACAACATAAATCGAACAAGTTCATATAAATACCATGAACTTTAAGTCCCCTTTTATCGATAATTAGAATATATACCTATAAAAATTCACGGGATAACAACCTACCCCATCACATACACTATGGTTTCATAGCACGATATTTTAGATGTATGTTTAATTTAAAGAATACGACTTACAATAAAATAGCATTGCTTTTACAAGAAAAATGTTTTTTATCGATATTTTTACACATTTTGCAATTACGCCTCTACAACACTCGTTAGAGGACCCGTTTGTAGATGGTACGGATTATCACACATCCTTGGGATAGTAGAGCGAGATACAGAACTCCTCACGGAGAATTCGGTCTTAAAAGAAATAAAAATACGATTTTTTTTTAAAGAATACAATTTTCCTTAAACAAATTAAATTTTGGAAAATTATATAACATTATGAATCCGTATTTTCAATGAAAACAAATTGTGAAAATTATATTTTAAAATAAAAGATTAAAATTTTAATAAAATACCACCAAGTTCCAAAAGTATAGTTTTCATAAAAATACCATAAACTTTTTTAAAAGTAGGTTTTATCACTAAAACATCACCAATATTAAAAATACATTGTTATAAAAAAAATATTAATATTATAAATCACCCTCGAGATTATTTTTTTAAACAATATTAATTTTTTTTTCATAAAACCCCCTCGAGAAATACAAATAATGTAAACACAATTGAAACAATAAGAATAAATGTTTAAGGACGCTAGATTAATATAGGTTTAAACAGTATCATTTCTCTTGAGCCCCAACGGGCCAAAGAAATTGAGTGTTTGCCTACTCAATTTAGACAACACTGCAAATTAACGAAGTTACCAATTACAATTGTCTTGGAAAAAGACACAAATGCTGCCTCTATGTGCGGCGGTTTTCCGATTACTCCCGAACTTAAGAATTTCAACAGCTAAATCCATTCACAAGAATTGACTATAGCCTGAATACAAGTTCAAACCAGAGTCCAAACTCAAATCCAAACTTGAACACTTGCTCTCAAATTTGAACACTTGAACATGAATATTCAAACTTGAACTTGAATACTTGACCTGACTTGACCGAACCAAGAATACAACTTGACATGAATGTTCCCGTCAAAAAATTTCTGCGCAAAAGAGCCCAAGGTATCTAATGGCAGCGATACGTTTAAGAAAATGTGAACCAGTATTTTCCGGGCTGTATTTTGACAAACTTCTGAATGTGAAATAACTAAATTCTGATGATATCGAAAGCGTCTCGAAAAAGCCTTCGATTTGATATATTATAGGCCTCATAATTCATCCGGAATCAAAAGTTATGAGGCATCACGTCCCTACACATGATCGGGGGTCACGTGCAGACATGTGATAGGTTCCTAAGCTCTTAACTAATAGAATTAAATTCTAATCAAATAGTCAATCAATGGGGTTACGTGCCAACACGTGATGGGCCTTTTAAACCCACTAAAAAGAATTAAAAGTATAATAAAATAACAAAGAAAAACCCCAATGGGGCATCACGTGCTCATACGTGACCAAAGGTCACGTGCTGACACGTGATAATTCCTGAGTGCTTTAAAAACAATATAATTAAATTCTAGCTAAAAGACTAAACAGTGGGGTCACGTGCTCACACGTGATAGGCCTCTAAATCTTCTGAACTAATAGAATTAAATTCTAAATTAAGGGAAATCAAAAACTCTAATATTTATTTAGATCTTTCCAAACAAAAAGATTGCGCTCTGTAAAGAGGAGCACCGTTGGATTAAAAATCCAATGGTGATTAAAAATCATCAATTTATGGAAAGATTTTTATATAAGGAAAGATTTCCCTGAAATTCACCAAGAATAACAGAAAAAATATCTTTTGGATTAGAAATCCAATGGTGAATAAAATTCACTGAGTGATCTAAAAGATCATGTTGGTTACAAAAACAACAAAAATCTTTCAATGAAAGATTCACTAAACAATTTGATTCTTTTCTTTCTCTTATAAATAGGAGCCAAGAAGAGAAGAGAAGGATCCTTGGAAATTCTTTTTGGAGAGAGACAACAACAGAGAGAAAAAAAAGAGAGGAGAATTTAATTCTCAAGAGAGAAAAGAAAATTTCCTCAGAAGAGAAAGAAACCCTAGGTGAGAAAGGGGAAAGAGATCTAAGTTCCATAAAACAAAAGAGAATTTAATTCTCAAATTAAGAGCTTAACTCTTCTGAATAAGAACTTAGTTCTTCCTTTGGTTGAAGATCTGCAGAAGCAGATCTCCCCACAGGTTGAGAATTTAATTCTCATCAGGGAGATTCTGCCATGCAGATCCAAAACTTAGAGGGAGAATTTAAATTTAGGGAATTTAATTCCCCCAAATTCATAGGAATTTAATTCCGCAAAATGAAACTAGGGTTTAATCCTATATGAGAATTTAATTCTCCCAAATTCACAGGAATTTAATTCCACCAAATAAAACTAGGGTTTAACCCTACATGAGAATTTAATTCTCCTAAATAAGAATTTAATTCTTCCACATACATAGGAATTTAATTCCCCTAAAACAGAATTAGGGTTTAACCCTACAAAGAATCTTATTCTTAAAATAAGAGACTTAAAGCTCTCCATGCATGTAAAGAACTTGGTCACGTGGTAACACGTGACCCCTATCCTCAATGAATAGAAAAGAACGAAAAAGACAAGGTCACGTGCCCCTACGTAACCCTTAAACAGATTTCTTAGAATGAGAAAGAAAAAGCTTGGAGGCAATGCCTCACGTGTCCCCACGTGACCCCTGACAAACACCTCTTTAAAAAAGAGAAGCATGGAAAGAACTGAAAGATTAAAATCCAATGCATGGGTGCCCTCACGTGTCTCCACGTGACCCCTAGCAAAATATCCAGTGCATGGATGCCCATCACGTGTCCACACGTGATGGCCTTGAAGACTAAAGTGTTTAACACTTATTTTGAGAATAAAATAAGGGAAGACAGAGGAATTGATGCCCAATGCAGAGGCATTGTCACGTGTCCACACGTGATCATTTCAAAGACTAAAAGTGTTTAACACTTATTTGAATATTCTGAGAACAAAATAAAGGAAAGTTTGGCCCATTCTCAGGTGCCTCACGTGACCCCACGTGACTATCTCACTTTCAGTGTTTAACACTACTTTAAGCGCTTCGTCCTTGGTGTTTAACACTATTTTCAGCACATCACATGGGAGCACGTGATCGCCAAATATCCTCTAGTGTTCAACACTATTTTAAAGCCAATCTTAGCCCAAATTGGCCAAGTTTTCCATAGGCAAGCCTTTCCTTCAACTGAACCTCAAAATTGATCATTTCTGCAGAGTAAAGTCTATAGCTATAATGAAGGTTTTAGTGCTCAGCCAAAGATAAAATGTTGTCAGAGCCCCCAAATCCCTGTCTAGAATTGCTAAATAAAGAAGAATTGAACCCAAACAAATGTTCAATTTTCTTAAACCTAATTGGACTTAGCCCAAATTGGCCATAAGTCCTCAATTCAGATTTAACTGAGCCCATGTGCTCATAATCTAAATTAATTGATCTTAGTCCCAAATTGGACTACAGATTCCCTAATTAACTTTGGTTCAAGGGTACATCTCTTCACTCCTCTGATATTTGTCGTTGTAATTCTTCAACGTCTTCAGAGAGGTGACGGGTCCCGATAACCAATCATTCTATGGACTGTGGGGTCCTTAAACTCATGGACTATGATGTCCTTAAACTTTATAGACTATGACGTCTTTAAACTATGGACTGTAGGGTCCTTAAGCCCAAGGACTATGATGTCCTTAACCTCGGACTGTGGGGTCCCTTTAAACCCACGGACTATGATGTCCTTAACCTCGGACTGTGGGGTCCCTTTAAACCCACGGACTATGATGTCCTTAACCTTGGACTGTGGGGTCATTAAACCCATGGACTATGATGTCCTTAACCTTTATAGACTATGATGTCTTTAAACTGGACCGAGATGTCCTTAAACTAACATTGGACCGTAATGTCCTTAAACTAATGTTAGACCACCATGTCCTTAAAACTGGTAATGGACCGTAATGTCCTTAAACTAATGTTGGACCACCATGTCCTTAAACTGGTAATTGACCGCAATGTCCCTAAACTAAACAATAGAGTCCAAATGCTCTTTTGTTGGATCTAAATGATCTTGTTAAGTTGATCTTAGTCTAAAATTAGACTAACGTACCTTAACAAACCGTTAAGTTGATCTTAGTCTAAAATTAGACTAACGTATCCTTAATAAACGTTTAAGTCGATCTTAGCCTCAAATGAGACTAACGTATCCTTAAACCCAACCCCCAAACCCAAATCTAAGAAAATACGGATTTGGACTAATCCACGCCCTACGGGCGACAACATAAATTAGTCTCCGTATACAATCCACGGGCAACCAAAAACAAAACAAACACCCACGACACGAAGTGACCATCTGGAGAAGGAGAAAGTGGTTACCGCGATGCGGTAGCGTAATTAACTGCAGGGGCTTGTGCCTGCAGAGAAGAGCGTCCCCACAATCAAAACCCCCTCAAACGAGGGGGAATCTGACGAAGTCTGCTACATCGGCCGCATCCGTTTAAAGCTTCGATACACGGTGCCATAAATCAACTTGGCATCTTCGGAGAGGTAGACAGATAGCACCAATTAGCATCTGCCCCCAAATCCAGGCAAGACGAACCTACGCGGTCGTGTCTCTGTGTTTCGGAGGAGAAGATATTCTGGCACGCCCGGTGGGACCTTTTCCTCTTTCCACTCCACACTTCGTGTGTCGTGTTTCGCGAACGAATCGCGGTTTGACATGGTTGCCCCTGGATTCGAGGTACTTAGATTTAGTGTCTTGCTCCGTGCAGAAAACAGAATATCAAGGGCTTCAAACTGCACTCATTGCAACAACTCCCACTCCATCCTCGCCGGAGGAGTGACCTACGGGCCTCAAGCGGCCTCCCTTTTCAAGATGACAGTGGAGCAGGTAACTCAGGCTACCACTGGGCTGTTCTTTGGGACCATGCTCCCACCAATGAGTTTCAATGCCCCTCTGCCGCTGCAAGAAGCCCCGAAGAAGCCGGTCTTTGATCGGCTTATCACTACCGCGGCCCCTCTCAGCGGGTCGCCCAAACCAAGCGCCTCAGTCTTTGACAGGTTGGGCCAAAGTTCATGTGGGCCCATGAAGAAGCATGCAATTCCAGAAAGGGTTATCCCGAAGAGGATAGCCATCCCTACTCCCGAAGTCGTCAAAGAAGCTTCTCTTGCCAAGGGGTCGGTCTTCACAAGACTAACCGTTTCAGCTCTCGTTCCAGGCGAAATCGTCAAGGCTGCTTCCCCTTCTCGGAAGTCTGCCTTCGATAGGTTGGCTATCCCCACTCAGCGGACATCAGTCTTCAATAGGCTGACAACGACAACTTCTGACCAACGCAGAGGGCATGAGGAAGTTATCCCTACAGCTGAGATAATCCCAACGGCTCGACACGCTCGACGTCGCCACTGGCGCCGAGTAAGGAAGGCTGGGGCAACTCTCCTTCTGGACTGACTCCGCCGGCTCCAACGGTGGAAATCGATGTTGCTGTTCCAACTGGGAACAACTTTGAACCGCTAAGGAGGGTGCGCAAAAACTCTTCGACCACCGTGCTGCAGAGATCTCCTCCACCCATGGAGAACGCTACTAAGGTGAAGGTAGAGCGGCCCCCTCAGCGGCTATTCTCTAAAATTTACAAAGTTTGGCGATGGGTCCAGGACTCTGTGATAGATCAAGGCTATCTCCACCGACAGAAAAAGATGAAGATTCGGCAAGAAGAGGACCACTCTATCGTACCGCAGAAGGCGACAGCTACTTGGGTGCCCACTGGAACGGCCCCCTCAACTTCGATCACTCACAAGAGGAGAAGGCCGGAGAAAATCCCTGTGTCCGCGACGAATCATAAGGGCACTGAGCCTAAACGCCCTAAGTCTGGGGGCATGATGGTGCATACCGTCTATATGGTATCCGAAAATGAGGATAGCCGTATCTCCACAGGTCATCGACCGCTTACGTGATCAGTGACTAAGGCTCAGGAGCAACAACAACAAAAGTTCCAAGAGATACTAACAGCCATGGCCACACTCACGGGACCAAAAAGAAGCCCGGAGACATCATCGGAGCAGCGTCGTGAGCAGGAAACAGATGCTGAATTCCTTCGGAGAATGCTTGAGAAGAAGGACAAAGAGGCTGCGAAACAAGCGGCCAACATAAAACAAATGGCCCTCCTATTCCAAGATATGGTGGGCATGATGATCCAGCCGGACCCTCCAGCCGAAGATCTTCCGGTAATAATTGAAGATGATAGATGAGAGACATCAAATCCTCTGCCGGCTCTGTCAGCAGCCAAGGAGGAGACCATCTCCAAAGCCACCCTGGATGACTATATAGCTCAACAGATACGAGCTCATCATGCGAGCGAAACGGCCGGGCAGTTCGTTAAGATTGGACGACCCTGTCCGGGCTGGTATGACCAAATAAGGTACCCATCAGGATATACGATCCCTAAATTCCATGTATATAAAGAGACGAGCAATCCCCACTAGCATGTTGCTCAATTCAGGGATTTGTGTGGCAACATTGGAGGCGACGACAAACTGTTGCTTCGCCAATTCATCGGCAGCTTGGCGGAGATGGCGTTTGAATGGTATTCGGAGCTTCCCAACGACCCCATCAAAACTTTTGGAGAGATAGAGCTACTATTCACCCAACGTTTCGCAAATGCTAGTGAGCGCACCCCAATCACGGCATTGATCAATGCCAGGGTGAAGCCAGGCGAAACTTGGGTCCAGTATGCAATACGGTGGCGGAATCTATAGTCGAAGTGCGAGCAGCGCATTGAAGAAGCGCCTGCGGTAGGCATGTTCGTGGGTACTCTTGACCCTCAGGCGACCATTTCGCAATTCATGATGTTCTTCAAGCCGACCACCTTCCAGGCCTTGATTGACAAGCTGGCCCAAATGGACCAGATGGGCCATAGGCCTTCCTCTTCAAAGACGGAGCTTTGGAATGAAAAGGGCAAAGGGAAAGCAACCTTCGTCGCCAACGCTCAACAACAACCGAGTGGCCCAAGACCGGTTGTTCGCCAAAGCAACAAGCGGCAATCCCTCGATGAAAAGTTGAGACGTCCTTACTCGTTTCCCCAGAATAAAACAAGGAAACCGTTTGAACTGGCAGTGCGCAATGGACTCATCATTCTACCGGAGTCGGGACACCCAACGCGGCCGAACGACGTCAACGATCCTAATTACTGCCCCTACCATCGAGTATTGGGCCATCCGATCGAAGACTGCTACGTCTTCAAAAACTGGGTTGAAGACCAATACCATCAGGGAAAGTTCGCGCTGTCCGAAAACTGGAAGATGAATCCACCACAACCACATGCTCCAAAAAAGATGGACATGCCGGGGGCATCATGCTCATTCATAGAGAAAGACCCATGGACCACTATGTCCTAAAACTAGCTACGGACCGAAACGTTCTTAAACTAACGATGGACCGCTATGTCCTAAAACTGGCTACGGACTGAAACGTCCTTAAACTAACGATGGACCACTATGTCCTAAAACTGGCTATTGACCGAAATGTCTTTAAACTACTACAAACCCGCGGCATACCCAGGCTGACGTGGTAAAAAAAACGGTATGTCCATAAGCGAGATGGGCACGGATGAAAACCCGAAAGGGCTCCGTGAGTAAAAACAGCAGGGCTACCGGCGAGTTTTGTGAAAATCCGAAAGGGCGCAATCTCGTTAAAAGACACTTGCAAGGTCCTCTCGACCTTGCGAGAAGAAAATACCTGCGTGAGATCCTTACGACTCACAAATGATCTGTATGCCACTGTTGAGGCATTTGTTCAAATCATTGTACCTTTTTGTTTTAGATAGCTGTACTTAAATTTGAATTTAAATAAAATTATCGTTTAATTTTATTACTCTTGTCATTCTTGCACATTGTTATATTGCTTACATACGCTTAAAGTATTCTCATAGCAAATACGTTACGGGCTTGCCACGTCACCGTTTCCATCTACTGGGAAGTGGGCATGACAGGTTTTGTTGGCGGCTCTTGCAGACCTGTTCTACATGAAGTCTTAAGCAATATATCACAAGAATTATAAGAATGGGCAACTATACATTCCTTGCATTTCAAATTTCTTGAATCTATCATAACCTGTCTTTTCTATCAAGATGATGGATTCTCCAAACAACACCAGCACCAACGTCAATGGCAACACACCATCGCTTATCTTACCACCTCCCCTTACCGTTGCTGCTCCAATCAACGAACAAACGATGCTTCTAGAAGCCATCAAAAGCCTTCTGGAAGGCCAGCAGCAGCAGACTGTTATTCTTATAAACCGCCCCGAAGCCGAAACACCAGGAGTAAATCATTTCCGGTCGTTGCGGCCAAAGAACTTCTCAGGGAAAAAGAGTCCTCTTGAGGCTGAAGAATGGGATAAAAGTATCGAGAACGACCTTACAGCAGTGCAAGTACCAAACATAGTTTGGGTTCGTGTGGCAAAACTCCAGCTCACGGACAATGCAAGAGTCTGGTGGAAGGCCGAGGAGGGCCGTCTTACACAACCAATAGAGTGGAAGACGTTCTGCGATCTATACGATGTGAAGTTTTTCTCCGAGACTGCCTGTTTCGAGATGGAACAACAGTTCATCCATCTACAATAAGGCTCTATGTGGGTAAGATCAGTGGATGAATATGATTCCGAATTCATCATGCTTAGCAGGAAAAGAATTCGTCTCAAATTCTGTTCCATAAAACACATCACTGTTCTGACATCAACATTATATCAAGTCCGCGGCACACCTGATCCCTACCGATGAGATTCGGGTTAGACGATTCCAACAAGGCTTAAACCCGGAGATTCAAGCAGCTTTAGCCACAGGCGACTATCCAACTCATGAACTCGCTCTGAAGGCAGCGTACCGTTATGAAGTTGTGGCCAAGAAGAAGGGTAAGCTGCAAGCAGCCGGAATCAAACGCCTTGCTCCCCAGATTACAGGAGGAACCTCTTCCAGACTGATTTTTGCACCCAAGAGGCCAGAAGGATCGTTTAGCCAATCCAGTCAAGATTTTTGTTTCTACTGCAAGAGAACTGGACACTTGGCGAAGGACTGCAGGCGTACAAATGACATGTGTTTGATTTGAGGCACATCTACTCACGCTATAGGAGGATGCCCATATCGATGTAACACGGCACTTAGACCCACAATGCAAGCTCCGCAGAGGCCAACTATTCAGGCACCTGCACCCCACCTCGCTCTTCCTGCACTAGCTCCACATGGACCGCCAGCATAGCCTCAGCGTCAATTCCATCAGGCACAGAGAAACGTACCTCAAGGGTAGAGGAATGTGCCTCCGGCAAGGAGGAATGTACCGAGACGTCAGGCTTTCACAATGATGGTCGAAGAGGCCGAAGCTACATAACAAGTCATCACCGGTAAATTCTTCTCATCTTTTCAACTTTTCAATACTTGTATATCGTTATACTTTCCCCTATACCTAAACGCAACCTCACACAATATATGTACTATATTAGTAGCCACCCTTGCTGCACTAGCACTTTTCGACACTGGAGGTTCACATTGCTTCATGTCACTGTTCCCCTCCGAACGGCGGCCGAGACGTGGGCCGTCCCGCCTGAGATTCGGGGCAGATGCTAATTGGTGCTATCCGTCCACCTCTCCGAAGATGCCAATTCGATCCATGGCGCCATAAATCGGAGGTCTAGACGGATGCGTCCGATGTAGCAGACTTCGTCAGATTCCCCCTCGTTCGAGGGGTTTTTGATTGTGGGGACGCTCTTCCCTGCAGGCGCAAGCCCCTGCAGTTAATTACGCTACCGCTTTGCGGTAACAACTTTCTCCTTCTCCAGATGGTCACTTCGTGTCGTGTGTTCTTGTTTTATGTTTCACTGCCCGTGGATCGTTTACGGAGACTGAGTTATGTCGTCGCCCGTAGGGCATGGACTGGTCCAAATCCGCATTATCTTAAATTTGGGTTTGGGGGTTTTGGTTTGAGGATACGTCAGGCATACTTGAGGCTAAGATCGACTCAAACGTTTGTTAAGGACACGTTAGTCTAACTTTGTGACTAAGATCAACTCAACGGGATCGTTTAGATCCGACAAAGGAGTGTTTGAACTCCATTGTTCCAATCATCGTCTATGTGGCCGTCAGGACCCGTCACCTCTCTGACGACGTTGAGGGATTTCAACGACGGATGTCAGAGGAGTTCAGAGATGTACCCTCGAGCCAGAGTTAATTAGGGGGGATTCGTAGTCCAGTCTGCTTGAAGGTTTAAGGACGCGTTAGCCATTTTTGAGGCTAAGATCAACTTAAACAGGACCGTTTAGATCCGACGAAAGAGCATATGGAGGCTCTATGATTCTAGTTTAAGGACATTGCGGTCCATGGGTAGTTTAAGGACATTGCGGTCCGTTGGTAGTTTAAGGACATTGCGGTCCGTTGGTAGTTTAAAGACATCTCGGTCAATTGGTAGTTTAAAGACATCTCGGTCAAGGTTAAGGACGTCATAGTCCATGGGTTTAAGGACTCCACAGTCCGGTATGTGCTCTGGATGCTTCACACGGGTTCACTGCCGTGCTAGGCGAGGACCAGGCTCCGCTCTGGATGCTTCACACGGGTTCACTGCCGTGCTCTGCGAGGACCAGGATCCGCTCTGGACGTTTTTCGTGGGGTCAAAGAGTGACGTTATCCACGTTCCACGTAACCAGGAATTTTGTATTATGCATGGGTTTAAGGACCCCACAGTCCATATCATGAATGGTCTTCGGGACCCGTCACCTCTTTGAAGACATTGAGGGATTACAATGCCAAGTATCAAAGGAGTGAAGAGATGTACCCTAGAACCGAGATAGATTAAATGGTCCTTGGCCCAATTTGGGTCAAGAATGATCAATTATGTTATGAGCCTACCGGCCCAGTTAATCACAAATTGAGGACTTATGGCCAGCTTGGGCTAGGTCCAGTCAGGTCTGGAATATTGACTCTTTGTTGGTCCATTGAGGGAGAATATTTGCCTCTATCCCTCTAGCCAGTTGGGCCAAAGCCTAGTGTTAAACACTTCAGAGCAATCAGTGTTGAACACTGGGAATAAGGCTTTTTCAAATTAGTGTTAAACACTAAAACGGATCGGTGTTGAATCCTGCCAATAAGGCTTTTTAGTCAGCATTGAATGCCAAGGCTCGACAGTGTTTTAACATTGGGCTTGAGAGTTTTAATTTTAGTGTTAAACACTAAGGCAAGAAGGGTCACGTGGCAGCACGTGAGGGCGCCCTCCCTTCGTTTGTTCTGCTGAAATTATCATTTCCTTCATAGCATCACGTGCCGTCACGTGATGGGCATTCAAATGCCTTTGTGTTAAGGCTTCTGCTGAGGGTCACGTGGGTCACGTGGGGTGTTGCCTCAAAGGGGCTTTCTGTAGGGGTTTTGGGGGGTCACGTGGTAGCACGTGACCCTGCCTCTATGTAGTTTCTAGAGGATCTGTTTCTTTTCAGGAATTAAATTCCTCTGGCTTTAATTTTCAAAGGAATTAAATTCCTACTTCCCTTTCGATCCTTGAACCTTCTGTAGGAATTAGATTCCTCGTTTATGTGAAGGATTGAATAGGGTTAAACCCTAATAAAAACTTTTTTAAGGAGTCAAACTTCCGTTTCCCGTCAAATTATGATTAAGGGACTTAGATTCCCATTGCTTCAACAGAACTAAATTCTTAATTAGGGTTAAACCCTGCTCCTTTTTATTTTGAAGGAATTAAATTCCCATAACACAGGGTCAAGCCCTACTTTTATCTTAGAGGAATTAAATTCCTATAGTTCTGTGAGAATTAAATTCTCATGCTTGCATTCTTTCTCTATGTTTTGGATCTGCATGGCAGGATCTCAACCCATTGAGAATTAAATTCTCAACCTTAAGGGGAGATGTGCACTTTGCAGATCCTCTATCAAAGAGAAGAAATTTGCTCTTCTGTTTTATATATTAGAGTTAAACTCTATAGAGAATTAAATTCTCTTTCTTTCGAAAGGCTTCCTCTTTCTTACCTAGGGTTTTTTTTGCAGAAGATCCGAGTCTTTTCAAAGTATCAAGCTCTCCTCCTTTTTTCTTTTCTCTTCTCTGCGCCTGTCTCTATCTTTTTTGTGTCTCTTGGCTCCTATTTATAGGAGAAGCAGCTGAATCAGTTGGTTTTTGACGAATCTTCGTTGAGAGATTTGATTTGCGTCCTTCATTCGTTCTGGACCTTTGGATTATTAGGTGAATTTTATTCACCGTTGGATTTCAAATCCAGAGATTCTCCTTTGTTATTTTGGTTAGATTTAAGGGGGAAATCTTTCCAAACCCGAGATTTTCCATAGATAAATGACCTCCGAATCTTTAATTTGATTGGATGAATATAGTTGCGTTCCTTTGGAAAGATTTGCATTTCTCTCAGAATTTAATTCTGTTGATAAAAGGGCTTTGAAAGCCGATCACGTGTGCCCACGTGACCCATGGTCACGTGTGAGCACGTGACCCCCTTTGGAATGAGCCTTTTCCTTTCTTCTGACTGTTGCTTAAGCGTCACGTGCCACCACGTGACTCTTGGTCACGTGTGAGCACGTGACCCTTGTTTGCACTCTCTTTCCTTGGTTCGTCTGGAGAACGAGTCTACTGTCTTGAACGTCACGTGCCAACACGTGACCCTGGTCACGTGGAAGCACGTGACCTCTTCCGAATCCTTTTTCTTGACTTGATCAGAGAACTTGTGTGTCTTCGACGCTTGTATTCAAATATCACGTGTCGCCACGTGACCCTGGTCACGTGGGAGCACGTGACTCTTTCTGAAGCCCATTTTCTTCAGCGTAGTCAGGAGACTGAACTCGACTTGATGATGCTTCTAAGGTGTCACGTGCCAACACGTGACCGCTAGTCACGTGTAAACACGTGACTCTCCTCTGAAGCTTTTCCCAGAAGCTTTCCTGATTTTAAATCAGGAAACAAATGCCCCCACAGCGTTGTTCTCACGTGTCCGCACGTGAGTGCAACGCTGTCACCTCTTATGACCGTTGGATTCCTCTAGGGATCTGGGGAGACGAAACGTTTTCATTGTCTTCTATAAATAGCTGTTTCTTCACAGAAGCCTTCGCTTTATTCATCTTCTTCCCCTGAGAACTTCTTCTTTGAGAATTTAATTCTCGTTTTTCAGAGCTTAGTTCTCTGTCTTGAAACAGTCTGCAGAGTTTAACTCTGTTCGCAAAGAACCTTTCTTCTCAGGTAATGGTGTTGAACGGCCAAAGCGCCTTCGTTTTTTTTTTTAAAAGAACTTTTTGGATTTCAAATCTGTATTAAGGGTTTCGCAAAGAACCCATTTTTCTTCACGTCTTTTAACCGAAATATGAGACCACTTGACTTCCCGTAGTAGATCACTTAGGGTTCAGATGATCCCTTAGGGAGATGATGATGGCGGTTCAAACCCATGGAATTTAATTCCATTCAAAATGTTTCTGGGAATTTAATTCCCTTTTCTTAATAAGGAATTAACTTCCAACGAAGAACTCGATTTATTCACACAGAGAATCTCTGGGGTCTCTTGGCTCGAGGCGGTTCTTCTGCCATTAATGCGATGGGGATTTTGTAATGATGCCTTCTGTGGGAATTTAATTCCCTTGATTTTGTTGGGTTCGGTGTAGTGCCCTAGCCAGATCTTGTTGAGGGGAATATGCATGGTTACCACCTTTTATTAAATGCAAACATTCCCTTTGTTTTATTGTAGTGTTTGGGCCTTATTATTGATGTGCCGTCATCTGGATTCTGTGGGGCCCATCTGTTTTGTAGCCAATGGTCCCAGGAAGCTTTGTTTTTGCTTTCTTTAACTAGTCTTCATGTTCATGCATGAATGTACGTTGCCGACTTTTTCTTTCTAACGGCCTTCCTTTATTGGTTTTCAGGTGCGATGGCTTCTGCTCCACGCTTTCCTTTCTCTCGCTCAGAGGCGGCCTTTCCTCAGTCACCGTCTGATGAAGAGGCGATGGAGATGATTAGAGCCCATGACCCGAACTGCGCCAACCTTCTTCAATGGGGACCTTGGTACAGTCAGATTATTCAAGGTCGCAGGAGCTTTCTTTGCGTGGTACCAACGGAGCCCACTTTCCCATTTTTACCGATGGATCCTCCAAGGACAGCTTTCGCCGTGGAAATGCCCAACTGGACTCCAACGGGGAGACTTGAGCCTTCGACGACC
Organism: Agapanthus africanus; assembly: GCA_030015575.1. Taxonomy (NCBI): domain Eukaryota; kingdom Viridiplantae; phylum Streptophyta; class Magnoliopsida; order Asparagales; family Amaryllidaceae; genus Agapanthus; species Agapanthus africanus. The sequence goes on along the minus strand of JASDDO010000004.1, from coordinate 382,378,890 downwards.
GGCATTCCGAACCATCCGATCCCGACTATAGACATCTTGGGACGGCGCATTTGCCAGGGTGAGGCCCACCCGTGGGGGCAGATTTATAAAATAGGGCTCACTCCCAGGCATCCTACGGGCTACCTTCTCTGGGCTCGCTACATCCTTTCTGCCCATCGGGCGCGATTGCAGAAAGTCGGGCTTTATCAGGCCGTATACGCGTCGCTATTCCATTACAAGTCCCCGCACGCTTGGTGGGTCAAGGCGTTTCTGAACCAGTGGAATCTTCCCACTAATACTTTTCTTCTGGGAGATCGCGAGGTTTCGATTTCTTTGGCCGAGTTTTATGAAATTTCGGGGTTGCCGATAAGGGGTAACATGTACGAGGAATTGCTGCCCCCGGACGAGTACATCTTTGAACCTGAGCTCGCCCCCGTCGACGGCTTATCCGCTGAGAACGCTGTTCGACACAAGCGTCCCAGTTTAATTAGGGCTCTGGGCATTTTTGATTGATTATTCACCGAGTCTGAGGAGCAAGGCGTTACTTTCAAGAGCTTCATTGCTCGTTTCATTCGCGAGGACGCCTTACCGAAGACAGCCCCGAAGTTTGCCGACATTGGGGACCCCTTTGGGTTTGGTCCGAAGAGGTTGCCGACCAACGAATCAGATCTTCCTCAGTATTACATCCCTATCATATCGCCGATCTCTTTTGAATCTATCACTGTCCCAGGAATGGACGAGGAGACGTTCTTTGTGGGGTTTATTAGTGTTTGGCTAAGTTGGTTCGTTATCCCCATGCATCGCCGCTTCATGAGAGCCTAGGTCATATACCCGGCGCATCGTATTGCGGAGGGGACGCGGTTGGCTATTGGCATCCCGGCCTTGGCGCACCTCTATAATGGATTGGGCACTGCAGCTAATACTTCCACGCCTGGCGTGGACGTAGTGAACTTTTCGCTTCATTACTTCACTTCGTGGATTGAAATGCACGTGCTGGGGTCTTTTGCTATGCATCAGAGGCCCGCTTTTTACGACGCCTATACCTTCCCGCGACTTATGCGGCTGGTGGGTGCTTCCGCTGCCGATCCAACTCAATTTGGGGCTATTAGGGTGCTGATTTCCCCTCACGCCACCGCCGGCGGGTTAGCTTTTAATGATCGGGTTCTGTCTTCTTCTTCGGGTCCTGTTCAGCAACTTTGGGACCAATCAAAGGACAACGCACCTTCTCTGAAGCCTCGAGAGGCCACCTACTTGTATTCAATTAGACCGGGCTACTTGGTGTTTCGCCAGGATAGTGCAGCCCTCTTTATGCGGTACAATCCCCATCGATTTGCTCGGCAGCTCGGATATGACCAGGGCGTTCCTTTTGAGGCTTTTATGATTGCTCCAGTTCCTTCGCTCGACGCTGTTCGTGACGCAGCTCATCATTTCATGAGGCTGAACACCGGCTCCCATTTCATGGTCCCTGAAGCCGAGTACATCCCTCGGTGCGTGGGTGCATTTACAGGCTGGTATCTTCATCGGGTCACCCCGATTATTGCTGAAGAAAGAAGGGTTCTTCTTGGTCATGACGCCCCTCCTCCGGTCTCGAGAGTTGAGTTGCGACCGAGGGTTTCAGTCCGCTTCCCTTTGAGGGAGATTGGCGCTGCCCTCATTCCGGGGGAGTCAGGGGTAGACCTTACTCCGACCGCTGGTATGCCCTTGGGTTCTCGATCGCGAGGTAGACGGGCTCCAGTGGTGGCACCTCTGCCGGTGGCGGCACCGCCCCCCGCGGCATCGACGACGTCGTCGTCATCCTTGGTTGTGGCACCGAGTGAGAGTAGCAGGGACGAGGGCGTTGAAGGCGATGTGGGCCAGCGTCGCCCTAAGGTTTCGCGAGGGAGGAAGCGGTCATCTTCAGCGACCGGCTCTGGGTCTAAACGACGGAGGAAAGTGGCTACTACTCCGCTTGATTCTGTGGTGGAATCTGAGCCTATCCTTGAAGACGAACCCTTGGCTTTGCAAGAGTCAGACACTGGGCTTCTCTTCCCGAGTTCGGCTGACGAGGAGGCTGCACAACTGGCTGAGGCCTTACGGCGTTCAAAAGACCCGTCCCAAAATGCCAAGGTTCCGAAGAAGTCTTATCCCGCTGTAATTTTTTACGAAGACCCTTCGTGGATTCGGCGGCGATTTATCGGCCCTTTGGAGGAATGGGGGGAAAGGGCTTTGAAGCAGGTTGCTTCAGAAGATGCAGCTGATGCGCTCTCTTTATGGACCGGTGGTCATGAGTCTACTTTTGAACCTCGGCGAGCTTATCTCCTTGAGAAGGAAAAGCGGATTGAAGAAGCCATGTTAAGGGCTTCCTTGCGTATAGGTACGCTGTGTCTCTTTTGTCGTCTTTTCGATTTTTTTTTATGCTCGTGAGTATGTATCATCATTTTATTTGAACCGTGCAGAATCTTCAACGCTGGGGGAGCTTCCTACTGGCCCTTTAAAGCTAAAGCCCGCCGGAATTCTCAATGAGGCCTTGCTAGGTGTGGAGGGGGCTGATGAGGCTGTTCCTCTCGTGATCGAACCTCCAGCGGCGGCTCTTGATCAGAGAGTGCTCGCCCCTTCGGGGGATGCTCTTATGGAGGCCGCCATCCCAATGACTCTTGCTGAGGGTGGCCCAAAGGTTGGAAGTGAGGTAGTCGGGGCTACTCTCCCTTTGTTGGAGCCTGAGGTTACGGCAGAGACCGTCGAGGCTGCTATCCCCCCGACTCAGAATGGGAGGAGTGTCGAAGGTATCCTTTCGCGTTTTAATTTAGTAACCCCTTCATGGTCTGAAATCTTTTGTCTTTCCCAGAATTACGCGGTTTGGCAGCCACGATCGCGGATCTATCGCCTCGCCAATCATTTCAGCGTCTATTGGAGATGGCAGGCCCGCAGGCGATTCCCCCTCAGCGTATTGTCCTTTCCTCCGGGCAAGGTTAGTGTCATTTGCCATTTTTTTATCATAGCATTGTCATTATTTTGTGAAATGACGTTAATGTCTCTTATAGTTTTAGAAGCCGATGATGAGGTCGAGGTCATTGAAGGGCCAGGGGAACCTTCAACTCCTTCGTGCATGACTGTCGGTGAGTGACGTCTTATCAAAATCCTGTTCATCCTGTTTTAAAAGTTTTACTAATATCTGCCAAATCTGAACAGCCTTGCCAGTCTCCATGGCTTTGGAATCACGCATTGTGATGCCGTCCGGCCCCTACGCTTTGCGGGTGTCAGAGCGCTTGGCCCAATTGAGCCTGGTCTCCTTATCTTCCTTCATTGAGGAGCTTCGTGCTGGTAGTGCAACCACGGCCGAAGCGTTCGCCGCTGAAGCTAACGGCTCCCTTCCTTTTCTTGCCACCTACCACAGTGAGGAGGTGGTGCGGGTCTGGGTGGAGTTCTGTCGGAGGGTGGAGGCTTGTTTGTACGCTCTCGAGTGTTCTCGCCTTTCCTCCGAGGCTGTGGCTGCAAAGGCGGAGTTACGAGGTCTGATAGCACGACATGCGGCCAACATGACGTCGTGCGAGAAGAGACTTGGCCGCAAGTTTTCAGAGAGGGAGCTAGCCTCCAAGGCGTTGAGCGAGCTTCAGACTAGCCTCACAGCGAAAGCCAACAAAGCGTATGACCTTTGGCGAGTACTTCAGGAGTCCATCAAGGAGGTGGTAGCTCTTGATAAAGCCGCCATGTTTACTCGCGAGAGGGTTGAGGCTCACAAGGCCACTGAAAAAGAGCTTGAAGCTCGGCTCGCTTCATATCAAGCCCAACAAGCTCAGGCGGAGGCTCGCCTTATGGAGATCTTGCGTCATGAGGCCGTGGCTCAGCAACAAAACGATGAGCTGCCAAAATTGCTACACCGGCCACCAGCTTAAGGACTGTATCTTTCCTCCCCTTTTTGTACCTACTCATTGATAAGAGTATCTTCATTTTTTTTTTGTTTCTTGAATTGTACCTTGTACCCTTTTTGGTTTATGAATAAAAGATACATTTTTCTCTTCAATGGTGTGTCTCCTTTTTATTGAATGCATTCTGCGGGTATCCTATCTTGATTTCCTTGCAGGACAGCAATGGCTCAGGATTCAGGGTTAAGATCTGTTTCCTGAGACTTTTACATCTTATGAGCTAAGAGGGTCTCATAAAGAGCTTTTCTCCCAGTCGTGAGGACTTGTAAGCGCCGGATGCGGTTACCCTTGTCCGTGTTCTACGGAGTCAGGGGTTTCTCCAGATATCGTAGTTTAACGACGTCGCGGTCAAGGTTAAGGACCTCATAGTCCGTGGATTTAAGGACTCCACAGTCCGATGTTAGTTTTAAGACATCACGGTCAAGGTTAAGGACCTCATAGTCCGTGGATTTAGGGACTCCACAGTCCGATGTTAGTTTTAAGACATCACGGTCAAGGTTAAGGACCTCATAGTCCGTGGATTTAGGGACTCCACAGTCCAACGTTTGGTTGCAGGGACCCGTCACCTCTTTGAAGACGTTGAGGAATTACAACGCCAGGCATCAAAGGAGTGAAGAGATGTACCCTTAAACCGAGGCAAAGATCTGTAAGGAATAGGGGTGGTTGATCGTTAGTTTTAAGACATCGCGGTCGAGGTTAAGGACGTCATAGTCCGTGGATTTTAAGGACTCCACAGTCCGGTGTTTGCTCTGGATGCTTCACACGGGTTCACTGCCGTGCTTGGCGAGGACCAGGCTCCGCTCTGGGCGTTTTCCGTGGGGTCAAAGAGTGACGTTATCCACGTTCCACGTAACCAGGAATTTTGCACTAGATGCTTCACACGGGTTCACTGCCGCGTTAGGCGAGGACTAGGCTCCGCTCTGGATGCTTCGCATGGGTTCACTGCCATGCTCTGCGAGGACCAGGATCCGCTCTGGACGTTTTCCATGGGGTCAAAGAGTGACATTATCCGCTTTCCACGTAACCAGGAAGTTTGCACTAGATGCTTCACACGGGTTCACTGCCGCGTTAGGCGAGGACTAGGCTCCGCTCTGGATGCTTCACATGGGTTCACTGCCATGCTCTGCGAGGACCAGGATTCGCTCTGGACGTTTTCCACGGGGTCAAAGAGTGACATTATCCGCTTTCCACGTAACCAGGAAGTTTGCACTAGATGCTTCACACGGGTTCACTGCCGCGGTAGGCGAGGACTAGGCTCCGCTCTGGATGCTTCGCACGGGTTCACTGCCATGCTCTGCGAGGACCAGGATCCGCTCTGGACGTTTTCCACGGGGTCAAAGAGTGACATTATCCGCTTTCCACGTAACCAGGAAGTTTGCACTAGATGCTTCACACGGGTTCACTGCCGCGTTAGGCGAGGACTAGGCTCCGCTCTGGATGCTTCACATGGGTTCACTGCCATGCTCTGCGAGGACCAGGATCCGCTCTGGACGTTTTCCACGGGGTCAAAGAGTGACATTATCCGCTTTCCACGTAACCAGGAAGTTTGCACTAGATGCTTCACACGGGTTCACTGCCGCGTTAGGCGAGGACTAGGCTCCGCTCTGGATGCTTCGCACGGGTTCACTGCCATGCTCTGCGAGGACCAGGATCCGCTCTGGACGTTTTCCACGGGGTCAAAAAGTGACATTATCCGCTTTCCACGTAACCAGGAAGTTTGCTGATTGTATCCGCATTTCACGGGATGGGGGTTGACTCTTGGCGATATGTGTCGCCGAGTCATGGAACTTGGGGTTGCCGCCGTTCCGTTCCGCTTGATGTTGTGTCGTCGGGACGATGAAGCTAGGAATTTGGCCTTCGCTTCATTTGCCGGTATCGCGTCTGTTGTATCGAGACGAATGCCACGGTGGCGATCACTAAGTTATCTGTGAACCGCCAAGACTTTGCCTGCTTCTTTTTATTGCAAGTTGTCTCATCATTTCGGCCATTTTGTCTGGAATGTTTACCGGGAGCGAATCGTCATTTGCCTCTGTCGACGTTTGGACAAAGGTGGCTTAGCAAACAGGGTTAAGGGTTCTGTTGACCAAGGCTTTTGATTTCATGAGCCGTAAGGGTCTCACAAAGGTGTTTCTCCCTACAAGTCGTGAGGATCTTGCAAGTGTGTTCTCTCCTTAAGAATCGTGGGGATTCTTAAGTGCATGTTCTCTTGTAAGTCGTAAGGATCTTACAAAGAGGATTTTCTCCTTATAAGTCGAGAGGACTTACAAGGGTCGTTCACCATATGGATATATCCCCAGTCACGGATGGGACTTTGTTTAGGGAAATGTTTATTAGCGCCCGTGGATTGTATACAAGGGTCAGTCCGAGCCGCTTGTAGGGCAATGTCGGAGGTTGTGGAGGATTTGCTTAAGAACAGGTTTAGGTCTCTGTAACTTAAGACTTTCAAATCTTATGAGCCGTGAGGGTCCCATAAGAGAGTTCTCCTTACGAGTCGTGAGGATCTCGTAAGTGTATTTTCTCCTTAGGAATCGTAAGGATCCCTAAGTGTGTTGCTCCTTTGTGAGTCGTAAGGATCTCACGCAGGTGGTTTCTTCTTACAAGGTCAAGAGGACCCTATAAGTGTCTTTTAACGAGGTTGCGCCTTTTCGGGTTTTCACAAACACTCGCCGGTAGTCCTGCTGTTTTTACTCACGGAGCCCTTTCGGGTTTTCATCCGTGCCCATTTTGCTTGTGGACATACCGTATTTTTTTTTTTTTTTTTTTTTATCATCTCGTCAGCCTAAGGATGCTGCAGTAGTAGTTTAGGGACGTTTCGGTCCGTCGTTAGTTTAAAGACATTTCGGTCCATTGATAGTTTAAGGACGTTTCGGTCCGTCGCTAGTTTAAGGACGTTTCGGTCCGTCATTAGTTTAAGGACGTTTCGGTCCGTCGCTAGTTTAAGGACGTTTCGGTCTGTTGATAGTTTAAGGACGTTTCGGTCCGTTCATAGTTTAAGGACGTTTCGGTCCCTTGATAGTTTAAGGACGTTTCGGTCCCTTGTTAGTTTAAGGACGTTTCGGTCCCTTGTTATGGGAGGGTCAGCTACTGCTTGTAAAGTCTGAGCCTAGGAAGATAGCGAGCGGACATAGTCGTCGTCATCTACCGTTGACCCAGGCTGTGGCTCACTAAGCGTAGTATTTCTTCAAGAAGCGGCCATTTATTGGCCTGAAAGGCCTTTCACCGTGCATGTCCACGAGTAGATAGGCTCCACCCTGGTAAACCTGGTCTATGATGTACGGGCCTTCATAGTTTGGCTCGAATTTTCCCCGCTTGGCACGATTGGGGATCATAGGTCTTTTGACTACCAGCACGAGTTCGCCTTGGCGGAATGCCCTTGGCCTGGTCAATCTTTCGTACGAGCGCGTCATCTTTGCTTTGTGGGCTTCTAGATGTTGTTGCGCTATGAGTCGGGTTTCGTCGAGGGCATCAAGCTCCTCAAGTCGAAGGTGAGCATTTTCTTCGTCAGTCAGTTCGTGGTGGATTGCCACTCGTAGAGAGGGTAACTCTATCTCGAGGGGGAGCACTGCTTCCGTCCCAAATACCAACGCGTACGGCGTTGTGTTTGTGGCCGTCTTGAATGTAGTTCGATAAGCCCAAAGGGCTTCTTGCAGCCTCTCGTGCCAGTCTCTCTTATTCCGGGAAACGGTCTTTTTTATGATCTTTGTCAAGGTTTTATTGAAGGCCTCGGCCAGACCGTTGGCTCGTGGGTTGTAAACTGAAGAATACCTCCAGTCTATATTGTGCTGCTGCGCGAAGCGGCTAATCTTATGGCTTCTGTAGGCTGGCCCGTTATCGGAGATAATCCGCCGTGGGGTTCCAAACCGATAAATGACGTGCGTCTTGAAGAAATGGAGGATATTCTCCGTCTTCACTTCCCTCAGCGGTACTGCTTCTGCCCATTTGGAGAAGTAATCAGTTGTCGCCAGGATAAAACGATGTCCCCGAGATGATGCTGGTTCAATGGGGCCGACTATGTCAGTCCCCCACATCTCGAATGGCCAGCTGGCCACCGTTGGGTGTAGCGGATTCGGATGTTGGTGGATGAAGTCTCCATGAATCTGGCATGAGTGGCATTGTTTTGCATACTCGAGGCAGTCCTGGATCATCGTGGGCCAGTAGTAGCCCATTCGTTTAATCTTTAACTTCATCTTCGGGCCTGCTTGATGAGAACCGCAAAGTCCGTCATGAACTTCCTGAACGACTTTTTCTGCTTCGTCAGGTCCTAAGCATCTCAGCCATAGAGAATCGAGCGATCTCTTGTATAGGGTATTGTTGACGAAAGCGAAAGATAGAGCTCGTTTCATGAGCTGATGTCTCGAAGACGCTTCTTTGGGTATGCGGCGGGACTTAAAGTAGTCTATGAAGACTTCCCTCCAGTCCTCGGCCTTCTCATGGTCCTTTATTTGTAGGGTCGTCTGCTCAGTCGCTCTCTTTTCTTTGCATGATTCCGGAGATATTTCTGCCGGGGCGAGCACTCGACGGCTTTGTATCACGATTCTGACATCATCGAGGTTCTCGTCGGCCAGTTCTTTAGCAAGCTTAGCCAATGCGTCTGCTTTGCTATTTTCTGCGCGTGGTATGTTCTCCAAAGTGTAGGAAGGAATTTGGGACAATAGTTGTTGCACCCTTTCGCCGTACTTCACCAGCTCCGGTTTGCACGTTTGGTAGTCGCCATTCACTTGACTAACGACCAGCTGAGAATCCCCGTATATGAGGAGGTCTTCAATTCCCATGTCAATGGCAAGCTCGAGACCTGCTATCAGGGCTTCGTATTCAGCTTCATTGTTTGTCCTTGGCTCTGTTAAGGAGAAGGCGAAGCGCATTATCCCTCCTTGTGGAGTCGCAAAGATGAGGCCTATCCCTGACTTGATCATTGGGATACCTTGCTTTTGTTTCTTTATAGAGGACGCTCCATCGAAATAAAGTTCCCATCGGGCGCTTCCACCGCTAATCGCATCAAATGCATGCTCGTCCGGCAAGTCACAATTCAAAGGAGAATCGGCCGGTATCGGGTGCTCAGCGAGGAAATCGGCAATGGCCTGGCCCTTCACTGCCTTGAGAGGTTGATATGTTATCGAGAACTCCATCAAGAGCAGAGCCCATTTAGCGAGTCGTCCCGTCAATATGGCTTTTGACATCAAGTATTTAAGGGGGTCCACCTTTGAGATGAGGCAGACTTCGTGTGCCAACGGATAGTGCCTGAGCTTTGTTATCGCGAAGATTAACGCCAAGCAATGTTTTTCAATGGGAGAGTAGTTGCTTTCTGCCCCCAGTAGAACTCGACTTAAGTAGTAGAGTGCTCTCTCTTTCCCCTGATCGTTCTCTTGCGCCCATAATGCGCCTAAGGAACCTTCGAGGGCGGTTGTATAAAGAATGAGGGGTTTTCCCTTGACCGGCGCGGCCAATACCGGCGGGTTCTGCAAGTACTGCTTGATCTCGTCTAGTGCACCTTGGCATTTTTGATCCCAGACGAAAGGGGTTCCCTTCTTCATCAGGTGACTATAGGGGCGGCATTTGCCTGAAAGATTTGCGATAAATCGCCGGATGTATGCGAGCTTCCCTTGGAGAGACCGCAACTGTTTGAGGGTTCTTGGCGGAGGCATTTCCATGATCGCTTTAATCTTTGACGGATCTATCTCAATACCTCGGTGTCGGATGACGAATCCCAGGAATTTTCCCGAGGAGACTCCAAACGCGCATTTGAGGGGATTCATCTTCAAATTATATTGCCGAAGGCGTTGAAATACAGTCTCTAGATGCTTTAAGTGATCTTCGTATGACATACTCTTTACTACGAGGTCATCGATATAGCACTCGACGATGTCATGTATGAGGTCGTCGAAAATCTTTGTCATGGCCCTTTGATAGGTAGCGCCGGCATTCTTTAGACCGAAGGGCATAACCCTGTAGCAGAATACACCCAAAGGGGTTCGGAAAGCGGTGTGCTTCTGGTCTTCGGGATGCATTTTTATCTGATTGTATCCTGAAGAACCATCCATGAAGGAGAAGATCTCGTGAGTAGACGTGTTATCTATCATTAGCTCGGTTACCGGCACCGGGAAATCATCTTTTGGACAGGCTTTGTTGAGATCCCTGAAATCCACGCATATACGCACCGTCCCATTCTTCTTCATCACCGGGACGATATTGGCGATCCAATCGGGATATTGTACTTCTTGGATAAATCCAGAATCGATTAGTTTTTTTGACTTCGGCGTTGATGCTCATCTCCAACTCGAGTCGCATCCTCCTCGGCGCTTGCTTGACTGGCTTGATATCCGGGGATATTGCTAACTTATGCACGGCAACCTCCGGATCTAATCCCGGCATCTCAGAGTAGTTCCATGCGAAGCAGTCTTTATGTCGTAGAAGCACGTTCTTTAACGCGGCCACCCTTTCTTCAGAGAGTAGCTCGCTGACAAATGTTGGTCGCGGGTCCTCTGCCGATCCCAACTCAATCTTCCTGAGGTTATCTGCAGTAGTATGTATACCGTCTTCCAGTTCTTTCGGAGCAGGCGGGAATTCTGAGATAACCTCATCATCGCTGTTTTCGAAGCACCGGGGAGGGTTGTCTATCGCAATCGTATAACAGGTGCGAATACACTCCCGGGGCCGAGGCGGATCCGGCTCCGCCCTTGCGGCCTTGGACTCGTGCTTTCGTGGCGGCGTTACCCTCCAGCTGTTGGACAAAGCGAATCTGCCCCGTCGGTACTGGTCCTCGACCCAGTTCTTGAAGGTGAAGCAGTCTTCGGTAGGATGTCCTGCGGCTCGGTGATAAGAGCAATAGCCCGAGCGAGAGGCCTTATTAGCTTGCTCAGGGTGTTTAGACTCCGGAAGCGCGATCATCTGATGTTTTAGGGCGAGCTTGAGTAACCTTTCCGTCTTGTCTCGGGGGAAGGAGTACGCTCGACTCATCTTTTCTATGAGGGGCGAATCCGGGCTGTGCAGTACTCGACCTCGTAACCCTCTAATCCTGCGTCGTTGTTGTCGGCTCTTTTTTCCGCTTCTCGACTTATTTCCGTCTCCGCGTCGGGCCTTTCGCATGATGGGTTGACAAGGATGAGCATTCTTGCCTTTCGCAGCCTGTTGAAATAGACGTTGCGTCCTGGCCTTCTCGTAGATGGCCATTTCGTGGTTGGGGTCTTCCCGACCTTTCTGACCCGCTTTCCTGATGGGCTTGTCCATTCGTTTTAGAAATGACGGACTTGACGCCTCAATCGCGTGGTCTGGTTTTGATGAGGGGTTGGCATCTCCTGACAGGGCGTCCTCTTCTTCATCAAAGGTATATATAGCGTAGCTGTTATGAGCTCGTTCTCGTTTTCCGGTTCTCGCGTATCCAAGCCCGAGTGTCTCCATTTTCCCATTAGGCAATTTGCGTTGGGTTCCAGGGACATCCCAAATCCTGTTGTAAAACCGAGCCTGTTGAACAGTTTGTTTTAAGGGCACCCCTTGGTGCTTCAATAGCTTCTTTAATCCATTTGTATAGTATCTGGGCAAACGGATGGGCTGGAGTCTGTCACATGTAGCATCTACGCCGTGCCAGCTCTCTTTCTCTACTTTCGACTCTGAGGATCGATAAAATAGGATCATCTTCTCACCCTTTCGCCTGGGGGGGACGCAAAACGTTTGCAGCTCTTGCACACTGTGAGCTTGAAGCGTGTCGAGGTCCTTGTAGTGTTCTCGCGGTACCATGGTGATCTGCAAGTTATGGTCATCGCCAGGAGGTGCTTGTATTGAAAGCCTATTGGAGAATACGGCATTGACCTCATCTTCCGAATCACTTTCGAAGACCAGTATGGGGATGGGCGTCCTCCGGTTGTTGCGTTGAGCTGGCCCCGTATAAACTATCTCTTCTTCTTCTTCGGTATCGCTTCCGAAAACAGGGATGGTGGCGGCGGCCTTGTTCTCCGAGTCGTGACACCTTTCTGTATCTTCAAAGTCTGGCAAAAAGTATTTCGCATCCTCGTATTTGCGGACTTCGTTCACGGAAAATGGGTTCAGCTCACCCGTTACAGTATACTCGAAACCATCTTTAAAGTACTTCATACACTGATGTTGTGTAGAAGGGACGATGTTGTACTTGTGTAACCAAGGACGGCCGAGCAAGGCATTATAACAGGTCTTTGCGTCAATGACATGGAATTTGATGTCTGTGACGAGAAGCCCGAAGCGTAACGTTAGAATCACAGATCCAAGAGTCCGTGACGATTGTGAATCGAAACCGGAGATAGTAATTTTGTCCCGAGCGAGATGCTGCACACTCATGCAGATTTCTTTCAATACCCGAACATTAAGGAGATTAACGGAGGATCCGTTATCCACCAGGATCTTGCCTATCTTGATGTCATGGCAGTACCCAGAGACATATAGGGGACGGTTATGGTCGCACGTCCCGAGAAGGAGGTCTTCATCACCGAAAGTGACGTCGGCCGTATGCACTTCTTCCAGTTCGTCCTTCATCTTTTCGGTGGCGAGAAAGGCTTGGAATTGCTCAGGTTCTTGTAGTGCCTTAATTAGTGAGTCCCGTGCTTCTTTTGATAATAGGAGGGCGTCGAGAATGCTGAGCTGAGAAGGTAGCTTCCTTAGATGCGCGAGGATGTTATAGTCCACTTTACTCCTCCTAGGAGGGTCTTTGGCAGCCAGTTCTTTCGCGACTTGGTCATCCAAAGTGATATCTTCAGTGACCTTTTCCTTTCCCTTATCTTTTCTGTTCGTAGGCCCGAGATTCTTTTCCGGGAGTGTGCGATTGCGCAGCTGAGTGTTTCCGCAGGCTTCGGATTCCTCATCTTTCCTTAGCGCGGATTCTTCAAAGAGAGGGCCCAGAGTCACCTCTTCGTCAGAGTCGCTCCCAAAGGTGAGGACTTGCGACCCCTCGGCATGAGCCATATAACAGTTGCCAGTAATTCTGTTGGGCCCGTCAACGGCGCTTCTTTGCTCCCGACGGCTCTTGCGTTTCATGCGTTTGAAATGTTGCCGACGAGCAACATATCCTTGCCACCATATCTTAAAGGCGTCGCACTCCTCTGTGGGGTGTGAGACTTTCCGATGATATGCACAGTAATCGGGGTGCTTCTCCGCCCCATTGTGTGTGTTTCCTTCCGAGGGTGGTAGCCTCATTCCCATTGACATGGCTTTGGCGAATCTTTTCCTTGTCTTGAATATCTTCTTGTCCATCTCGGATACCTTTCGTTCTGGCAGGGGTAGTTCAATTCCTTCGTTCAGTCGCCCGCATTTGGTTCTTCCTGATGCTGCCATCTCAGGCTCCTGATCTGCTTTACTTTTTAGACGAATCTCGTCTAGGAAGGCATTGATCATATCAGTTGTCAGCCTCGCACGCTCTGGTTCGGGCTCCGCCTTCAGCTTCTTAGTGCTAGGAGTTTTCTCATCATCGGTAAACGAGTGGGAGATCATGTTGCAACTTGCCGCATATCCCTCGGATTCATCCGACGAGTTCTCTCTATCATCGTCCTCTTGAAAGATATGGCTGAGGAACTCTTGCAGTGTGACAGGAGTTCGCGCCTTCTGATTATATTCTTCCAGCGCGTCGATTTGCTTCTGCAAGTTTGTTCGCTTGTCTCCAAGCTTCGCGGGCTTCTTGGATTTCTTCTTCTTTTTCTTCGAAGCTTTTGACGGCTGGGCGTGGGTATTTGGGCCCTTGTCAGCAGTCTTCGTAGTTGCGCGGGGCTTCACTGCTCCTTTGATAATTCGAGGTTCAAGAGGGTCCTTCCATTCGATTGCAGGGCATGCGTGAAGGTCCCTCAGCATCCTTTTGGTCTTCGTTGATAGCACAACCTCCCATGGAATTTCTTCGATAAAGGAGCAGGTTGCCCCCGGTGTGTCCGTCTTTTTAGGAGTATGTGGTTGTGGCGGGTTCACCTTCCACTTTTCGGACAGTACAAACTTCCCCTGGAGGTATTGATCTTCGATCCATCCTTTGAAGATGAAGCAATCTTCAATCGGATGGCTTACCGTCTGATGGTAAGGGCAATAGTTGGGGTTATTCACCTCGGTGGGTTGTGGCGGTCGCCTTGGATTCGGGAGGTTGATAAGTCTGTTGCGTATTGCCAGCTCAAATAACCGTTTTTTCTTGTCTCGTCGGAACGAGTAGGGACGCTTCATCTTTTCGTTATAATATCGGCGTCTTTCTTCCAATTGATCTGCCGATTTCGGGGTGTCAGGCTGCTGTTGGGTGTTCGCGACAAAGGTTGCTCTCCCTTTACCCTTATCATTCCGAGGTTCCGACTTCGGAGGGGGTGGCCTATGACCCATCTGGTCCATCTGAGCCAACTTGTCGATTAAAGCCTGGAATGTGGTTGGCTTAAAGAACATCATAAACTGGGAGATAGTTGCGTGGGGGTCTAGGGTTCCCACGAACATACCCACTGCGGGTGCTTCCTCAATGCGTTGCTCGCATCTCGACCACAAATTCCGCCAGCGTATAGCGTACTGGACCCAGGTTTCGCCTGGCTTTACCCTGGCGTTAATCAAAGCAGTAATTGGAGTGCGCTCGCTGGCACTTGCGAACCGCTGAGTGAACAACAACTCCATTTCAGCGAACGTTTTGATGGAATCGTTCGGGAGTTCCGAATACCATTCGAACGCTGTTTCTGATAAGCTGCCAACGAACTGACGGAGTAACAGTTTATCGTCACCGCCGGTGTTACCGCAGAGGGCCCGGAACTGGGCGACGTGTTGATGAGGATTGCCGGTCCCCTTATACACATGGAATTTCGGTATCGTATAGCCTTGCGGATATTTGATTTGATCGTACCAGCCTGGATACGGTCGCCCTGTTTTCACGACTTGACCAGCTGCCTCAGTCGCATGATGAACTCGGATTTGCTGGGCTATGTAGTCAGCCAAGTCAGCCTTAGAGATCGTCTCCTCCTTGGCCATTGAGAAGGCTGGTGGTGGATTGGACGTCTCTCCTCGGTCGTCTTCAAGAACAATCGGAGGATCTTCGGCGGGTAAGTCCTGTTGGATCATCATTCCTATCACATCTTGAAAGAGAAGGCCCATCCGTTGTATGTTGGCCGCTTGTTCAGCAGCCTCTTTGTCCCTTTTCTCCAGTGTCCGGCGAAGGAATTCAGCGTCGGTTTCTTCCTCCCGGCGGGCGTCTGAGGATGCTTCTGGGTTTTCCTTTGGCCCGGTGAGCGCGGCCATAGCATTCATCATTTCTTGGAGCTTTTGTTGCTGCTCCTGGGATTTCGTTACGGATCGGGTTAGCGGTCGGTGGCCTGTAGAAGTGCGGCTCTCCTCCTTTCCAGAGGCCATGTATACGGTGTGGACCATCATGCCCCCAGACTTAGGGCGTCTAGGCTCATTGCTTTTAGCCGTTGTAGCATGTCGCGGGATCTTCTCCGGCTTCCTCCTTTTATGAGTCATGGAGGTTGAGGGGTCCGTTGAGGTGGGCGTCCAGACAGCCTTTTGGGGTTCGGCCTGGTGACCAGCCTTCGGTTGGATCTTCAGCTTCTTATGCTGGCGGGAGAAGTTTGGGTCGATGATTGAGTCTCGGGCCTGCCGCCAAACCTTATAGATTTTGGAAGACAGCCGTTGAGGAGATCGGGGTTGGTCTGATTCTATTTCCACGACCTTTTCTGATGGGGGAGGAGACCTCTTCAGCACTGCAGTAGGAGAATTTCTTCGCACCTTATTTAGCATTTCGAAGCTGTTCGCAGTTGGAACAGCAGCGTTAACTTCTACCACCGGGGCTGGTGGCGTCAATCCAGAGGGGGAGCTGCCCCCAGCCTTCCTTATTCGACGCCAATGACGACGCCGGGCACGTCGAGCAGACGGCGTAGAGTCAGATGTAGGAATGGTTTCGTCCTGCCCCCTGTGTGGGTAGGGGGTCGTTGTTGGCGTTAGCCTGTCAAAGACCGATGTCCTTTGTGCAGCGGGAGCAGGGGTCAAAGCTGTTAATCTTGTAAAGATTGATTTCTTGACCGGGGAAACCGCCTTGGCGATTTCGGAGGCAGGAGTGGCCGTTTTCTTAGAAGCGGCCTTCTCTGCGATGAATTTGCAGGATTTCTGGCCCAATCTAGAGAAGACTGAGGCGTTGACATCGGGCGACTCGTTGAGAGGAGCCGCGACAGGGGCAAGACGATCAAAGACCGACTTCCTGAGAGTTTCCTTTGTCAGCACTGGTGCCACAAAGCTTGATGGGGGGAGCATAGTCCCAAAGAACAACCCGGTAGTGGCTTGAGTCATTTGGTCCACCGGCATTGTGAACAACGAAGCAGCTTGGGGTCCATAGGCTATACCTCCTGGCGAGGTAGAGCGTTGGTCGCAATTGCAGTTTGAGCAGTTGAAGGACTTCGCGGAAGTAGCAGCCATCGATCCTTTGTTTTCTGCAATAAGCAAGGCGCCAATTCTCAGTATCTTGAAACCCAAGGGCAACTATTAGCGAACCGCGATTGGTTCGCGAATCACGACACACGAAGTGTGGAGTGGAAAGAGGAAAAGGTCCCACCGGGCGTGCCAGAATCTGTTCCCCTCCGAACGGCGGCCGAGACGTGGGCCGTCCCGCCTGAGATTCGGGGCAGATGCTAATTGGTGCTATCCGTCCACCTCTCCGAAGATGCCAATTCGATCCATGGCGCCATAAATCGGAGGTCTAGACGGATGCGTCCGATGTAGCAGACTTCGTCAGATTCCCCCTCGTTCGAGGGGTTTTTGATTGTGGGGACGCTCTTCCCTGCAGGCGCAAGCCCCTGCAGTTAATTACGCTACCGCTTTGCGGTAACAACTTTCTCCTTCTCCAGATGGTCACTTCGTGTCGTGTGTTCTTGTTTTATGTTTCACTGCCCGTGGATCGTTTACGGAGACTGAGTTATGTCGTCGCCCGTAGGGCATGGACTGGTCCAAATCCGCATTATCTTAAATTTGGGTTTGGGGGTTTTGGTTTGAGGATACGTCAGCCATACTTGAGGCTAAGATCGACTCAAACGTTTGTTAAGGACACGTTAGTCTAACTTTGTGACTAAGATCAACTCAACGGGATCGTTTAGATCCGACAAAGGAGTGTTTGAACTCCATTGTTCCAATCATCGTCTATGTGGCCGTCAGGACCCGTCACCTCTCTGACGACGTTGAGGGATTTCAACGACGGATGTCAGAGGAGTTCAGAGATGTACCCTCGAGCCAGAGTTAATTAGGGGGGATTCGTAGTCCAGTCTGCTTGAAGGTTTAAGGACGCGTTAGCCATTTTTGAGGCTAAGATCAACTTAAACAGGACCGTTTAGATCCGACGAAAGAGCATATAGAGGCTCTATGATTCTAGTTTAAGGACATTGCGGTCCATGGGTAGTTTAAGGACATTGCGGTCCGTTGGTAGTTTAAGGACATTGCGGTCCGTTGGTAGTTTAAAGACATCTCGGTCAATTGGTAGTTTAAAGACATCTCGGTCAAGGTTAAGGACGTCATAGTCCATGGGTTTAAGGACTCCACAGTCCGGTATGTGCTCTGGATGCTTCACACGGGTTCACTGCCGTGCTAGGCGAGGACCAGGCTCCGCTCTGGATGCTTCACACGGGTTCACTGCCGTGCTCTGCGAGGACCAGGATCCGCTCTGGACGTTTTTCGTGGGGTCAAAGAGTGACGTTATCCACGTTCCACGTAACCAGGAATTTTGTATTATGCATGGGTTTAAGGACCCCACAGTCCATATCATGAATGGTCTTCGGGACCCGTCACCTCTTTGAAGACATTGAGGGATTACAATGCCAAGTATCAAAGGAGTGAAGAGATGTACCCTAGAACCGAGATAGATTAAATGGTCCTTGGCCCAATTTGGGTCAAGAATGATCAATTATGTTATGAGCCTACCGGCCCAGTTAATCACAAATTGAGGACTTATGGCCAGCTTGGGCTAGGTCCAGTCAGGTCTGGAATATTGACTCTTTGTTGGTCCATTGAGGGAGAATATTTGCCTCTATCCCTCTAGCCAGTTGGGCCAAAGCCTAGTGTTAAACACTTCAGAGCAATCAGTGTTGAACACTGGGAATAAGGCTTTTTCAAATTAGTGTTAAACACTAAAACGGATCGGTGTTGAATCCTGCCAATAAGGCTTTTTAGTCAGCATTGAATGCCAAGGCTCGACAGTGTTTTAACATTGGGCTTGAGAGTTTTAATTTTAGTGTTAAACACTAAGGCAAGAAGGGTCACGTGGCAGCACGTGAGGGCGCCCTCCCTTCGTTTGTTCTGCTGAAATTATCATTTCCTTCATAGCATCACGTGCCGTCACGTGATGGGCATTCAAATGCCTTTGTGTTAAGGCTTCTGCTGAGGGTCACGTGGGTCACGTGGGGTGTTGCCTCAAAGGGGCTTTCTGTAGGGGTTTTGGGGGGTCACGTGGTAGCACGTGACCCTGCCTCTATGTAGTTTCTAGAGGATCTGTTTCTTTTCAGGAATTAAATTCCTCTGGCTTTAATTTTCAAAGGAATTAAATTCCTACTTCCCTTTCGATCCTTGAACCTTCTGTAGGAATTAGATTCCTCGTTTATGTGAAGGATTGAATAGGGTTAAACCCTAATAAAAACTTTTTTAAGGAGTCAAACTTCCGTTTCCCGTCAAATTATGATTAAGGGACTTAGATTCCCATTGCTTCAACAGAACTAAATTCTTAATTAGGGTTAAACCCTGCTCCTTTTTATTTTGAAGGAATTAAATTCCCATAACACAGGGTCAAGCCCTACTTTTATCTTAGAGGAATTAAATTCCTATAGTTCTGTGAGAATTAAATTCTCATGCTTGCATTCTTTCTCTATGTTTTGGATCTGCATGGCAGGATCTCAACCCATTGAGAATTAAATTCTCAACCTTAAGGGGAGATGTGCACTTTGCAGATCCTCTATCAAAGAGAAGAAATTTGCTCTTCTGTTTTATATATTAGAGTTAAACTCTATAGAGAATTAAATTCTCTTTCTTTCGAAAGGCTTCCTCTTTCTTACCTAGGGTTTTTTTTGCAGAAGATCCGAGTCTTTTCAAAGTATCAAGCTCTCCTCCTTTTTTCTTTTCTCTTCTCTGCGCCTGTCTCTATCTTTTTTGTGTCTCTTGGCTCCTATTTATAGGAGAAGCAGCTGAATCAGTTGGTTTTTGACGAATCTTCGTTGAGAGATTTGATTTGCGTCCTTCATTCGTTCTGGACCTTTGGATTATTAGGTGAATTTTATTCACCGTTGGATTTCAAATCCAGAGATTCTCCTTTGTTATTTTGGTTAGATTTAAGGGGGAAATCTTTCCAAACCCGAGATTTTCCATAGATAAATGACCTCCGAATCTTTAATTTGATTGGATGAATATAGTTGCGTTCCTTTGGAAAGATTTGCATTTCTCTCAGAATTTAATTCTGTTGATAAAAGGGCTTTGAAAGCCGATCACGTGTGCCCACGTGACCCATGGTCACGTGTGAGCACGTGACCCCCTTTGGAATGAGCCTTTTCCTTTCTTCTGACTGTTGCTTAAGCGTCACGTGCCACCACGTGACTCTTGGTCACGTGTGAGCACGTGACCCTTGTTTGCACTCTCTTTCCTTGGTTCGTCTGGAGAACGAGTCTACTGTCTTGAACGTCACATGCCAACACGTGACCCTGGTCACGTGGAAGCACGTGACCTCTTCCGAATCCTTTTTCTTGACTTGATCAGAGAACTTGTGTGTCTTCGACGCTTGTATTCAAATGTCACGTGTCGCCACGTGACCCTGGTCACGTGGGAGCACGTGACTCTTTCTGAAGCCCATTTTCTTCAGCGTAGTCAGGAGACTGAACTCGACTTGATGATGCTTCTAAGGTGTCACGTGCCAACACGTGACCGCTAGTCACGTGTAAACACGTGACTCTCCTCTGAAGCTTTTCCCAGAAGCTTTCCTGATTTTAAATCAGGAAACAGTCACAATGGTTCATGAGAATGAACGCGATTCCTATCAAGCCACTCGTTTCGAGCTGGAACGTTGGTTCCGAGAATGGAGTCTTGAAGGCAACTTTAGGATACGATCAGTGCCCAATTGTAGTTTACGGTCGATAATTCTACATAAATTTCAAAGTACTGGATATACCGAATTTTGATATTATATTGGGAATGGATTGGTTAGGAGTATTTTATGCTAGTATTGACTGCCGTCGAAGGAGGGTAATATTTTAGATACCAGATCATCCAGTCTTCTATTTCAAAAATTGAGACAAAACCTTAGAGCTAGGAAGCTACTGTGCCAAGCTAAAGACTGCAGAAGTGTCTTCCCTACCAGCTGAAGAAGAAAAGTCTGAAGTAGTTCAAGAGTTCGAGAATGTTTTCCATGAAAACATATCAGGTTTACCTCCTGATCGAGCTCTTAAATTCAGTATTGATTTAAAACCTGGTGGATAACTTATAATCAAAGCTCCGTATCGACTAAGTCCGGAAGGTTTAAGAGAAATTCATATCCAATTCGACGAGCTCCTGAAGCAAGGTTGGATAAGCCCCAGTACATCAAGTTGGGGATCACCAGTGCTGCTGGTGAAGAAGAAGGAAGGTACCTACATGATGTGTGTAGATTATCAAGCACGAAATGAACTAACGATTAAGAACAAGTACCCACTACCTCGCATTGATGACCTTTTCGATCAGCTAAGTTTATTTTGTGTCTTCTCAAAGTTAGATTTTTGCTCAGGTTATCATCAGGTGAAGGTCAAGGAGTCCGACATTCCGAAAACGGTGTTTAGGATACGTTATGGCCATTATGAATATCTCGTAATGCCATTTGGAGTGACCAATACACCACCATTTTTATAAATCTGATAAACTAAGTTTTCCAAGAGTACTTAGACCAATTTGTTGTTATCTTCATCGACGACATTCTGATGTATTCAAAGAATCGGAAGGAACACGTCGAGCACTTACGCATTGTCTTGGAGACACTATGACAACATCAACTCTATATTAAGTACAACAAGTGTGAATTTTGGCTAGACCAGGTCAGATTTCTTGGACACATCGTTTCAGGTGAAGGAATCATTGTAAATCTAGATAAGGTGTCAGCAGTCAGCGAATGACCTATACCAAAGTCCGTAAAAAATATAAGAAGTTTTCTGGGCTTAGAAGGATACTGCAGATGTTTCATTGAAGAATTTTCAAAGATCGCAGCACCCCTGACTAAGCTTACACGTAAAGACGAAGTATTCGTGTGGTCTGAAGTATGTGAGAAGGCTTTTGTAGAATTCAAGTTGAGATTAACCTCTGCACCTATCTTCGTAATACCGGATCGATCTAGCGAATTCGATGTGCATTGTGATGCGTCCGGTAAAAATTTAGGATGTATTCTGCATCAGTATTGAAAGGTTGTAGCTTTTGCATCAAGACAGTTAAATGTTCATGAGCGCAACTATCCAACACATGATCTAGAATTGACAGCCGTTATCTTCGCACTCAAGATTTGGCGTCACTATCTTTTAGGAGAGCGAATGGATATATACACCGACCAAAAGAGTCTAAAATATGTATTTACTCAGAAGGAACTCAATATGCAGCAGAGAAGATGACTAGAGCTCATGGCAGACTTCGACATCAACTTACAATATCATTCTGGAAAGGTGAACGTAGTTCCCGATGCCCTTAGTCGCCATCCTTTAGCAATGAACCTCACCGTTTAGTGGAGACTACAGTAAAAACTGCATGAATTGGAGATTGAAGTAGTTATGCTAGGTAATGCTTCATCTTTGATGAACTTACAAGTTCAGTCCACTCTTGTCAATCAGATCAAGACAGCTCAAGCAAATGATGCCAAGCTACAAAAGATCCGAGAACAAGTTGAAAGTGATCTTCGAACCGACTTCATCATTTACGAAGATGGATTCTTGCGGTATAGGAGCCGTTTATGTATGCCATCCGTCCCTGTTCGAGAAGAGTTGATGAAAAGACTCACAGCTCTTCTTATTCTATACACCCCGGCGGCACGAAAATATATAAGGATCTACGGCAACACTACCGGTGGAATGGAATGGAGAGAGAAGTAGTAAGGAGTGTAGAAAAGTGCTTAATATGTCAGCAAGTGAAAGCTGAATATCACAGAACTGCTGGTCTATTTCAACCGTTATCAATCCCAGAATGGAAATGACAGCACATTACTATTGATTTCGTGACTGCTCTCACTCGCAGCAAGAAAGGTAACGACGCAATTTAGGTTATTTCTGATTGACTCACCAAGTCGGCTTATTTTATTCCATTCAGAGTTGGCCAATCAACCGAGGTGTTGGCAAGAAAGTACATGGAGGTAAGTAAAAATTTAAAGTAAGATTTAAACCTTTAAGATATACCATACTTGTCTTGATACCCATATACTCATCCAGAATATATGGGATACCTGTTTCATCGTCTCCGACCGAGACATGAGATTTCGATCCTAGTTTTGGCAAAGTTTTCAAGCCAGCCTGGAAACGAGTCTGAATTTCAGTATGGCGTATCATCCACAAACTGACGGACAGTCCGAGTGAACAATTCAGTTCGTGGAACATATGTTGAGAGCCTGTATGCTAGATTTCAGAGGTTCGTGGGAAAATAGTCTACACCTTTTACCATAATAAACAATTACCATAAACAATTTTAAACTTACAATCTAAATTACGCTCAATAAACAATTACAACAGAAGGAGGAAGGCTATGACATTCATCTCACCTTCTCATCATCACCATAACCAAAGAAATTACTCCATCATGTACAATATCACAAAGAGAAATAAAAAGAAACACAAGAAGAAGTAAAGAAACAAAAAGCAAATGAACTAAAACAAAAAGTGCAGGTTTATTAACAATGGATGGCATTGGGTTACAAGATGAGCTTACAATTTCAACCTCTACATTCCAATCTCTCAAATGCGAGCTTGTAAGGGAAAGAGAAAAAAGTAGGCATACATTTCACACCATTTTCTCATTCCAAAAACCACTCAAAACTTAACCGGAGACCTGCTATATATAGTGTTTTTTTTTGGCAAAAAAGGGTATGCAAGTGGCATGGCAAGACAGAATGGAGTGCACTGGAGGAGCACGAGCCCACTTGGATGGGTTGGGGCCGATAATTGCGGCCAAACTGCGGCCATTCTGCGGTCAGTAGGGCCAGTCTTTCTCCAGTAGTCTTATGGCGTCTCCACTTGATTTTTAGGACACTTCTTTTTCTCTAAATCAATCTCTTTTGCATGCTGGAGTAATAAACTCTAGGATAATGTCAAGGGGGCAAGTTGCATTTCATTTCTCATGTCATGTCATCCCTTTTATCTTTGTGACCCACTTATACTTTTCATCATGGTGCATGCCCAGTTGGCTCGTGGGCTGTC
Organism: Agapanthus africanus; assembly: GCA_030015575.1. Lineage (NCBI taxonomy): Eukaryota > Viridiplantae > Streptophyta > Magnoliopsida > Asparagales > Amaryllidaceae > Agapanthus > Agapanthus africanus. Next base: position 382,355,672 of record JASDDO010000004.1, on the reverse strand, counting down.
CCATTTGTGTTCACACTTGCATCATGATGATGTTTTGCCGCTCGATCCACATGCGTCATGTATTTGTTCATACTTGATCATGTTCACTTCATGTCGGACCAAAAATGATATATTTGTTGTACACACATTAATTGTTTGCAAAACCCCATAGACTTGATCTGTATTCTGTCTCGTTTGCAGTTTGGCTCAATTCTGTCGCAATCCTTGCACGAAAGCAATGTTTCCAGTGTTTTTGTCTGTGTGCCTATAATATGTACTAATGGACAGATACGGATGAAATAACACTATTTATTGACAAAATGATAGGATATGAGCGGTATTAAAATGTAATTAATCGTGCCGAACAGTGGTCGCGGTGGCGGTGATAGCGGCAGCTGCGGTTGGGTCTATGATGGCGGCAGAGGAGGTGATGGAGAGAGAGGGGTAGTGTTTCAAATTGAGGGAAAAGGAGAGGGAGGAAGGCGAAGAAGCGTACGCTTCATTATCTTCCCATGACAACCGATCTTGACCAAATCCCCGCTTCTCGGCCTGCACAACGCCTCCGCCAAGATTCTATTCACGAAGAAGAAGCGGTAAAGGAATAGCGGATTCTCAAAGTACACGTTCCTAATATATACAGAATCCGCCATTCCATATTAAATGGGAAAGCGGATTTTGCGAATCCGCTTTCCCAGTAACTTGATTGAGAAAAAAAGACGCTGGCCCAAAGTGCCTTATTTAGCTAATTTATAAATTTTGTAGGCTATTTTACTAAATTTAATTTAAAATTGCATTATTTATGCGAAGTTAAAGAAGGCAAATTTGATATGCATCTATGGCTTAATTTTGTTACCACAAAAAAAGGGTGTAAGATTGGAACTGTACATTTAGATTCAATAATAGAAACATTTTCTCCCCGAATCGTATGCAACCTAATTAATACAAGCGAGATTTGAATGCCAGACCTCTTGCTCAACTAAAAGGATGTTTTACCACTGGGCTATAATAGGCTATAACATGATGCAACCGGATTGTGAATTCAATACCTTTTCTATCTTATTTTTATTAAGGCTTGGTACAATAAGCTTTATCCAATCATCTTCCTCTCGATCACAGCCCAAACAAAACTTCTCTTGGACCGTAATTATTGAGGAATAGAAGTAGTAGCAGGCTGTGTGTTTTGGTCCATTTGAAAGCCCAATACGACCCGTTTAATCGAGTATTACCAATCGAGCTGTCTCAAGCAAATGTCAAATTCGAACTGGGTTGAAATTATTGCATTAGAAACACATATTTATATCTAAAATTATAACTGCACAATTGCAAGATAAATAAATCAATAACTAAATAGAAATCACAATTGAAGCTTAGAAATAAGTTTTTCTTGTTGAAACTTTTCTATAAATCGAAGTGGTAACAAGTTTGTAGCTCTCTTAATTAATACGTTTTTAGATATTTTATCGAAATATTTAAGGAGAAAATACATATTTATCAAAATAATTATATCAAAAACTATGTTTTTCCTTTAGGAAACTTATCCAAATATGTTTTCCCTGCCGTTTAATTATTTATCCAAGTTTGTAGCTCTCTGAATACTATCTTTATGAATTATATACTTTCGATGCATCCAACATGTTATCGTGCGAAAGTAAAGATGAGAGTTATGTGTGCATGTAAAACCTACTGGTGTTTTGCAAGTGCCATAAACATGGAACATATATTTTATGATTTGAATAAATATTTTATGATTTAAGTTTTCAGGCTTTAGAATAAGGTTACAGACATACTTACTGGGATTTGGAAAGGATGGCTTGAACATTAATGCATATATATATAGAGAGAGAGAGAGAGAGAGAGAGATTAATGGAGGAAAGAGGCCATAGGAGGGAATTCCCTCCTATGGCGTCGAAAAAATACCCCCTCCATCAATTTTTCCGACGATCGGCCCCCATCATCTTCATCGTCATCATTTAAGATGTGGGTACACCAAATTTCATGTGATTCTACAACTTTTTCACCGTTGATTTAGTGGGTTCAAAATTAACGGTTTACCGACAATAGAACTTTTTACATTGCTAAATCAACGGTGAAAAAGTTGTAGAATCACATGAAATTTGGTGTACCCACATCTTAAATGATGACGATGAAGATGATGGGGGCCGATCGTCGGAAAAATTGGTGGAGGGGGTATTTTTTCGACGCCATAGGAGGGAATTCCCTCCTATGGCATCTTTTCTCCATTATTCTCATATATATATGTGTGTGTGTGTGTGTGTGGGGTTGGGGGGAAGAAAGAAATATAAACGGGTCAATTAGAATATTTAAGTAGTTGATAATATGCCAAAAAGTCTTGGCTCGAGTGGGGTAATGGCACTTCCCCATTTGGTGGGAGGTATTGGATTTGAAACCCCTTATTTGCAATGGCAAGGGATGTTCAACTCACTGTCGATAAAATTTGAAAACAAATCCAATCATTTTCTTTAGGCAGCCAATCTTTTGTTCATAGGTATGATTAGTCCAGCATGACTTTGAATCCGGTCTTTTGAACACATATGGTAATTTTCATTTTATATGACCATCCATATTCGTATATGTATTTGCTAACGTCCACCGAATACTGATTACAGTAACACCCATATTTGTATCCTACTTGTTAAATTTAAGTATCTTAGGCAAAAATAGGAATATTTGATTTTAGCAGATATTGATTTTCTACTATACGACTGGCATTCGTAATTGTAATCCTAATATTAACAAATACGAATAGCAATTGTTGTTTCTAATAACTATTTATATCTATATTTGACTCTGTCAACTACCATAGCATACGTATATGGTAACACCTATATACAATCCGTCTGTTTCCAGCAACATGGACCAAACCCATATGACACTCATTCCAACTTGTAAAACCAGAGCACATCTTCAACCAACCCATTCCAACAGGTGCAAGCACAAATAATAAAAAGCAAACAAAATAGTTGGGCAATCCATCAATTGAGTTTAAAAAAAAAAACTCAATTGGGAGTTCAAATCTGGATACGAGTACATGCAAGAACACGATCAATCCCGTCTTTAAAGTTCGGCTAAATTGCATATAAATACCCAATGTTTTATTCTTTTGATTGATAACTACCAAGAATTCTGTGAGTTGCGGATAAATACCTATTTTCGACACTAGCAACTTGATGACCGACGAAGGTAACAGTTGGATATGTATGCCCTAGAGACCATTATTGTATATTACATTGGATTGTATATTACAGTAGATGTTTGAGATGTATATATACAGGATAGTCTTGCTCGATATGATAGTCTGCTATTTGGTTTGTTTTTATTTTAACATGTGTATATGTTTTACTTATATTACGTATCGCTAATACATATTGATAAAACTTATAGGATCTTTGCTTGACTACCAGCGTTGTGATGGCGATCATACTGGGAGCTGGGTAGTCTATAAGCACATCCTTAAAAGTCCTTAGTCGTAGAAGTATCGAAACAGGGTATCGATATTCCAGAGTAAACTAGTGTATATGTTTCTTATTCCCGAAAGGGAAGATGACCGGTCCCGCAGCCATTGGTGTTTGACACCAAAGATTGTATACATGTGCTCATTAGGTTATGAGTTACACTGGACGGACTCACCGGGAACTGATAGATTGTATTATACATATCTGAAATAATTCTAGAGAGGGATGAATATAATTATACTAACAAAACCCACAAATTAAAAATTCTACTTGCAAGATAAGAGGAAACACAATTACAACACAAGATAATTTGCAAGTAATAGATGGCAAGAGAGAAACAAAATGCAATCACAAGCGATTTAGAGAGCTTTGGGAGATCCTCTAGTCCTCTTTGTTTAGGCGTACGAGCTCGTTCCACTTAATCACGTCTCCACCGAGACAAACACGTTACACTCTCGCAACAACACGTCACTCGACACACGAGTGACTCTTTTCACAACACTTCTCCTCACTTACAAGAACTCTCATGCACTCAAGAGATTCCACAAAAAGAGAGAAAACAAAGAAGATTACAATCCAAGATACCCTCTCAAGTGTTTACAATTCAAGCTCTAGAATACTTCAATAGAGTATTAGATTTGCAATTAAAACTCAAGTGTTTTTCTTTTTCTTTTGATGGGTGAAGATGAACTCAAGAATGAATGCAATTTTTTAGAATAGTTGTTATACAATAACTACACAAGCCCCACACAAAAATCAAACAAGTACATGCATTTATTTTGTCTCGGGCAGAAGAACAGATGTCTGAAGGTCAAGAGGACAGATATCTGAAGGAAAAGTAAAACTAGTCGTTATAGTATTAAATGCACGTAACGGTAATATTTTTCAAACAAAAATAGCTTCAGGCGTCCGTCGTCGTGTGCTTCAGATGTTTGCCGTGGTTTTCAAAGCATGGCCAATGAAAGTACAGAAAACAACCATACGTTTGAAGAACATGTGGCACACGTTTGAAGAAGAAAAGATTTTCAAAGTTTTTAACTTTCAGAAGTTTGTGCCAATAAGGTTCAGACGTTTGTTCCCACAAAATTTTTAATACCATGAAAACATAGAGAACAACCAGACGTATGATGAAAATTTGACAGACATTTGTTCAGTAAAAAGTTTTAAACCAATGAAAATATAGAGAACAAATAGGCGTATGAAGAAGTATCGATAGAAGTTTGTTCTATCAAAAGTTTTAAACGATGAAAATTTAGAGAACAATCAGACGTTTGTTCCGGCAAGCTTCAGACGTTTGTTTTGAAGAAGAAACTGATATTTCAAACCTTGTGCATATTTTACAATAGTGTGCAAACGTCTGAATAAGACTTGGACAGACGTTTGAAGAAGAAATGCACAGAAAATTTTGAACTTGAAATTGAAAATAATTTTGAACAAAAAACTTTGTCAAGTTTTGTCCAAAGATTTCATGCATGCAACAGTGTAAGTGTTTGAGCTTTTTCATGCTAATCTATTAAACCGTGAAGCATTTATATTGATTTCCTAGATAATACACTTGTAGCTCGAACTCTTGATTTCTTTGATTTCTTCGATTCTTGAATTTTTTTTTGAACTTGGACTTTGGCTTCTTAGCTTCATCTAGCTTGAATGTGATCATTGAGGAGCTCTAGTCCATTATCCTCCAACCTCCAATAGATTTGTTGTTTTAACTCAATTTCCTCCAACCTCCATCCTCCATCGTCCATCGTAGGTTTGTGTCGATTGATATCCTGAAATCTTTCTCAAACACGACCAAGCTCATATATGGTGTCATAAAATATACAATAAAAAACACATGTATAAATCTATTAATATGTTAATATCATCAAAACTAAATAGTAGGATTATGAAAATCCATAAGCCATCACTATTGTCAGATAGCAGTTCTTTGGTGACATGAGTGTTGGGTTCCCTAGTGCTCGTGGCACAGCGGAAGCGGATAACGAGCAAAAATTTCTATCTAGCATGAAGGAACCCCCGAACTATAGAATCAATCTAAACACAAAACTAGCAAATCAAGCATGCAATGGTTAGGAATACTAGCTTTGACGCTGTTTCCCCCAATAAAAGAATAAGGCTCTGTTCAAAATTTGAAAAAAGGGCAGCGCCTCACGTGCCTTGCACGAGGGTGTCAGCGCTCTGATGCAGCGCCTCACGTGCCTTGCACGAGGGCGCCAGCGCCAAGAGTTAAAAACTCTAAGGCAGCGCCTCACGTGCCTCGAACGAGGGCGCCGACGCCAGAACTAAAATCTCTCTGTTAAACAGAGCCATTGGATCAAAAATCCAACGGAGATGATAAATCATCAAAATACAGAATTAAATTCCGTTGAGGAATATTCCTCAAATCTTTCTAAACAAGAAAGATTACTCTCTGTAAAACAGAGTACCGTTGGATTAAAAAATCCAATGGTGATTAAAAATCACCTATATACAGAAAAATTCTGTATGGGAAAATATTTCACTAATCTTGTTAAAAACAAGAAAAATATCTTCTGTAAAACAGAAGTCCTTGGATCAAACATCCAACGGTGGATAAAATCCCCAAATCAATCAGGATCTCTCAACGAGAGATTTCTTTAACTAAATCTACAGACTAGCCTCTACTATAAAAAGGACCCAAGACTTCAAGTCTTGGACAGAGGAACCCTCCATAAGCTTCAAACTTAAAAAAAAAGAGCAAGTAAGAAGAAAGCTTTAAGAGGGAAGAAAGAAGAATACCTCTTTTCGAGGTAAATAAAAATAATAGAGATCAGAGCATCTCCTCTATATATCCAAGGGTTTAACCCTTATTAAAGAACTTAGTTCTTTCTCTGGATCTGAGATCCATGAAACAAGTCTCCCACAAATGAGAATTTAATTCTCATAGGGATGAACTTGTTCTTGGGGATCAAAGATCCAGAAAAGAACAGAGAATTGAACTCTTCAGAACAGAATATACGAAGAAAACCCAGCGCCGAGAGCCTCACGTGCCCCTCATGTGGGCACTGTTCAATAAAGAGTGCTTAGCATTCAATGGTTGGCGCTCAGTGCCAAGTGTCTCATGTGTCCCTTACGTGGGCGCTGTTCAATAAAGAGTGCTTAGTACTCAATGGTTGGCGCTCAGCGCCAAGTGCCTCACGTGTTCCTCACGTGGACGCTGCTCAATAAATAGTGCTTAGCACTCAATGTTTGGCGTTCATCGTCGAGCGCCTCACGTGTCCCTTACATGGGTGCTGCCCAATAAAGAGTGCTTAGCACTCAATGTTTGGCGCTCAGCGCCAAGCGCCTTACGTGCTCCGCGCATGGGCGCCATAAAGAGTGTTTAACGCTCCATAAAAAAAAAGAGGGGAAAGTAAAGTAAAGTATGAGCGTCAGAACCCATATAAATGCTCAACATTGTTTGCACAGAAAAGGGACTGAGCCCAAGCAAGTGTTCAACACTTTATTCAAATGAAATGGCAAAGACTGAGTGGGCTAAGCCCAAGTTGACCAAATCCCTAATTCAGATCGACCGAGCCCATGTGCTCATCATTTTCCAAATTGGTCTTAGTCCCAAACATGACTAACCTTCCGAAGGATATTCATCCCACATCTCTCTTCAACCTGGAAATTAGTTCAAGGGTACATCTTCTCACACCTCTGATATATGTCGTTGTAATTCTTCAACGTCTTCAGAGAGGTGGCGAGTCCCGATAACCAACAACTCTTTGGTGCACTCCCAAACCGATGGGCACATCCCAATACGGACCGAAACGTCCTTAAACTAAACTCTCACAAAAAAATGGTGATCTACGGACCGCAACGTTCTTAAACTAACAACGTACCGTAACGTCCTTAAACTAAAACAATCGAGCCTAAATGCTCTTTTGTCAGATCTGAATGATCCTAAAACCCTGTTATGTAGATCTTAGTCTAAAATTGGACTAACGTGTCCTTAACAAACATTTAAGTTGATTTTAATCCCGAACGAGATTAAAGATCCTTAAATCAAAGAAAACCCAAATCTAAGAATATACAGATTTGGGCTAATCTACGCCCTACGGGCGACAACACAAATTAGTCTCCATATACAATCCACGGGCAACAAAAAATAAAACAAACACACACGACACGAAGTGAACTTCTAGAGCCGGAGAAAGTGGTTACCGAGATGCGGTAACGTAATTAACTGCCGGGGCTGGCGCATGCAGGAAAGAGCGTTCCCACAATAAAAAAAAACCCTCACAAATGAGGGGGAATCTGACGAAGTCTGCTACAACGGTCGCATCCGTCCAAACCTCCGATACACGGTACCATAAATCAGCTTGGCGTCTTCGGAGAGGTGGACGGATAAGCCGAAATAGCATCTGCCCCCAAATTCAGGCAAGACGATCCATCCCGGATCCGTCTCCCGTTTTCGGCGGTGAACAGATTCTAGCATGCCAGGTGGGACATCGTATGTCGTGTTCGTGACCAAATCGCAGTATACTATGGTTTTCCCTGGGTTCGAGATACTAAGATTTGGTGTCTTGCTCCTGCGCAGAGAGAAGAGAAATCGATGGCTTTCAACTGCACCTGCAACAGCAACTCTCGCTCCACCCCAAATGGAGGAGTGACTTATGGGCCCCAAGCGGCCTCTATCTTTGCAATGCCAGTGGAGCAGGTGACTCAAGCCACCACTGGACTGTTCTTTGGGACCATGATCCCGCCAGCAAGCTTCAGTGCCCCAGTGCCACCACAAGAAGCTCCCAAGAGGTCGATCTTCGATCAACTTGCAATCTCCACGGCCCCTCTCAATGGGTCATCCAATTCTAACGCCTCAGTCTTCAACAGTCTGAGCCACAGCTCAAGTGGGCCCGCAAAGAGGCTCGCAATACCTGAGGGGGTTATCCTGAAACGAATAGCCGTTCTTACTCCGGCGGATAAAGTCGTCGACAAGGCTTCTCTTGCTAAAGGATCGGTCTTTGAAAGATTGGCCGTTCCAACTCCTGCTTCCAGCGAAGTCATCAAGACTGCTTCCCCTACCAAAAGGTCGGCCTTCGAAAGATTGACCGTCCCCTCTCAACAGACGTCAGTCTTCAATAGGCTGGCACCAGCAGTAGCTCTTCATCAGAGCAGAGGGCATGATGAAGCCGCTTCCACAATTGAGGTAGTCCCATCGGCAAGGCATGCTCGACGTCGCCACTGGCGCCGGGTGAGAAGAGCTGGGGGAAACACCCTCTCTGGACTTACTCCACCAGCTCCAATGGTGGAAATTGACGCTGCTGTTCCAACTGGGAACAACTTCGATCCGCTCAGGAGGGTGCAAAAGAACTCCCCAAACGCCGTATTGAAGAAGTCTCCCCCGCCTGCTGAAAACATGATGCAGGCAAAGCCGGAGAAACCCCCTTAGCGGTTGTCCTCCAAAATCCACAGGGTCTGGCAGAAAGTCTAAGACTCTGTAATTGACAAAAATTAATCTCGCCGACTAGAGAAAAAGAAGACTCGGCAGGAGGAAGACCATCCTTCCGTCATGCAACGGAAGGCATCGTCTACATGGGTGCCTGTTACAACGACCCCTCAGACTTCAACCTCCAATAAAAAGAGAAGGCCGGAGAAAACCCTACTGCCTGCGGCGAATTCCAAAGGCACTGGACCCAAACGCCCTAAGTCTGGGGGCATGATCGTGCACACGGTGTACATGGATTCTGGGAAAGAGGACAGCCGTGCTTCCGTAGGTCATCGACCACTCACTCGGTCGTTGACAAATGCTCAGGAGCAGCAACAAAAGCTCTAAGAAATGCTGATGAAAATGTCAGCGCTCACCGCGCAGAAAGAAAGCCGGGAATCAACGTCTGAGCAGCGCCAGGAACAAGAGACTGACACCGAGTTCTTACGAAGGGTGCTGGAAAGGAAGGATAAGGAGGCTGCAGAATAGGCCGCTAATATAAAACATATGGCGCTTTTGTTCCAAGACATGGTTGGGATGATAATCCAGCCGAAGACCCTCCGATAATCATCGAAGACGACAGAGGAGAAACGTCCAACCCTCCTCCGGCTGTCTCAGCAGCCCAAGAAGAGACAATTTCCAAGGCCGCCAATGATGACTACATAGCTCAACAAATACGAGCTCATCAAGCGAGTGAAGTGGCAGGCCAAGTCTTCGGAACTGGGCGACCTTATCCAGGCTGGTACGATCAAATCATGTACCCGCCAGGATATACGATCCTTAAGTTCCATGTGCATAAGGGGACGGGCAATCCACACCAACATGTTGCTCAATTCAGAGCTCTGTGCGGTAATACTGGAGGCGACGACAAACTGCTGCTTCGCCAGTTTGTTGGCAGCTTGTCGGAGACGGCATTTGAATGGTACTCCGAGCTCCCAAATGATTCTATCAAAACATTCACGGAGATGGAATTACTATTCACACAGCGGTTCGAAAGCGCAAGCGAGCGCACCCTAATCACGACATTAATCAATGCCACGGTGAAGCCAGGAGATACCTGGGTTCAATACGCAATTCGATGGCAGAACCTATGGTCAAAATACGAACAACGCATAGAAGAAGCTCCTGCCGTGGGCATGTTCGTGGGGACCCTTGATTCTCAGGCAACTATATCCTAATTTATGATGTTCTTCAAGCCGACCACCTTCCAGGCCTTGATTGACAAGCTGTCCTAAAAGGACCAGATGGGCCATAGGTCGTCCTCTTCAAAAACGGATCTCCGGAATGAAAAGGTTAAAGGGAAAGCGACCTTTATTGCCAACCCTCAATAACAACCGAGTGACCCGAAAGCGGCTGCTCGCCAAAGCAACACGCGCCGATCCCTCGAAGAGAAGTTGAGGCGTCCTTACTCGTTTCCCCGGGATAAAACGAGGAGACTGTTCGAACTGGCGGTGCGCAGTAGGCTCATCACTCTACCGGATCTAAGACGTCCACTGCAGCATGGCGACGTTAACAGTCCCAACTACCGCCCCTACCACAAAGTGATGGGTCACCCAATCGAAGATTGCTACATCTTCAAAAACTGGGTTGAGGACCAATACCAACAGGGCAAGTTCATGATGTCCGAAAGCTGGAAGGTAAACCCGCCACAGCAGCACGCTCCTAAAAAAGTGGATACGCCGGGGGAATCATGCTCATTTGTAGAAGAAGCCCCGTGGGAAGTGGTCCTTTCAACTAAAACTAAAAGAATGCTAAAAGATCTTCAAGCATGTCCGACGATCAAATGGAAAATCCCGCTGGAGCCCGAGATCATTGAGGGGATGCTTAAACCGTACCCAACGCCAAAAACTACTAACAAAGGGCAAGACCTTCAGGCCAAGCCTTCAAAGTCTTCGAAGAAAAAGAAGAAGACCAAGAAGCCCGTACAGCTTGATAACGAGCGTACGGACCTCCAAAAGTACATTGATGCGCTGGAGGAGTACAACCAGAAGGTGCGGACCCTAGTCACTCTCGAAGAATTTCTCAACCATATCCTTGAGAATGGAGACAGCAACAATGATGAATGGAACAACTCGTCGGAAGAATCCGAGGATTATGTAGCGAGTTGCTACATGGTTTCTAACTCGTCGTTAAAAGACGAAGAAACTCCCTCGGCATCGAAGAGCAACGCGAGTGAACTGGGGGCAGGATTGGTCCCAAGATCCCTGGAACCGTCAGACGACCTGATTGACAGACTGCTGAACGAAGCCCTTCAGAAGAGCAAAGTTAACCGAGAGCGTGAAGCGGCCATATACAAAAAGGCCAAGCGTCAGCGTCAGGATGAAGAAGCTGCGGCGAGGAAGGGTCATAAAGCACTCCAACCGGATCGAAGCACACCCGCGGCAGACAAAAGCAGGTCTAAGACGGGGAAACTGTTCGCCAAAGCCCTGTCAATGGGAATGAAGCTGCCACCTTTCAAAGGAAATACTCCTGGAAGTACGTTCCTCGATGAAGCGAATGTACATCCGAACTACTGCTTATACCATTGGAGGGTCATGCACCCCACCGAAGAGTGCAATGCCTTCAAGAAATGGTGGCAGGGATATGTTGCCCACCGACAACACTTTAAGAGGATGAAGCGTGAATCTCATCGACAGCGAAAAAGTGCGACAGATGAGCGCGGAAAAACGACTGGCAACTGTTATATGGTTGATACAAGGAAATCTCAAGTTCTTACCTTCGGGAGTGATTCTGACGAAGAAATAACCCTTGGCCCTCTCTTCAAAGAATCCATCTCTGGAAAAGAAGAAGGGGAGAAGAACTGCGAGAACATTCAGCTGCGTAACCGTACGTTGCCTGAAAAGAATCTCAGACCCTCAAACAATGGTTCGGGCAAAAGAGACAAGAGGAAGGAAAAAGTCCTTGAGGAGATTGCCCTCGATGATAGAGTCGTCGAAGAGCTCACAGTCAAGGACCCGTCTAAGAAAAACAAGGTGGATTATAATGCCCTGGCACACCTGAGGAAGATACCCTCGCAACTAAGCATACTGGATGCTCTTCTCCTATCCAAAGAAGCACGAGATTCTCTAATCAAGGCACTGCAAGAGCCTGATCAGTTCCAAGCTTTCTTTGCGGAAGAAAAGATGAAGGACGAGCTGGCAGAGGTTCATACAGCTGACATCACATTCGGCGATGAAGATCTCGTCCTCGGAACGTGCGAGCAAAACCGTCCTCTATATGTCATCGGGTACTGCCATGACATTAAGATAGGAAAGATCATGGTCGACAACGGGTCCTCTGTCAACCTTCTTAATGTGAGAGTGTTGAAGGAGATTTGCACGAACGTTTAGCACCTGGGTCGGGATAAAATTACCATCTCCGGGTTTGACTCCCAGTCATCACGAACGCTCGGGTCTGTAATACTGATGTTACGCTTCGGGTTGCTCGTCACTGACATCAAATTTCATGTCATTGACGCCAAGACTTGTTACAACGCTTTGCTCGGCAGGCCTTGGCTACACGAGTAAAACGTCATCCCTTCTACACAACATCAGAGTATGAAGTATTTCAAAGACGTCCTCGAGTGCACCGTGACGGGAGAACTAAATCCATTCTCCGTAAATGAAGTCCGAAAATATAAAGACGCAAAGTACTTCCTACCTGACTTCGAAGACACGGAAAGATGTCATAAGCCGGAGAATAAACAAAAAGTCGTCGCCACCATCCCGATCTTTGGGAGTGATACCGAGGAGGATGAAGTGATGGTTTATTCGGGGCAGCCCCAATGCAACAGACCCGGACCATCTATCTCTATTTTGGTCTTCGGCAGCGATTCGGAAGATGAGGTCAACGCAGTATTCTCTGTTCGTCCATCAATACAAACCTTCATTGGAGCTGATTAGAGTTTGCAAATTGCCATGGTTTCGCGGCAGCATTACAGGGAACTTGATGCGCTCGATACATACGGCGTGCAAGAGCTGCAAACTTTCTACGTCCCTCCCAAGCAAAGAGGTAAAAAGGCGATCTTCTTCTATCGATCCACGGAGACCAAAGTGAAAAGAGAAGTCTGGCATGGTGCCGAACCTGCGCTTGACAGGCTTCAACCAATCCGTCTGCCCAGATGCTACGCAGAGGGATTGAAGAGACTGTTAAGATGCCAAGGCGCACCCTTTAAACAAACTACTCGAAAAACCCGGTTCTACAACAAGATTTGGGACGTTCCCGGGACTTAACGAAAAATGCCCAACGGGAGGATGAAGACGACTGGGCTTGGATATGTTCGGTCCAAGAAACGGGAGCGATTCCATGGCTGCCATGTTATAAATGACTCCGGAGAAGAAGGGAATGCTTTTCCAGATAACGCCGACATCGAGCCAAAGCGGGATTCCGCCGTAAAAATGCCAAGCCCATCATTCGAAGAACAAATTGACAAGCTAATAAGGGAAGCGGGTCAAAAGGTTCGGGATGACCACAGCCGCGAAATGGCCATTTATGAGAAAGCCAGAACGCAACGTCTCATTCAGCAGGCTACGGAGGATGACGGTGCCCTTCACCCTCAGCCCGCTGTGCGCTCTCGTGGCATGAAAAAATCCCGACGTAAAATAAACAACAAGGTGAAGAACGGGAATGGCGTTCAAAAACAGCGAAGTGGATCCAAGAAGCCACGCGATCGAGAAAAAGTCAGCTGGAATCCGTATGAGAAAGATGGGTCGGAAATACTCTTTCCCTTAAGACAAGACAAGGAAAATATTCGACCTTGTCATGAAATATCAAATGATGGCACTCCCGGAGTCCCGGCACCCCGAACAAGTAAACAAGGTCCATCACCTGGATTATTGCTCTTACCACCGACCAATAGGACATCCTCTTGGAGACTGTTTCACCTTCAAAGACTGGGTTGAAGACCAGTATCAGCAAGGCAGGTTTGCTTTATCCGACAGTTAGAGGGTAGCCCTACCACGAAAGCATGAGCCAAAAGTGACCTACATTGCGAGGGTAAGTCCAGATCAACATCGAGCTTGGAAACGAGCTCGTACCTGCCACATAATAACACTGTCGAAAGAGGGAGAGCATGGGAATGTGGACAACCTCTCCCATTGCTTCGCAGATGAAAATGAGGACGAGGTGAGCTCAGAATTTCCACTGGCGCCAAAAGAGCTGGAGGATGGGATACATACCACGGCGTACAATCTGAGGAAAATCAACTTGGGGACGACAAACGATCCGAGGCCAACGTTCGTCAGTGAGCTGCTGTCTAAAAAGCAGGTGGCTACACTAAAAGACGTGCTTATGCAGTATAAAGACTGTTTCACATGGAATTATTCCGAGATGCCGGGACTAGATCCAAAAATAGTTGTGCATAAACTGGCGATATCACCGGACGTCAAGCCAGTCGAACAAGCACCAAGAAGAATGCGACTCGAACTTGATATGAGTATTAATGCAGAAGTCAAGAAACTAATTGACTCCGGCTTCATCCAAGATGTTCAATATCCTGACTGGATCGCCAATATCGTTCCAGTGATGAAGAAAAATGGGATGGTGCGCATATGCGTAGACTTCCGGGACATTAACAAAGCTTGTCCGAAGGATGACTTTCCAGTACCTGTTACCGAGCTGATGAACGATAACACGTCCACTCATGAGGTCTTCTCCTTCATGGATGGATCTTCAGGCTATAATCAAATAAAAATGCATCTTGAAAACCAAAAGCACACCACCTTACGGACTCCGCTGGGCATATTCTGCTATAAGGTGATGCCCTTCGGTCTAAAGAATGCAGGCGCCACCTATCAGAGGGCTATGGCAAAGATCTTCGATGACCTCATACATGAGATTGTCGAATGTTATATCGACGACCTCATAGTGAAAAGCAAATCATACGAGGAGCACTGGGAGCATTTGAAAATAGTGTTCCAGCATCTTCGGAAATATAATCTGAAGATGAACCCCCTGAGATGTGCATTTGGAGTCTCCTCAGGAAAATTCCTAGGCTTCATCATACGGCACCGAGGTATCGAGATAGACCCATCAAAGATCAAGACGATTATGGAAATGCCTACACCAAGAACTCTCAAACAACTGTGGTCTCTCAAAGGGAAGCTCGCGTATATCCGACGGTTCATAGCCAATCTATCCGGAAAATGCCGCCCCTACAGCCATCTAATGAAGAAAGGGACCCCGTTCGTTTGGGATCGTAAATGCCAAAATGCACTAGATGAAATCAAACAATATCTGCAGAACCCACCAGTACTAACCGCTCCGGTCAAGGGAAAGCCCCTCATCCTGTACACAACAGCCCTTGAAGGTTCTTTAGGCACGCCATGGGCATAGGAGAACGATCAAGGAAAAGAGAGAGCTTTCTACTATTTGAGTCGAGTCCTTCTGAGGGTAGAAAACAACTACTCCCCCATCGAAAAGCGTTGCCTGGCATTAATCTTCACGATAACAAAGTTTCGGCATTATGCCTTGGCACATGAGGTCCATCTCATATCAAAGGTAGATCCTCTCAAATATTTGATGTCAAGAGCCATACTAACGGGAAGACTTGCCAAATGGACCCCCCTCTTGATGGAATTCTCGATAATCTATCGACCTCTCAGGGCAGTAAAAGGGCGGGCCATCGCCGACTTTCTCGCTGAGCATCCAGTACCAGCCGATTCTCCCCTAAATTGCGAACTTCCAGACGAACACATGTTTGACACAATCGACGGGGAGAAAGAAGGGAATAATTCCCCATGGGAACTATACTTCGACGGAGCATCTTCCTTGAGGAAGCGAAAGCAAAGCACCCCCATAATCAAAGCTGGGGTGGGCCTTCTCTTTGTGACTCCGCAAGGAGGGATAATACGTTTTGCCCTTTCCTTAACGGAACCAAAAACAAAAAATGAAGCGGAATATGAAGTTTTGATAGCGGGTCTTCAGATTGCTGTCGACATGGGAATCGAAAACCTCCTCATACATGGAGACTCACAGCTGGTTGTTAGCCAAGTAAATGGCAACTATCAGACGTGCAAGCCAGAGTTGGTAAAATATGGCGAAAGAGTGCAGCAATTGCTGACTCAAATCCCCTCCTACATCCTGGAAAGCATACCGCGTGCAGAAAATAGCAAAGCAGATGCATTAGCCAAGCTTGCTAAGGAACTGGCCGACGAAAACCTCGATGACGTAAGGATCATTGTGCAAAGCCGCCGGATTCTCACGCCAGCAGAAATATCTCCGGAGTCGTCTAGAGGAGAAGAAGCGACCAAGAAAGCAGCATGCTAAATAGAAGACGAAGAAAATGCTACGGATTGGAAAGAAGTCTTCATAGACTACTTCAAATCTCATCAAACGCCCAAAGATGAGTCATCAAGACATTAGCTCATGAAACGAGCTCTATCCTTCGCCTTCGTCAATGATACTCTATATAAGACATCGCTCGACGGATGTGGCTAAAGTGCCTGGGAACGAAAGAAGCAAGGAGAGTCATCCAAGAAACTCATGACGGACTCTGCGGTTCGCATCAAGCCGGGCCAAAGATGAAGCTGAAGATCAAAAGAATGGGTTATTATTGGCCCCCGATGATTCATGACTGAATTGAATATGCAAAACAGTGTCACTCATGCCAAATCCATGGGGACTTCATCCACCAACATCCGAATCCGCTACACCCAACATTGGCTAGCTGGCCGTTCGAAATGTAGGGAACCGATATAATCGGGCCTATCGAACTAGCATCATCCAAGAGACATTGGTTCATATTGGCGACAACCGATTACTTCTCTAAGTGGGCAGAGGCAGTACTGCTAAGGGAGGTGAAGACGGAGAACATCCTCCATTTCTTCAGAACTCAAGTCATTTATCGGTTCGGCACTTCGCGACGCATCATCTCGGATAATGGACCGGCCTACAGAAGCCATAAGATCAGCCGCTTCGCACAACAGCATAATATAGATTGGAGATACTCTTCGGTCTATAATCCCCGAGCTAACGGTCTAGCTGAGGCTTTCAACATAATGCTGACAAAGATCATAAAGAAAACAGTGTCCAGACACAAAAAGGACTGGCACGAGAGACTGCATCAAGCTCTCTGGGATTATCGAACCACGTTCAAAACGGCCACAAATACGATACCATTCGTGTTGGTATTCGGCACGGAGGCGGTACTTTCCGTGGAGATAGAGCTACCCTCTCTACGAGTGGCAGTTCAATATGAGCTGACGGATGAAGAAAATGCCCATCTTCGGCTTGAGGAGCTCGATGCCATCGATGAAACTCGTATCATGGCGTAGCAAAACCTAGAAGCTTACAAAGCAAGGATGACGCGCTCATACGAAAGACTAACCAGATCGAGAATGTTTCGCCAAGGCAAACTCGTGCTGGTCGTAAAAAGACATATGATCCTAAATCGTGCAAAGCGGGGGAAATTCGAGCCGAACTATGAGGGTCCGTACATCATAGACAAGGTCTACCAAGGTGGGGCCTACTTACTCATGGATATGCATAGCGAAAGACCCTTCCAGCCAATAAACGACCGGTTCCTTAAGAAATACTACGCTTGATAAGTCATAACTCGGGTTAATGATAGATGACGACGCTCGTGTCCGCTCGCTGTCTTCCTGAGTCAAGACTCCATAAGTAGTATCCGGCAGAAACTTCTCCTCAAAGCTGGCCCTGGACCGAGATGTCCCTAAACTAACAATGGACCGGGATGTCTCTAAACTAACAATGGACCGTAATGTCCTTAAACTAAGTACATCGCCTCTCACACGGCGATAGTGGAATTCATGCCAACAGGCCCCAGCGGCGAGGATTGCAAATCAAATCCCACTGGTAAACAGATGGGTCACCTGCGGCGAAACTATTTTCGAGAGTTTCATCGCTAAAAAAACGGTACTTACACAAGCGAAATGGGCACGGATGAAAACCCGAAAGGGCTCCGTGAGGAAAAACAACAGGACTACCGGCGAGTTTGTGAAAACCCGAAGGGGCGCGGACTCGTAAAAAAAAATGGTACGTCCACAGGCGAAATGGGCACGGATGAAAACCCGAGAGGGCTCCGTGAGTAAAAACAGTAGGGCTACCGGCGAGTTTGTGAAAACCTGAAAGGGCGCAGACTCGTAAATTTTTTTTATGTGCACTTGCAAGGTCCTCTCGACCTTGCGAGGAAAAAATACTCGCGTGAGCTCATTACGACTCACAACGGAGCAACACACTTAGGGATCCCTATGATTCATAAGGAGAAATTACACTTACGAGATCCTCACGACTCGTAAAGAGAATTCTCCCAATGAGACCCTCACGGCTCATAGGATTCAAAAGCCTTAAGCTACAGGGATCTGAACCTGTTCTTAAGCCGTCATATCCCTCAATTTACCTTATAAGTGGTCAATATAGATCCTTGTATACAATCCATGGGCATAAATAAACGTTCCCTCGCCTAGTTCCACCAATGGCGCGAAATTTCCCCATTTGGTGAACAACACTTGCAGGTCCTCTCGACTTGCAAGGAGAAAATACTCTTGTGAGATCCTTACGACTTACAAGAGAAGATATCACTTAGGAATCCTCACGAGTCCTAAGAAGAAAATACACCTACGAGATCCTCACGACTCGTAGGGAAAAATACCTTTATGAGACTCTTATGGCTCATGAAGTCAAAAAGCCTTAGTCGGCAGGATCCTAACCCTGTTTGCTAAGCCACCTTTGTTCAAATCAGCAAAGGCAAATGATGATTCTCTCCTGGAAACATTCCAGTGGCAGCGATGTTGATGCCAAAATTGGCATCAAATCTCAAATCCCATACTCGTAACAAAGATCAGCGAGCCAAAAATGCATATGAAATAACCGAAATGATGGGGCAACTCGCAATAAAAATCAGCGAGTAAAGTGTATGCATATAAAAACAGCCGAAATGATTGGGCAATTCGTAATAAAAAGCAGCGAGTAAAAAGAAAAATAGCCGAGATGATTGGGCACCGCGAAAAATAGCCGAAATGATTGGGCAATCGCGACTTCGCGATATAGAAGCTGAAATGATAGAGCATCGCGGAAAGAAACAAAAAAAAGAAGAGAAACTTTTGCCCTGCAGGTGAGTCCACATAGACCCCTGTATACAATCCATGGGCACAAACGAAAAGGGAACCATATTTTCCCACCAGGCTTCGTCAAAAGGAAAGCCAGGTCTCGACGGCAACATCGACAGCCTAGAGATAAACACCGGCGTTTCTCCTCACTCCAGCAAGATGCGGACGTGACGTCAACCACCGACCCCAGGGTCAAAACAATGGAGCCATAGTAAATTCCCTAGTTCCCAATCTCGACGGCAACATCGACAGCCTAGAGATCACACCGGCGTTTCTTCTCACTCCAACAGGATGCAAACGCGACGTCAACAAAATGAAGCCATGGCAAAGTCCCTAGTTCCAAATCTCGACGGTTCATAGACAGCCAAGAGATCAACAATGGCGTTTCTTCTCACTCCAACAGGATGCAGACACGACGTCAACAAAACGGAGCCATGGCAAAGTCCTTAGTTCTAAATCTCGACGGTTCACAGACAACAGAGAGATCAACAACGACGTTTCTTCCCACTCCAACAGGATGCAGACGCGACATTAACAAAATGGAGCTATGGCAAAGTCCCTAGTTTCAAATCTCGATGGTTCACGGACAGCCTAGAGATCAAAAACGGCGTTTCTTCTCACTCTAGCAGGATGCAGACGCAACATCAACAAATCGGAGCCATGGCAAAGTCCCTAGTTCCAAGCCTCGACGATTCACAGACAACCTAGATACAACCTCAACATTCATCGCAATATTGCAGACACAATGTCAACAAAAGAAGCAAAGGAGGATCCCTAGCTTCAGGGTCTTGACGGCAACTCAAATAAAACCTGAAAGACTATCGGAGATCATCCCACACCAGAGCGGAGTGGTCATGACTCATCGGGGCTCCCCAAACTGAACCTAACCTCAAGTAAAAAGCGGCATGGAAGATCCCTAACGCTTGCTCTTCTGACGGTAATATCACCTGGAATATTACTTGAAGACGATTTGTCCAGCCCCTGAAGGGATCAGAGACACGACAGTCGTGGGGCTACTCGAACAGCAAGATTGCGTATCGAGGAATGCATCAGCCCACGCGACAGTACGACGGACAAAAACCCTAGTACCACAGATCTTAACAGACCTCTGTCGTATAGAGCAGGGGTTAACTGTGACGTTAGGACATTCTTGCGAGAACTTCTCGATCCGTCTCGACTCGTAGGGAAAACAATGTTCCTGCGAGAACTTCTCGACTTGTCTCGACTCGTAGGGAAAAAGCTTTAGGCAACGGGGATATCAACCTGTTTCCTAAGCACGGGGGCCCTGAAAGTAGGTCCAAAATGGACTATTGTATACTATCCACGGGCCACACTCTCCAAAGTCGAATATCGACAAGGAGGGAAAAACCACTTACGAGTCCTCTCGACTGTAAGGGGGAAAATTCTCTTGTGAGATCCTTACAACTGTCAAGAGAAAACGCACTTAGGAGTCCTCATGACTCCTAAGGAGAAAATACACCTAGGGATCCTCTCGACTCGTAGGGAGAAAAGTCTTTATGAGACCCTCACGGCTCATAAAGTTGAAAAGTCTTAGGCGGCAGATCCGAACCTGTTTCCTAAGCCATTGCTGCCCTACAAGGATGTCAAGATGGACTATTTACGGGCCACATTTTTCCAGAGTTACATGCCAATATGAAATAAAATATGTCTTTTATTCATGAATTCAAGTGAATACAAGATACATTTCATAAAGGAATCAGAATGAATGCACGTAATTCATGAATCACAAGTTTACAGTTGGTACAAGAAAAAAGGGACAATGACAGTTTTTAAAGATGAGGCGTCTTCAACAAATTGACAAGCCGCTCGCGCGCTTCTCTCAATCCTTTCTCGTAGTCAGCTACCGTGGCCAACTTCGCTTCAATTTGAGCCCGTTATTGCAAGCAGGGCGAAAGCTTCTCAGTGACTTCCTGCTTGGCAGTTTCGCAATCCTGTGTGACCCGCTCGGTGAAGTCAAGCTTCTGCCTTAGCGCCAATCCTTCATAGAATTAGGACCAGTGATAGCGCCTCATGCCTATAACATGTGGGCGCCGACGCCAATCGCAGTGTCTATATATATATATATATATATATATATATATATATATATATATATATATATATATATATATATATATGAGTAACTACTACTTCACGAGAGGCACCTATGAGCAATAGTATAAAAGAAAGGGAAGTTTTGCCATTCATACTTGGAAAATATTTATACATCGTTGATAACAACAAAACAAAAATATCATCAAAATGTTTACAATGGCAAGACACTGAATCCCGGACATGGATTTAGGAATTCAGAAGCAAGTCCGAGTAAAATGCTTCTGGCCTCTCTGATCATTTTCTTATGAATTTTCTAACGAATGCAAGCGTCGGGATCCCCGCTGATATCGTCTGTCCTCTGGTAGGCGGAGATTATCGCCGTCTTTTGGAAGACCCGATGCAAAACATCGACAAGATCATCTCGCCGCCTCTTCGAGATCAGGCCCGTCAGATATACTGAGTGCACCTTGTCTTCGGCATCATCAAGTGCCTCAAGCGGCATAGCCTTGTTAAATCCAGGAAGTGCTTCCCAAATCACCCCCACAATAATTTTCAAAAGAGCGGAACGATGGGGGAGTAGTCCACCGTTGTATTCATCGAAGCGACGCATCACCTCAGTGCATTGGGCATCCATAAACTCTTGTCCTTGACAACGGCCTTGGACTTGAATGTCTTCATAGGAGATAATCTCGTCAAGATCATACAGATGAGTAGCTATAGTATCTGGAATGAAAATTCAGTAAAAGGTTAGCAATTAAATATCAAGAGTCTTAGAATCGAAAATAAAAACAGTGGTAACGCCTCATCATTGATGGGGCAGTCACTCATTAAGGATGAAATCCTAAAAGGTTTCTCATTTAATGAGAAACCTCATTTGGCTAAGGAGTTAAACTCCTTCGAGAGCTGTGCTCTGTAAACAGATTTCACATCTGTCAACTTTAATTCCCCAAAAATTTCTAAAGAGCTATGATCTGTAAAAATAATGGGGTAATCTACCAGAACCCTCAAAAGCAAAGCTTTTTAACAGGGTAAAACCCCAAGATCTTTAAGATCTACAAAAGAAACTCTAAGAGTTCTTCATGGGAGATGAACAGTGTTCTAATTAATGGGTTAAGCAACCCTAAAATACATCTTAAAATCTACGATCTAAGAAGAGCAAAGCTCTGTTAATAGGTTCGATTATGATCCTTACCAAATTTTTGGGTAGAGTTCTAACTCTAGAAGGGATTTCTTTGGGCATAGATCTAAAGCAATGAAAGGAGAATTAAATTCTCAGAAAAAAGAAGAACAAGAGAAGATGAACAACAGTCATCTCAAGGGCCAAATGCCCTACTTATAGACACAGGGAGACGATTCAACTTTCAAGAAGATCCAACGGTGGAAAAACTGACACCGCTGCACTCACATGTGAGCCACGTGAGCGCAACAGTGGGGGGGGGGCATTTTCCCCCTAATAAAAGAGCAAGGCTCTGTTCAAAATTTGAAAAATAGGCAGCGCCAGTACCAAGAGTTAAAAAACTCTGATGCAGCGCCTCACGTGCCTTGCACGAGGGCGCCGGCGCTAAGAGTTAAAAATTCTGAGGCAGCGCCTCACGTGTCTTGCACGAGATCGCCAGCGCCAAGAGTTAAAAACTCTTAGGCAGCGCCTTACGTGCCTCGCACGAGGGCGCCGACGCCAGAACTAAAATCTCTCTGTTAAACAGAGCCATTGGATAAAAATCCAACGGAGATGATAAATCATAAAAATACAGAATTAAATTCTGTTGAGGAAATATTACTCAAAATTTTCTAAACAAGAAAGATTACTCTCTATAAAACAGAGTACCATTGGATTAAAAAATCCAAAGGTGATTAAAAATCACCTATATACAGAAAAATTCTGTATGGGAAAATATTTCCCTAATCTTGTTAAAAACAAGAAAAATATCTTCTGTAAAACAGAAGTCCTTGGATCAAAGATCCAACGGTGGATAAAATCCCCAAATCAATCAGGATATCTCAACGAGAGATTTTTTTAACTAAATCAACAGACTAACCTCTACTATAAAAAGGACCCAAGACTTCAAGTCTTGGACAGAGGAACCCCCACATAAGCTTCAAACTTTAAAAAAAAGAGCAAGCAAGCAAGAAAGCTTTAAGAGGGAAGAAAGAAGAGTACCTCTTTTCGTGGTAAATAAAAATAATAGAGATCGGAGTATCTCTCTGCATATCCAAGGGTTTAACTCTTATAAACTTAGTTCTTTCTCTGGATCTGAGATCCATGAGACAAGTCTCCCACAAATGAGAATTTAATTCTCATAGGGATGAACTTGTTCTTAGGGATCAAAGATCCAGAAAAGAACAGAGAATAGAACTCTTCATAACAGAATATACGAAGAAAACCCAGCGCCGAGGGCCTCACGTACCCCTAACGTGGGCGCTGTTCAATAAAGAGTGCTTAGCACTCAATGGTTGGCGCTCAGCGCCAAGCGCCTCACGTATCCCTCACATGGGCGATGTTCAATAAAGAGTGTTTAGCACTCAATGGTTGGCGCTCAGCGCCAAGCGCCTCACGAGTTCCTCACGTGGGCGCTGCTCAATAAAGAGTGCTTAGCACTCAATGGTTGGTGTTCAGCACCGAGTGGCTCACGTGTCCCTCACGTGGGCGCTGCCCAATAAAGAGTGCTTAGCACTCAATGTTTGGCGCTCAGCGCCAAACGCCTCTCGTGCTCCGCACGTGGGCGCCATAAAGAGTGTTTAACGCTCCATAAAAAAAAGAGGGGAAAGTAAAGTAAAGTATGAACGTCAGAACCCATATAAATGCTCAGCATTATTTGCACAGAAAAGGGACTGAGCCCAAGCAAGTGTTCAACACTTTATTCAAATGAAATGGCAAAGACTGAGTGGGCTAAGCCCAAGTTGACCAAATCCCTAATTCAGATCGACCGAGCCCATGTGCTCATCATTTTCCAAATTGGTCTTAGTCCCAAACACGACTAATGACCTTCCGACGGATATTCATCCCACATCTCTCTTCAACCTGGAAATTGGTTCAAGTGTACATCTCCTCACACCTTTGATATATGTCGTTGTAATTTTTCAACGTCTTCAGAGAGCTGGCGATTCCCGACAACCAACAACTCTTTGGTGCACTCCCAAACCGATGGGCACATCCCAATACGGACCGAAACGTCCTTAAACTAAACCCTCACCCAAAAAAATGGTGATCTACGGACCGCAACGTCTTTAAACTAACAACGGACCGTAACGTCCTTAAACTAAAACAATCAAGCCCAAATGCTCTTTTGTCGGATCTGAATGATCCTAAAACCCCGTTAAGTAGATCTTAGTCTAAAATTGGACTAACGTATCCTTAACAAACATTTAAGTTGATCTTAATCCCGAACGAGATTAACGATCCTTAAATCAAACCAAACCCAAATCTAAGAATATATGGATTTGGACTAATCCATGCCTTACGGGCGACAACATAAATTAGTCTCCGTATACAATCCACGGGCAACCAAAAATAAAACAAACACACATGACACGAAGTGAACTTCTGGAGCCGGAGAAAGTAGTTAGCGAGATGCGGTAACATAATTAACTGCAGGGGCTTGCGCCTGCAGGGAAGAGCGTCCCCACAATCAAAAACCCCTCGCAAACGAGGGGGAATCTGACGAAGTCTGCTACAACAGTCGCATCCGTCCAAACCTCCGATACACGGTGCCATAAATCAGCTTGGCATCTTCGGAGAGGTGGACGGATAAACCCAAATAGCATCTGCCCCCAAATTCAGGCAAGACGATCCATTCCAGATCCGTCTCCCATTTTCGGCGGTGAACAGACGCGTGTCCACCCAATCGTGGAAGACCCCTCCAAGCTCCATGTATGCCGTCCGGATCGAGCTTGAGTGACGACTGCCCTTGCCGAAAATGATCCACATGAGGGAACCGATCCAAGCTCCGGTTTCACATAGTGAAGTGATCGACGATTGTTCACACCAGAATATTGCATTTAATACCGCCCATTCTTCTGCTCGTTTGTTTATAGGTTGGTTCTTTTGATCCGTTTTTGCTACATGATTACAGGTTACAGATTCCTAGTCCAAAATAATGCAAATCATGCAAAATCTCCACAGTTATACCGAAATCCAGAACATCTGCCAAAAACAGATAAAATCCGAGTTTCGGTCACCTGCACCCGTCCAGTGCCGCTTACCAGTTCAAGAGAAAATACAAATAACAGTGGTCATTCGTGTCTCGGACAAGCACAGAATACGATAGGGGCAACACAAATATCTAGAGGTGCGTGAAGCTCGAGAGAGATAACGGTCAAAGAGATTAAAAGTATAGCCATTTTGGACTGTTGAAAATCTGAACAAAATTTGGAACCATTTTGCAATTTTGGACCTGTCAAACAGAAGAACAAAGCAACATGAGAAAACCCAAGAAATACGATACATTGATCCCTCCAAAGGACCACGGAACCGCAGCCAATAGGCCCTTTGGGCTGCGGTTCCACGGCCACATCATATCGTCTCCAGATCATCTTTTGGGGGTAGTTTGGTAATTGTATAGGGGCTCAGAATATGGCCCTAGGGTTTCAGTTCTATGACTATAAATACTCCAGTTTTGACCTATGTTAGAGAATGCCTTTATTTAGTAGGATTTCTTATAGTGTAGTTTGTATCTTTTTCTTCTTCTTCTTCATCTATTCTCCGTGAAAATTGTAGTGAGAGATTTTTGAGTGGAAGATTAATGAAGATGAGGGTTTTTATTATCTTGTATTTTTTAAGTTCTTGTTTTGCATTTTAAATTCCTAGTGTAACTTTTATTTGTTGTTAAGAAGTTGTTGTTATTTCTTATTTTATTTTCCTTCTCTTATAAACCGTATTTTCAAGCTATGATACTCAATAGAGTCTCTTGCTTAGATGAGAGCCCAAGTAGTTAGCTTGCCACCATTTGTTAAAACCGTATTTTCCTTTCTTTCCTTTCTTCCTTCTTGTTTTATTTTTCTTTTAAATGTGTGAATAATTTCCACACTTGTTAGGGCTAAGGAAGGTTAGTAAGAGAGACGGAAAAATCCATTGTGCTTCTTTTCGCCAAATATCTTAAAATGAATGTAGACCAAACAAACACAAACCCCACACTTAGGCGTGCTATACGTAACATATAGCTGCGACCTAAGTCGAGCAGTTCTTTAGGCGCACTACAATGTGACATGTAGATGTGACTTAATTGGATACATGGTTGTGTGTGTTTGGCCTAGGGTTGGAAATAAGCGCATATAACGGAGGGATAAGGGGCACTGGGAATGGATTTAGCGTTGGAAGCTTTCTTAAACTCCCAATTCCCATTCCTATGTTCTCCAAATCCCCGCTACTTTCAATTATCCCAACGTCATTTCAAGAATGGCAAAAGACAAGCACAAAACTAATCCTAACTTTACTAACCAATCTTAACCTAATAAGTTTACTTGAATTTAAAATACGAACACTTAGAATAGATTTGAACATACACATATACATTCTTCAATTGACTCTTCTAAAGTAAGAACAAACATACGAACCATCTCCCTGTGGACGACCCATGCTCAACCGGCTAGATGCAAAGCGACACCGTCTTGATTGCGGTTAGTAGGACTTATAGAACGCTTAGCGCATAGCATAAAAATCTAACAATCAACGCTCCAAACTCGCTGCGAATGGAGAATGGGGATGTAGGAATATTTTCACTATCTTTTCTCTTTTTCCAAGCTTAAGTGAGCTAGCAAGAAGAAAGAGGAGGAGATGAGGAAGAAGAAGCCATGTAAAATAGCTAAGTGTTGTGTGAAGACCAAGTAGCAAAGTAGAAAAGAGAATGGCTCATCTTTTCTTTTTCAACCATCCAAGAATAGTTACCACAAATGAAAAAAAAATATAATAATCAAGGCCATCCCTCTTGACCATGCTATATAATACCTCATCCTCCACCTCATTTTTAATTTTCTTTTATATGAAAATTAAGAAATGAAGTGTTCATCTTCTAGAACAAATTCCGTACAAATATGGAATACAACCCGGTATATGTATCGAAATATATATACGCGTATTCGTACAAAAATACGAATAGCAAAGAGAGAGAAAATGAATAGTGAACAATAATACTAGAATACATATATTAAATATATATATTATTAAATCAAAACCCGATTTAATAATTCAGCTTAATCCTAAACCGCTATTATTATCAACTGTCCGATTAAAGTCCATGTAGCATGTACACGTATTTAATCGAACACCCTGTATGCACCAACATACGTCATCTACATTATATCGCCTGAATCGGGAAAACCCTCTGTGTGGGACTCTAAAAACTCGACAATACGCTGGCAATGATTTACTGGATAAATCTGAAAAACCACAAGCACGTCAGTGGAAATAACTTTACGTAACGGCTACCCAGGTATCTGTCGAAAGGGAGGTCGACAATCAAGTACGTCCGTACCTTACTGAGCCTGGATGTGACAATCTCCGTACTGTCCGGTCTATTCGTCTAAGAGTATCGCATACCGGGTCTATATAAGTACACGGTAGCGCCCCGGCCGTCTAACAGACACCAAATGCGGAACAAAAACTTTTTAGCTGGCGCTATCGTATACTATAACCCTGATCTGCAATTAAAACTAAACTAACAAACTACAAAGTGGGTAGAAATGTTATACCGAACGATCCGAGTCCTTCGGTCTTCAACCATCATCCCACGATTTGTTGCGGCTGCTCCGATCTCCTGAATCTCCAGTCTTCTCGTCCAGGTGGCACCACGTCGACGGATCTTTAAACGGGCTCCCGCCTCTGAACAGAGGCAACTCGATCATCAAGTTTGCTAAAAGAGATGACCAAGAATGATGTAGAGAATGAGTAGAACACTTTGTCTCGCTTCGTCCAAAACCATGGACGAACGGTTAATGAAGTTGCCTTTTGGAATCGGGTGAAATGAGAAATGAGGCTATCTAATTTCCATGAATCCAAAACTATCTTCTTTTTCAAATAAAAAAAACCATTGCCTTCACAATGAAGGGCCGGCCACTATAATAAGGGAGGGTGAGTGTAGGAGGGAGAGGAAGGTAACCTTAAGCAATAATGTATCATAAAGAAATATCTTAGCACAAACAAAATGCATTAATGCAATGAATGACTCATCTAAACCTAGTCATCACCCAATTAATGCAAATGAATGAGCACAATCCTTGTCACCAATCTAGAAGCTTCTAGAACCACAACTCACCCTATGACTCACCCAAAGTGACGAAAAGATAAATCCGCATTTAACCGAATGTTAAATACGACCGATAGAAAACTGGAAACTGGCAACTTCCAAACGCGATCCTGAAACGAATTTCAGGATAACCCCGTAATGGTATAAACATACCCGCATTTGTATTACGACTGAATACAAATGCAACTGAGACAAAAATATTATATCTACACAGTATAATACTCGGATCCGGCTTAAACCAAAGCCCACCAGTATTATCTGCCCGAAATATGACACGTGCGTAAACGCACGTGCATTTTCCGAACCCTGCCATAAAACCATACGGCCTCTACAACGTTTCGCCCGAACTTGGGAAAGTGTCTGTGGGGGACTTTAATGACTGATCAACACACTGGCACTGGGTATAACCACTAGCATGTCAGAGGTACTAACTGTACGTAACGGTTGCCTATGTATTGATTGGAAGGGAAGCTGACGAGCGAACTCATCCAGAAACCCTACTGAGCCTGACAGTGACAATATCCGTACAGTCCGGTCCGTTCGTCTAAAGAGTATCGCATATCGAGTCTAGGGGGGTGGATAAAGTCAGACCGCTAATAACGCGATAATTCGTGTCGGTATGAAGCCCATCACCACCTGAAAAACTACTGATCCAAATTAGTAATTCTCCACTACCCCGGCCGAGGATTTCTAGTGATGGCCACCCGTGCACTGTGCGACATCAACCCCCAATACCGGGAGAGACGAATCCCCGACGATCCGCTCACTTCCTCCATGTGACTCGGGACTGTACCCAACTAAAACCTGTTTGCATGTCTCCTTTGAGTGTGGTAGGGTAGTAATCTAAGCACAGTGGGAACTCACACGAGACAAATGACGATCTCAGGTCGACAAACTAACCTGTACACATGTCACCAGGGAACTGCTATCTGACGATATGTATAATACCAACTAGCATGTTCCCGGCGAGTCCTGTCCGGTGTACTCATAACCCAATGAGCACCTGTATACATCTTAGGTGAACCAACTGAAACCAATGGCTTGTGAGACCGGCCACCGCCCCTCGTCGGGGTCTCGACTGTATACACTAGTCTACTCTGGAGTATCGATGCCCTGTCTCGAAACTCCCACGACTAAGGACACTTTTAAGGATGTGCTTATAGACCCCAGCTCCCACGTATATGATCGCCATCATACTGCTGGCAGTCAAGCAAGAATCCTATGGGCTCTATCATCATGCAATAGTAAACTAAAGCATGTATACGATGATAAAGACAAACCAGATAGCATACTATCATCTCGAGCAAGACTGTCATTATCGGTATAGGTCCTCCCTCAATCATTGCAATCACGTACCTGCGATCCAATAATTGACTTTGAGGGCACTATATCCAACAATCTCCCACTTGCACTTAAGGCTAATTATTGCGATGTCGCATACTCACAGCCCGTGTGATACCGAACACCCAACTCCTCTACTAATCAGTTTCGCAAAGCTCGTTTGTAAAACTATTGTGTTCGAGAAATAGCCTCAGTGAGTGGATCCTCCCTGATGTTTTTTTCTATGTCTCTCTTAATCTCAAGTTCGCGGAGAAAGACATCTCCCGAATTGAGTAATACATGTCTTAGAATATGTCTAGATATCTGATGGGACCTAGTTCATAAATGAACTCCAAATCCAAACTTCTTAGACCATATCGATAACTGAACCTAATCAGTATCCAGCATCATACCTCCCACAGTGTCCTCTTGGACCAACTGTCCATAACACTGTCCGACGTCAGAGGGAAAACTATAACTCTGACAATCACTCTGTCAACCATGTCACCTTTGAAGCCTGGAATGATAATTGTCTCCCGAAGGAGGCTACTGTCATCAAATCCGTAGAACATGCACTTATGTTCTAAAACGGCTTCCTTATATTTCTTCTGGATTGGATTAATATAAACTTATCGCATCTAGTGCAAAAATAACATCTGGTATGGTACTTGACATCTCACGATTGACTCAATTGCCTAAGCAAGTGATCTGTCAATCATGCGCATCCCTCTCCCCTTTAGTCTGTAAGACACCTTTAGAGAGGGTGACTCCATCAACTGCAGGTACACCACCATGCCGGGATCAAAGTACCCACATTGGGAAAATACCCAAATCTAGATCTAAAACCATAGATCTAGTAACCAGAATGTCTGATATTATATCCATATCCTGTGTGAAGAAACAACTGTGTGACTAAGACAGTATAACCGATTGTAGTATAGGAATTTTACTTCCTACTCTGTGTATGTCATCCAAATACCAGGACATCATACCCTACCACCTTCTTAATAGATCCATCCCCTATTCTGATGAAGTCAAAGCCATGACTGTCACATCAAAATCAGATGATCTTTCTCTGCTATATCTGCTCAAGCCTATAAATAGACACAAGCTTCTTGCCCACTGTGCTTCCGCTGCTCCCACTGACTACGACAACCCTATGGCAGATTAATATATACATGCACTTCTAAAGCTAGTTTAGAACGACGCTATACTTAACCTCCTGCCGGGTCTTATAGCCTGGAACAACAGTAGTGTCAAGTCTGGGTAAACAAGAACCTCCCTGTCACCGTCCTTGAGGCTACCGGAGTACCTCTCGGGTGTCTGAGGTTACCCACCATATCTGTGGAGTGGCTAATGGAATGTCAAACCTGATTGAATATATAGGTCCTATTAAATTTTCCGTAATCGTTAGCGGTTCTGGAATCACTTCCAGTTCTACCATACTCCCACTACCGTTTTCTGAAAAAATCCATTTTACTAAAACTGTGGCGAGTCAAGAACAATATCACTATTGATCTTCCAGATGGTAGAAAATCAACCCTCGTCAAAGCCAGGGTCAACCCACAAACTGCCATTACAGAAACGTGCCTTGAGTTATCCAGTGTCTGGTTTTAAGCATAAGCTAGACAACTCACCATACCTTAACATCGTTAAGATATGAACCATTCTATATCCAATATAGAAACCTTGGCACTTATTTAATTGGAACCAGATTCTAATCATGCAGCTGTCTCCGGTGCATATCAACTCAATGGAGAAAAGGCTAATCAGCATTACTCAACTTAGGAATCCATCCAATTATGAGTAACCTGAAAGAGAAACAAGTTTCTCAAAACCATTACTATCAACTGAATACCAATCACAAGAATCTACATCTTCGATTTCTTTGAAGAATCCCGATACTTGCGACACCTGGTTCTCTACTTTATTCCTATACCCACAACTTCTCAAAACTTAGACATTGTATTTCTACGAAACACTTGTTTAAAAACTAGAGAAGTTACAAGTAAACATAACAGAGTACGAGGACCAACCCCTTTGTCCTGATGGACACTGGACAACATACAATACTCTGTATAAGTCCGTTGAGTTGAATAACTCAAAACCTGCTCATCGTAGGTTGAAAACTGTACTTATGGTTTAAGAACTGCTCTGTTGTTTAATGCTCCTTACCCAATCGTTAACTGATATAGGTAAATGTTACGGACAAAATTTCAAAAAGTTATATCTCACTTTATAAAAATAAACGTACAGATATATCATTTTGAAATTGGTGCACAACAACGGATATTCAAAACCAAATACATGCCGTCCGGCAAAAACTCAGGCGACTTCCTCAAATATCACCAATTACAACGAATTCCGATATAATGAGAACGATCACCTTTATTCCCAATAACCTACTCCTACTCATCATCTGTAAAACCATACAGATGTGAGAATCATACCTGGTAAATACATACCTTGGAGTAAGTATCTAATCGGGAAATCAGTTTTCATTTAACAATGCACAGTGAAACTGAAACATGAAAATGTTTCATAAGGGTATCCTGGTATTCCTAGTAATGCTTCTTCCATAATCTAGTTCATGACTTTAACCATATATCTCTTTGCTATCTCTCCAAATCCCTTTATTTGTCTTTATTCATTACCTTCTGTACACCATCGTTAGGCTAAATGGTTTTCTTCCTTCCCTACCGTTCGGCACCAGCCTATGGTTTGGAAAAAGACTACCCAGTAAGCATAATAGGTGTACCCTCCTAAACCAAGGAGTACTCGCAACTTGAGAGAAGGTGATGATAAAAGACAACTGAATAATACCCTATTCTATTTCTCCCGAACTGGGGAAAAAAGCAAAGGTGAAATAGGAGTGGCAATGAAGTAGGCGGTTTGATCGTGAATGATAACAGTCGCAATTTACTTTGCCCTCTTTCTAATCCCTTTATTTTGTCTTTAGTTATTACCTTCTATACACCCTATTTTGGCTAATTGGTTTTCTTCATTCCCTACCTTTCGGCATCTGCCTATGGATTGGAATAAGACTATCCAATAAGCGTAATAGGTGTACCCTCCTAAACCAAGGAGCCCTCACAACCTGAGAGAAGGTGATAATAAAAGACAACTGAATAAACCAATTCTATTTCTCCTGAACCTGGATCCATCCTCGAAGAAGTCCCTCCGAGTTCGTATATAACCATACGATGGATCTATCCAATGGAAGTGGATGTCCGTAGTAATACGGGGTGTTCTGAGAAATACAAAGGGTAAAAGAAGGATCGACAATGACTTATGCAACTCGAACAATCCATAAGTCAGTATTTTAAGAAGGTTCGGTCAACTTGGTCACTGAGTCATAGTCTAGGGTCGGTCAAAGGTCGTTGCCAAAGAGAGAGAGAAAAGAAACACTCTGCGTGCACTCTAACCTAGATCAGAATGGTTATCACTCTATCTAATCAGGAAACCTCCCACTGTTCCGTCAAATTCTCCTCCAAACCTGAAAGAAGAATCAATCGGGATCACCCGAAGAGTAAATCAACTCATCAGTGGGAATCGGGATCCAACTCTCATCGCATGATAACGTGATGGAATCCACTCATGTTATCACATTCCAGAAGGTATGCACATGCCTGGCAAGTTTCAGTTTATATTAGAAACTCCCGATGTGATTTTTACCTCATGCTCTTATGACCTTTATGAAAGCCAACAAATCATAAGTCACATGTCAAGTTCTGCCCGTCATTATCCAGGTCAATTTGAACCCACCCGTACATACCCTTGACGAAAGCCAACAAGGTAATACGACTGTCCCAAACCAACAAATCTATCTATGCTACAAATGAATACCCCAGCAGCTACCAAACACTATGCCTTGACGAAAGCCAACAAACATAGCTTGAATACTATTGACCATCTATAAGATACGATGGAGGGCTACGACTGGTTTTTGGCGAAAAACATTTAACGTAATGAACTTGATCTCATTGAAGGAACGTGATAGCTTTTTATAAAAATATAGTGGCGAAAACTTTTGCTAAAGAGGTCACTCCCGGTGAAGGGATCTCGGCTCTTTCCTCGTGGAATGAGGTGCAGGATATTCTAACTGAATACCGCGATGCAAAGCAACTTGTAATCGACTATAGTAAAGTTATTACCCCGACGCAAACTTCTGCCCAAAGGGTCACTCCCGGTGAAGGGATATCGGCCCTTGTCTCGTCGAATGAGGTGCAGGATATTCCAACTGAATACCGCGATGCAAAACAAAAGGAAACGTCTTTGTAATAACACCTTTTAAAATTTGTTCTAACAACATCAAATATAGGTTTGTTTAATCCTTGCATTGATAAGAATCAATGCAGTCCCATCAATCAATCACACCAGAAAAGAACGAAAAATAAAATGTACATATATGCCATCCGCATTCGCCACAGGGTCCCGTCATCTCCCGTTAGGTTACTTAACTAACGACAGAGCGGGGAATGGACTAGCGCGGGTGTAAAACATATACAACATCTAATAGTATATATACAAATATACAATAATCGCTCCAGGCGTGATAATATGCAACATTACAGAAAAGTAATAAGCATCACAGAACAATACAGATAATCTGGGATCCCCGGGTTTCACAGAGCCGCTACTAAAACCCGACGTTCCCCTGGTCATGTGGATAGCCTGTGCAATGAAACCTAGACCCCTACGGGTGCGGCAAGTTACCCTCCAAAACCTGAAGCGAGGCAACCCCCTACAGCAAAATGAATGGACCACCCGGCACTTCACGGAATCCGGTAACTTGAGCACTCCTCCTTGGGTCAACATGTACCCTCTACGAGTGCGGCGAATAGTCTGCCAATTCTAGAATGAGGCCCCTCTGCCTCTCAAAGCCATGAGATATGGACCTGTTTCCCTCCAGAACCCGGCTATCCCTGCACCCCGTCGCGGGGTAAACCTAGTACAGAAATGAAAAATATATACAACGGGTATATCGACCTCAACCCGGTCGTGCCCCAAATGAATATTATACAAACAGGCAGTGACGGCAGTCCACATGTTGGACGCTCGCCCCGCAATATCAAATGTACACATAAATTCAAACAGCACTATCATTGCACACTGCTATCCACCACGACAAATCCGCAACATCACAGCACAACACAGAACATCAACGCAAATGTCACGTTCGCAAATCCGTCTAAAAGGACTATAGCAATTAGACGCAATTTACCGCTCGAATGAAATTCCCGGTCGGAGATTTAATATAAGTACTGCATACTAACAAGTTTAAAATTTCGATCGACAAAACTTCCCTAAGTGGGCCCCACGTACATCTGCAGTATAGTAACAAAATATGGGCCCAAAATAAATATTCCAAAAGCCACAATTTGCCATGTAGAACATACTGTAGAAATTTGGCTCACTGTTCCCACAAAAGCGCGGCGGATCCGCGGCCAAACCCTGGTTTGGGCCGCGGATCCGCGGCCGTTCTGTGGGAACATGTGACCAAATTTCACCAGTTTGCTTAGAAAAGCCTGCACAATTTTTTGTGATGCTCAAAATAATTTTTAGACCAGATTTAAAATCGACAGAAACTTTGTATAGAAAAATTATAGTTTTCGAAAATCCGTTCGATCGATGTTTTAAACGTGTTAGCACAAGTTAGTAAAGCTTAATGGTGAGGCTCTGATACCACTGTAAGTACACGGTAGCGCCCCGACCGTCTAACAGACGCCAAATGCGGAACAAAAACTTTTTAGCTGACGCTATCGTATACTATAACCCGGATCTGCCATTAAAGCTAAACTAACAAACTACAAAGTGGGTAGAAATGTTATACCGAACGATCCGAGTCCTTCGGTCTTCAACCATCATCCCATGCTTTATTGCGGCTGCTCCGATCTGCTGAATCTCCAATCTTCTCGTCCAGGTGGCACCACGTCGACGGATCTTTAAACGGGCTCCCGCCTCTGAACTGAGGCAACTCGATCATCAAGTTTGCTAAAAGAGATGACCAAGATTGATGTAGAGAATGAGTAGAACACTTTGTCTCGATTCGTCCAAAACCATGGACGAACGGTTAATGAAGTTGCCTTTTGGAATCGGGTGAAATGAGAAATGAGGCTATCTAATTTCCATGAATCCAAAACTATCTTCTTTTTCAAATCAAAAAAACCATTGCCTTCATAATGAAGGGCCGGCCACTATAATGAGGGAGGGTGAGTGTAGGAGGGAGAGGAAGGTAACCTTAAGCAATAATGTATCATGAAGAAATATCTTAGCACAAACAAAATGCATTAATGCAATGAATGACTCATCTAAACCTAATCACCACCTAATTAATGCAAATGAATGAGTCACAATCCTTGTCACCAATCTAGAAGCTTCTAGAACCACGACTCACCCTATGACTCACCCAAAGTGACAAAAAGATAAATCCGCATTTAACCGAATGTTAAATACGGCCGATAGAAAACTGGAAACTGGCAACTTCCAAAAGCGATCCTGAAACGAATTTCAGGATAACCCCGTAATAGTATAAACATACCCGTATTTGTATTGCGACTGAATACAAATGCAACTGAGACAAAGATATTATATCTACACAGTATAATACTTGGATCCGGCTTAAACCAAAGCCCACCAGTATTATCTGCCCGAAATATGACACGTGCGTAAACGCACGTGCATTTTCCGAACCCTGCCATAAAACTATACGGCCTCTACAACGTTTCGCCCGAACTTGGGAAAGTGTCTGTGGGGGACTCTAATGACTCATCAACACACTGGCACTGGGTATAACCACTAGCATGTCAGAGGTACTAACTGTACGTAACGGTTGCCTATGTATTGATTGGAAGGGAAGCTGACGAGCGAACTCATCCAGAAACCTTACTGAGCCTGACAGTGACAATATCCGTACAGTCCGGTCCGTTCGTCTAAAGAGTATCGCATATCGAGTCTAGGGGGGTGGATAAAGTCAGACCCCTAATAACGCGATAATTCTTGTCGGTATGAAGCCCATCACCACCTGAGAAACTACAGATCCAAATCAGTAATTCTCCACTACCCCGGCCGAGGATTTCTAGTGATGGCCACCCGTGCACTGTGCGACATAAACCCCCAATACCGGGAGAGACGAATCCCCGACGATCCGCTCACTGTCTCCATGTGGCTCGGTACTGTACCCAACTAAAACCTGTTTGCACGTCTCCTTTGAGCATGGTAGGGTAGTAATCTAAGCACAGTGGGAACTCACACGAGACAAATGACGATCTCAGGTCGACAGACTAACCTGTACACATGTCACCAGGGAACAACTATCTGACGATATGTATAATACCAACTAGCATGTTCCCGGCGAGTCATGTCCGGTGTACTCATAACCCAATGAGCACCTGTATACATTTTAGATGAACCAACTGACACCAATGGCTTGTGAGACCGGCCACCGCCCCTCGTCGGGGTCTTGACTGTATACACTAGTCTACTCTGGAGTATCGATGCCCTGTCTAGAAACTCCCACGACTAGGGACGCTTTTAAGGATGTGCTTATAGACCCCAGCTCCCACGTATATGATCGCCATCATACTGCTGGCAGTCAAGCAAGAATCCTATGGGCTCTATCATCATGCAATAGTGAACTAAAGCATGTATACGATGATAAAGACAAACCAGATAGCATACTATCATCTCGAGCAAGACTGTCATTATCGGTATAGGTCCTCCCTCAATCATTGCAATCACGTACCTGCAATCCAATAATTGACTTTAAGGGCACTATATCCAACAGTCTAGGGGGTGGAAACGTCAGACCCCTAATAAACCGATAAGTCGTGTCGGAGTCAAGCCCATCACCAACAGAGAAACTGCTGAACTCATATCAGTAAATTTCATCCACTGTGGCCACGGATTTAGGGTGATAGCCGACAGAACACATCGCGACATCAACTCCTAATACCAGGAGAGAAGAATCCTCGACATTCGCTCACTGCCTTCATGTTGCTCGGGACTGTATCCAACTAAAACCTATTTTCACGACTCTTTTGAGCCGTAGTAGGGTAGTAATCAAATTATAGTGGGAATTCACACGGACAAATGACGATCTTAAGTCAAAAGACTAACCTGTACTCATGCCACTCGAGAACTTCTATCTAACGATAGATATAATACCATTTAGAAGTTCTCGGTGAGTCCGTCCAGTATACTCACCTCTAGTGAGCACATGTATACTATCTTAGGTGACATAACACCAATGGCTTGTGAGACTAGCCACCGCCCCTTGTCGGGGTCTCGAAACGTATACACCAGTCTACTCCAGAATATCAATGCTCAGTTTCGATACTCCTACGACTATGGAAATTTAAGGATGTGCTTATGGACTTCCCAGCTCTTACGTATATGATCGCCATCACAATGCTGATAGTCAAGCAAGAATCCTTTGGGCTTCATCATTATGTATTAGCGACACGTAATAATAAGTAAAACATGTACACATCAATGATAAAGACAAACTAGATAGCATACTATCATTTCGAGTAAGATCGTTCTACATGTATAGGTCCTCCCTCAATTATCATAATCACATGCCTGCAATTACAATAATTGCCTTGAGGGCACTATATCCAACAATCTCCCACCTGCACTTAAGGCTAATTATTGCGGTATCGCATACCCACATTCCGTGTGCTACTAAATACCCAATTTCTCTACTAATCGGTTTCTTAAAGCTCGTTTGAGGAACATCTGTATTCGAGAAATTGCCTCAGTGAGTGGATCCGCTACAATGTCCAACTTCCTCTATCTATTTCTCAACTTTGC
The DNA here is from genome assembly GCA_030015575.1 of Agapanthus africanus. Classification (NCBI taxonomy): domain Eukaryota; kingdom Viridiplantae; phylum Streptophyta; class Magnoliopsida; order Asparagales; family Amaryllidaceae; genus Agapanthus; species Agapanthus africanus. Next base: position 382,317,322 of record JASDDO010000004.1, on the reverse strand, counting down.
AGAGATGAAAAATCTTCCGAACTGAGCAATACCCCGCCTCAAGAATTTTTTCTGGATACATGATGGGACCAAGTTCATAAATGAACAATTTTATCCTACAAACTTCTTGGGTTGTATTCTCCGTTGAGTCATAACCAGCATCCTGTACCATTCCTACCTCAGTATCCCTGTTGGAACCCTATCTAATATACTGATACTCAGAAGAGGCTAAACTCAAAATTCTGACAGCATCTTTGTCGTCCAGGTCACCTTAGAATCCTAAACCGATAACCGCCTCCCGGAGGAGTCTGTTGTTATCATATACCAAGAACATCCTATAATGTTCATAACTGCATCCCTTTGTTTCTCAAGGATTGGAGTAATATCTGCTTACTACAGTAAGTGCATAAGCAACAGTTGGTTTTGTACAAGACATTGCATGATTGACTCAATTGCCTAAGCAAATGATATGTCATTCATGCTAGTCTCTCTCCTCAACAGTCTAGAAGACATCTCTTTAGAGAGGGTGACTCCATTACCTGCGGGTACACCACCACGCCAGGATTCGTCCATTCTAAAATACTTTTAGAATGCTGTCTAAGTACCCGATTGAGAAACTTTCTAAATCTAGATAAAAAATCCAAGATCTAGTCATCAGAATTCCCGATATTTTATTCATATCCAACGTAGAGAAAACATCACTTCCTGTATGGAGTATATCATCCAAATCCTACGACAGTACTCCCTATACCCTTCTTACTGGGTTCATCTATTGTTTTGATGAAATCAATCACCTTTGACTTTCACATCAAAACAGATGATCCGTCTCCGCTACCTATGCTTTAGTCTACAAATAGACATGAGCAACTTGCACACCTTCCGCTGCTCCCACTGACTAAGATAACTCTCTGGCAGTTATATACACGTGCACTTCCAAATTCCGATTTAGAACGACATTATAGTCATCCTTTTGTCAGATATCATAGTCTTGAATAGCAACAGTGGCAAGTCATATCCGTATGGATTTCAGCGTAGACACTAAAGTAAGTCTCATCACAATACACAATGGGTATTTGATGAGAATATTTACAACATGTCTAGCCTTATAAGGTTAATATCTTTCCACCTACACAGATCTCGAAATATCTACTTGCTCCTAATGGCTTTTACCCGTGTAGGAACACCCAGTAAAGTCCAAAATCCAATATTTGCTGAAATGCGTAGAGTCCAACTTGGATAAAAAGTATCTGGTCACCTAGAAGTTACCACTTCTTATGACATGCAGATAACTAGTACGGCCATCATAACCATGATACTGACCTCCCTGTCACCGTCCCCGAGAAAATCGAAGTATCTCTCGGGTGGCTAAGGTCACCTACTAAAATCTGTGGAGTAGCTAATAGATTATCAAGTCCAGTTGAATCCTTAGGTTCTACTAAATTTTCGGTAATCGTTTGTGGTTCTGGAATCACTTCCAGTTCTACTATACTCCCACTAATTTGTTTTGCAAAAAGATTCCTTTTATAAAAAGATGGCACGTCAAGAACTATGTAACTATTGATCTTGAAAATGGTAGAAACAAAACCCTAGCGAATGCTTGGGATAATCAAAAAGCCATTACCGAAGCTTGCCTTGAGTTTGTCCGGATTCTGCTTTTAAACAGGAACCGGATAACTCTATATTTTTATAGCATCAAGATATACAACCAATCTATGTCTATATAGAATCAAAGGCACTAATTTAGATGAAACCGGATTCAAATGTTATGCAACGGTTTCTGGTGCATATCACTAATGAAAAATGGCCAATACAGCATTACTCATCAAGGAGCGCATCCACGGATGAGTAACCTATGAGAGAAACAAGTTCTTATTATTACTATAATGGAATACCCAGCATAAGTACCTATATCTTCGATCACTTCGAAGAATCCTGATACTTTCAACGTATGGTTCTCTACTTTATTATTATACCTATAAACTTCTCAAAATTTTGGGACCTTGCATTACTACGAAAGCGTGTCTAAAATCAGAGAACTTATAGGTAAATCTGAATGAAGTATGAGTACCAACCCCTTGTCCTAAAAAACACTGGACAACATACATTTTCATATATAAGTCCCAAGAGTATACTGAAATTTCCTAGTGCCCTCGCCGCTAACCCGCGGGCAATGCGGAATACAAAAATGAAACTTTTGATGACACTAAAACCTTTTAATAAAGAATCTAAACCAAATACCTAAACTAGCAAACGGTAGAAAGAAATCACAAGCTTTGTAGCGTCTTCATTTGCTCCAATTGGATAGGACTCAAGTATGTTCTCAAGAGCTCCGGATCGCGCTTGCAAGATAGTCTTCCTTTGCCGAAGATGATCCACCTGAGCGAACCAAGTTCAGGCTTCAACTTCTTCAATGAAGTAACTAAAGATCTTAGGTTGATAATTTAGAATGCTTAGTGATGTGTGTGAATATTCTAGCATTTTTCTTTATCTTAATCATCTTGAATCTCAACACATGAGAAGGTAGAGGAAGAAGAAGGAGGAGGAGCCATGGAAGAGAGAGAAGATAAAAAATGGTTGAAAGATAAAAACCTTCACCAATTCAAGTATGCTTGATTTCGTTTGTAAAAAGAATTTTTCCATTTTAAAACTACAACCATACTTAAATAGTATTTGCAAAAGAATTAATATTTCATTTGCCCATACCCTCCACCATTTCTCTTTTTCATCTCATCTCATAATTTCTTTATAAAGAAAATCTTAGAAGTGAGGTGTCCTTCTTCTAGAAGTATTCTTGTATGAATACAAGAATACGTCCCCGCAAATATACGCCCATATTCGTATCAAAATACAAATACAAAAGAGATAGAAAAATACAATGAATATAATACTAGAATATACATATCGAAATATATATGTAAATTATTAAATCAAAGCTTGATTTAATAATCCGGCTTAATGCTAAGCCGGCTAGTATTATCATCTGCCTGATTGAACTTTGCGTGGCTAACACACATACCTAATCGGAACCCTGCACGTATCAATATACGGCCACTACACCTTTTTGCCTGAACTGGGAAAACTCTCCGTGTAGGACTCTAAAGACTCGTTAATACGCTGGAAATGGATTTAACCACAAGCACGTCAGTAGCACTAGTTGTACGTAATGACTACTCAAGTATTGAGCGAAAGGAAGGCCGACGATCAGTCGGGACCCGGTTCTTGTTCACGGAACAAGGTGCCATACCAATTTTCATGCCAAGGGGACGGGGGCCACCTCTTGAGTCCGTGGGACCCACTGTAGACCAATGGGAAATCTTCATAACACATTCCGAAAGAGGACCGAACTGTAATATAAATGTAATGATACCACTCTCAATTACAGAGGCGCCTTTTAAATGAATCGACACTACGGGAGGTTGAGAACTCCATAGTTAAGCATGCTCGGGACATGGAAGTCTTGCGATGGGTGATCTCCTAAGAAGTGGCCCCTGGTCGGGTCCAGTTTGCTCTAAAGGACAAAACCATACGGTTTCGGCCAGAACAGACAATACCATCTGTACTGGGGCATGGGGCGTTACATTTATGGTGGCCCATGGAGGTCTCTCAGAACTAGGTCTGTGGTTCAAGGACGAACCATTATTCAAAAGTGGGGAAAATGTCGGGACCCGGTTCTTGTTCACGAAACAATGTGCCACATGGAATAAAATGCCACGCCAATTGTTATGCCAAGAGAGCGGAGGCCACCTCTTGAATCCGTGGGGGCCACATCTTGAGTCCGTGGGAACCACTGTAGAACAATGGGTAATCTTCGGAACACATTCCGAAAAAGAACCAAACTGCATTATAAATGTAATGATACCACCCTCAATTACAGAGGCGCCTGTTTACCGCCGAAAACCGGGAAGACAAACGTCTTGCCTGAATTTGAGGGCAGATGCTATTTGGATTTATCCGTCCACCTCTCCGAAGACGCCAAGTTGATTTATGGCGCCGTGCATCGGAGGTTTGGACGGATGCGGCCGTTGTAGCAGACTTCGTCAGATTCCCCCTCGTTTGCGAGGGGTTTTTTGATTGTGGGGACGCTCTTCCCCTGCAGTTAATTACGTTACCGCATCACGGTAACCACTTTCTCCTGCTCCAGAAGGTCAGTTCGTGTCATGTGTGTTTGTTTTATTTTCGGTTGCCCATAGATTGTATACGGAGACTAATTTATGTTGTCGCCCGTAAGGCGTGGATTAGTCCAAATCCGTATATTCTTAGATTTGGGTTTGGGTTGGTTTAAGGATCGTTAATCCTATTTGAGATTAAGATCAACTTAAATGTTTGTTAAGGATACGTTAGCCCAATTTTAGACTAAGATCTACTTAACAAGGGTTTAGGATCATCTTGATCCAACAAAAGAGCATTTGAGCTCTACTATTTTAGTTTAAGGACGTTTTTGGTCCATAGCTAGTTTAAGGACGTTTCGGTCCATTGTTAGTTTAAGAACGTTTCGGTCCACAGATCACCATTTTTGAGGTGAGGGTTTAGTTTAAGGACGTTGCGGTCCGTTGCTAGTTTAAGAACGTTGCGGTCCATATCGGTTTGGGAGTGCACCAAAGAGTTGTTGGTTGTCGGGACCCACCACCTCTCTGAAGAGGTTGAAAAATTACAACGACATGTATCAGAGATGTGGGGAGATGTATCCTTGAACCAATTTCCAGATTGAGGAAAGATGTGAGATGAATATCCATCGGAAGATCATTAGTGAAAGATCATCAGGCTAAGATTGGGTTTCTGTAATACCGAGGAGTGCTAAGCACTTAGCTTCATAGAGCGCTCACGTGTATATCATATGAGGCCCTGCAATAGTGCTAAGCACTAACTTTTCCCGGCGCTCACGTGTGTTTCACGTGAGGCGCTATATAACATGGCCTTGTGTGCTCACGTGCTTTTCACGTGAAGCGCTGAGTTCTTTTGGAGATTTAATCTCTACTGATGTTTCTCTGTTAATGGTATTTTGATCACAAAGATCATTATTTTGAGGATCTTGAATCGGGTTCTTTGAAGAACTAGGTTCTTGATTTGAACTCCATCTTCTCCGAGAGGTTAAATCTCTTTCAATGGTGTTTTGACCATTAAGGATCACCAAGATCATTATTTTGAGGATCTTGAATCAACTTTGATTTCTTGATTTGAAAAAACTACGTTCTTGATTTGAACTCGATCTTCTACGAGAGGTTAAACTTCTTTCAATGGTGTTTTGACCATTAAGGATCACCAAGTCATTATTTTGAGGCTCTTGAATCAACTTTGAGTTCTTGATTTGAAGAAACTACGTTCTTGATTTGAACTCCATCTTTTCCAAGAGGTTAAACCTCTTTCAATGGTGTTTTGACCATTAAGGATCACCAAGGTCATTATTTTGAGGCTCTTGAATCAACTTTGAGTTCTTGATTTGAAGAAACTACGTTCATGATTTGAACTCCATCTTCTCCGAGAGGTTAAACCTCGGTGTTTTAACCATTAAGGCTCACCAAGATCATTATTTTGAGGATCTTGAATCAACTTTGAGTTCTTGATTTGAAGAAACTATGTTCTTGATTTGAACTCCATCTTCTCCGAGATGTTAAACCTCTTTCAATGGTGTTTTGACCATTAAGGATCACCAAGATCATTATTTTGAGGATCTTGAATCAACTTTGAGTTCTTGATTTGAAGAAACTACGTTCTTGATTTGAACTCCATCTTCTCCGAGATGTTAAACCTCTTTCAATGGTGTTTTGACCATTAAGGATCACCAAGATCATTATTTTGAGGATCTTGAGTCGGGTTCTTTAAAGAACTAAGTTCTTGATTTGAAAAAACTAAGTTCTTGATTTGAACTCCATCTTCTTTCTTTTCAAATTCGTTCTTCCATGAATCTTTGATTCTCAAGAACAAGATCTTCCTGATGAGAATTAAATTCTCAACTTGTGGGAGATTTGTCTTGCGGATCTCAGATCCATAGAAAGAACTAAGTTCTTTGAGAAGAGTTAAACTCTTGGTTTGATAATTAAATTCTTTTTTGTGGGAGCTTTTGGGAGGCTTCTGTATATTTTTTTAGAAGCTTGTGGGGTGGTCTCCTCCTCTTTTTCTTTTTTGGAAAGAAGGATCATTGGTCATTGGGACCCACCACCTCTCCGACGACACTGAGAGATTACAGCGCCATATATCGAAGGTGTGGAGGGATGTACCCTTTGAACCATGTCCCACTCATCAGGGGGGAAGAACTGGTTGGAGCTTAAACTTCTTGCTGCTGAAAAAGGATTCTTTGCGTTCGCGCACGTGCGTCGCACGTGGCGGGCGCACATGTTTCGCACGGCGTGGGCGCACGTGCGTCGCACGTGTTTCGCATGTAGCGGGCGCACGTGCGTCGCACGTGGTGTGCACGTGGCTGGCGCACGTGCGTCGCATGTGGCGCTTGCACATCATGGGGGACAGCTAAGGCCCTAACTTGGAGAACTAAGCTCATTTGAGGATTGAATCCTCACACGTAGTGCGCACGTGGCGGGCGCACGTGGTGCACACGTGGCGGGCGCATGTGCGTTACACGTAGCGCACGTAGCACTTGCTCATTATGGGTGGGCAGCTATGACCCTAACTTGGAGAACTAAGCTCCTATGGAGAACTAAGCTCCTATGAGAATTGAATTCTCATCCTTTTTCTAAGAGGTATCCCCTCTTATTTATATGGGAGTGGTAGAGAAGAGATCTCTCTTTTCCCCGATGTGGGACTAAAAATGTATTCCCCATGTAGTAGTGCATTACTTATATTACACGTGCATAGCACATTTGCTCATAACTTTTAATCCCAAATGAATTATGAGGCCCGTAATATATCAAATCGAAGGATTTTTTCGAGACGCTTTCGTTACCATCAGGATTTAGCTGGTTCTCATTCGGGAGTTTGTCAAAATACATCCCGAAAAATACTGCTTTGCATTTTCTTAAGCGTATCGCTCCCATTTGATACCTTGGGCTGTTTTGAGCAGAAAATTTTGGCGGGAACATCGTCTTTTAAGTGAATCGGCACTACATGAGCTTGAGAACTCCGTATTTAAGCATGCTCGGGCCAGAGAAGTCTTGGGATGGGTGACTCCTAGGAAGTGGCCCATGGTTGGTTCCGGTTCGCTTTAAAGGACAAAAACCATGTGGTTTCGGCCAGAGCGGACAATACCATCTGTACTGGGGCGTGAGGTGTTACACGAGCAAACTCATTCGTACCCCCACTGGGCCTTTCTGTTACAATCTCCGTACAGTCCAGTCTCTTCATCTAAGAGAACCGCATACCGAGTCTAGGGGTGGATAACGTCATACCCCTACTAACCCGATAATTCGTGCCGGTCTGAAGCTCATCACCCACTGAGAAACTACTGATATCACATTAGTAAATCTCATCTACCTTGGCCAAGGTTTCTGGTGATGGCTGACCCAATACAGCACGGCATCGACTCCTAACACCGGGAGAGATGAATCCCTGATGATTGTTCACTGCCTCCATATGGCTCGGGATTGTACCCAACTAAAACCTGTTTACATGACTCCTTTAAGCCATAGTAGGGTAGTAATCTAAGTATAGTGGTAACTCACACGAGACAAATGAAAATCTTAGGTTAAAGGATTAACATGTACTCATGCCACAAGAGAACTTCTATCTGACGATAGATATAATACAATCAAAAAGTTCTCGGCGAGTCCGTCCGGTATACTCACCTCCAGTGAGCACCTGTATACCATCTTAGGTGACTCAACAGCAATGGCTTAAGAGACCGGCCACCGCCTCTTGTCAGGGTCTCAAAAAGTATACACTAGTCTACTCCGGAGTATCGATGCCCTGTTTCGATACTCACTCGACTAGGGACATTTAAAGATGTCCTTATGGACCACCCAGCTTCCACGTATATGATTGTCATCATAATGCTGGTAGTCAAGCAATAATCCTACGGGTTTTATCAAAATATATACATATAATGATAAAGACAAACCAAATAGCATACTATCATCTCGAGTAAGACTGTTCTACCTGTATAGGTCATCGTCCAATTATCATAATCGTCTATCCGCAATTACAATAATTGTCTTAAGGGCACTATATCCAACAATCTCCCACTTGCACTTAAGGCTAATTATTGTGGTATTGCATACTCGCATCTTGTGTGCTACCGAATACCCAACTTCTCTACTGGTCCGTTTCTGAAAACCCGTTTTTGAGAAACTTACGTGTTCGTGAAATAGCCTTAGTGAGTGGATCTGGTCCAATATTTCTATTTTTATCTTTCTATTTCTTAATTTCGCAAAGAACGACTATCTCCCGAAATAAGCGATACCGGTCTTAGAACTTGTCTGGATATCTGATGGGACCTTGTTTATAACATGAACACCAAATCTAACAAGCTTCTTAGACAGTATCCATTGCTGATGTAATCAGCACCCAATGACCACCTCAGTATCCTTCTTAGAAAACTATCCAATATACCACACCTCAGAAGAGGGTAAACTTATATCTCTGATAGCTACTCTGTCATCCAGGTCACCTTGGAAGCCTGGATCGGTAACCGCCTCCTTCAAGAGGCTGCCATTACTATATACCAAGAACATCCACTTATGTTCATAACTGCTTCCTAATGTTTCTCCAGAATTGGATTAATATATGCTTATTGCAGCTAGTGCAAAAGTAATATTCGGTGTGGTGCTTGACATCTCATGATTGAATCAATTACCTAAGCAAGTGATATGTCAATCAAGCAAATCCCTCTCCTCATCAATCTAGAAGACATCTCTTTAGACAGGGTGACTCCATCACCTGCGTGTAAGTCCATGCTACCTCTCCCGGTACTTTCGGGCATGCGGAATTTGGTGAAAAACAATTTTCTAGAGGCGATAACATGGACTCAAAACCGGATCTTTGTTAAACTTAGCTACCTAACAACCTAACTAAGAGTTGTTAACTACTTGGTTAAAGGGTTATACCTTTCTTTCTTGAACTCCTTCGTCTTCTACACTTGATGGTTGTCCGGATCGGCTTCACCCCATCATCTCCTTGCGCCGAAGATCTATCCACCCGAAAGCTTCTACCTTTGGCTTCTTCTTCGAACTTTGAAAAAACTAGTTCACTCGGTTTGCTAAACCTTGTGAACTAGAGTGAGTAGAGGAGAGTGTGTTGGGATTTTCTTCTATGGTTCTTGCTTCTCAACACATGAGACAAGTGAACCATAGACTAGAGAGAGGGAGAGCAAGAGGAAGAGGATAAGAGCTCAAGAACAAGAGAGAGAATGAAAATGATAGAATGAGAAAGACTTTTCTCTCTTGGCTCTCATAATCCAAAGCCATCATAACAAAACATAGCAATCAAGTATTAAGTGATGGTTTAAGCTACAATAGCCATATCATTTCATGCACTCATTTTTCACAAGAGAACAAGCAAGCAAAAAGTCTTTGTCATGAAATGATAGCCATTGTCATCATGATGGTCAACTAGTCCAACCTAGTCAACCGGTCAACAAAGTCAACAAGTCAACAAAGTCAACCCCTCAACAACCATGTTACCATAATACTTAATTAATATTATTGTTAATCATATATCATATTCTCATTAGGGTTGAGCAAAAAGTCAATAGTCAACAGTCAACAACCCTAATGAGAATCCTCTGCCTCTGTCTCTCCGTCAACTGTGCATACACACCCGCATCCGCGTTCCGAGGAACACGAATACATACGAGATAAAATCAATCCCAAAACGTACACTAGGATCTGGCTTAAACCAAAGCCCGCTAGTGTTAACTGTCCGGACACTGTACATGCACAAGTGCACGGATGTGACCGAACCCTGTCGTAAAACCATGCGACCTGTCGCAAAACCATGCGACCTCTACTCTTTTGCCTAAAGGCGAATAGCTTTCTGTGTGGGACTCTAAAGACTCGACACTACGCTGGCAGTGGGTTTAACCACAGACCGCAAGCGGCACTAGCTGTGCGTAACGGTCCCCAGGTAGATGCCGACAAGAAGACTGACGAGGTGAAACCCATCTGAACTCCTACTGAGCCTGAATGTGACAGTCTCCGTACAGTCCGGTCTGTTCGTCTGATACATAGCATGGCGGGCCTAGGGGGCGGTAAAACGTCAGTCCCCTAATAGCGGTACAAGTCATGTCGGAGTGAAGCCCAAAACACCCTGAGATAACACTGGAAGCCTACCAGTATATCTCGCTTGCCCTGGCCAGGGACTACTCGTGTAATGTCTCTCCTAGACACAGCGCGATGTCAACCCCCAATACCGGGAGAGACGAATCCTGTCTAACCGTCACTGCCTCTAAGTGCTTCGGGACTGCACCCAACTACTACCTGTTTGCACGACTCCTTTGAGCCGTGATAGGGTAGTAATCAAAGTACAGTGGGAACACACTCGAGGCGAAGTGACAGTGTCAAGTCAGCGGACTAAGCTGTACTCATGTCACCTGGGAACTGATAACTGACGATAGGTATAATACTAACCGGTCAGTTCCCTACGAGTCCTGTCCAGTGTACTCGTAACCTAACGAGCACCCACATACTATCTCCAGTACGACGTACTGATGGCTGTGGGACAGACCATCTCCCACTCTGGGATGAGAAGCGCATGCGCTAGTCTACTCCGGAGTATCGATGCCCTGTCTCGATAGTCCTGCGACTAGGGACCTGCATAAGGATGTGCTTGTAGATTACCCAGCCCCCACTAGTGTGACTGCCATCACAACGCTGGTAATCAAACAAAGATCCTAAGGGCTCCACTAATGTGTATAGGTGATATACTAAAATAAACACATGTACACATTGAAGTAGAAACAAACCAAGTAGCATACTACTATTTTGAGCAAGATTGTATATACAACTGTGAATATCCCAAGCTTCCATTAAGTAATATACAAACTAGTATGATACAGTAATGGCCTCTAGGGCATATACACTAACACTGCGGGTACACCACCACGCCAAGAGTCGTCCATTCTAAAACACTTTAGAATAGTATCAAAGTACTCGAATTGGGACACCTCCCAAATCTAGATCTAAAACCATAGATCTAGTTACTATAATTCGTTATATATTGTCTATATCCTATGCGGAGAAACACCTTGTGACAATCAAAGTTTGACCGATCGTAGCATATGAACATCACTTCCTATCATGAGCATGTCATCCAAATACCAGGATATCACTCCCTACTACCTTTTTACAAGGTCCATCTGTTGTTCTGATGAAGTCAAATTTTTTGACTTTCATATCAAATTAGATGACCAATTCCGCTCTCCTTATTTTAGTCTATAAATAGACATAAGAAACTTTCCCACCACGCTCCCACTGCTCCCACTAACTACAACAACCCTCTGGCAGAGTCATATACACGTGAACTTTTAAATTCAAATTAGAATGACGTTATAGCCATCCACCTACCAGATCTCATAGTCAAGACGGTAGTAGTGACAAGCTTAGGTTATCAAAACCTCCCTGCCACCGTCTTTGAAGAAACTGAAATACCTCTCAGATGGCTGAGGTTACCCACTAAATCTGCAGAGTGGCTAATAGATTGTCGAATCTAATTAAATCTACAGGTTCCACTAAATTTCAGTAACCGTTTGTAGTTCTGAAATCACTTCCAATTCTACCATACTCCCACTTGTTTCTTTTGAAAAAGATTCATTTTATAAAAAGGTGGCGAGTCAAGAAAAAAATAACCTTTGATGTTGAAAATGGTAGAATGTTAAACCCTTACTAAAAAAACTCGGAATAACCAACAAACTGTCATTACAGAAATGTGCATAGAGTTTGTCCGGATTCAGTTTTTAAACAGAAACTGGATAACTCCATATCTTAACATCCTCAAGATATGCAACCATTCTATGTCCACATAGAATCTAAGACACTAATTTAGATGGAACCATATTCAATTTATTATGTGACTGTCTCCAGTGCATATCCCTTATGGAAAAAGGCCATACAACATTATTTATCAAAGAGCGTACCTACAGATGAGTAACCTGTGAGAGAATCATGTTCTCAATATTACTATGATGGAATACTTAGCATTAATATCTACATCTTCGATCACCTCGAAAAATCATGATACTTCCAACGCATGGTTCTCTACTTTATTCTTATATATACCTATAACTTCTCAAAATTCAGACCTTGTATTTCAATGAAATACGTGTCTAAAACCAAAGAAGTCTTAAGTAAACGAAATATAGTATGAGTACCAACCCCTTGTCCTAATGGACATCGGAAAGCATACAGTACCATGTATAAGTCCTTAGAGTATACTAATTCAAATTCCGAGTGTTGTAAGTTGAAAACTGTATTTTGGTTAAGAATGTCTATACCGTTATTCATTGCACCTTAGTTTATACTCAATTGATAAAGGTAAATGTTTTGAACAAAATTTTCAAAATTTATATCTCACTTTATAAAATAAAGATACAGATATTCAATTTTAAAAATCGGTGCATAACAACGGTTATTCAAAACCAAATATTTGTCATAAAGCAAAACCGAGGTGATTTTCTCAAATATCACCAATTACAAAGAATTCTGATATCTAGGATCTAATCACCCAATTCCCAATATTCTACTCCCACTTAGCTTCTGTAATGCCATACAAATATTTGAATCAAGTCTGGTAAGTACATACCCTGGAGTCAGAATCTAATTGGGAAAGCATTTTTCAATTAACACCGCACAATAAATTTCAAACATGAAAATATTTTGAAGGGGTGGCCGGGTATTCCTAGTAATGACTCTTCCATTATCCAGATTCATAATAGTAGTCGCAAATTTCCTTGCCCTCACTTTAATCCCTTTATATGTCTTTATTTCTTACCTTCTGTACACCACACTTAGGCTAATTTGTTTTCTTCTTTCTCTACCATTCAGCACCTGCCTAAAGTTTGGAAGAAGACTATCCAATAAGCGTAATAGGTGTACTCTCCTATATACTAGGAACCCACATAGCCCGAGAGAAGGTAAAGATAAAAGACAACCGAATAATCCTATTCAATTTCTCCAGAACCCATGGCCATCTTCGAACTGAAACAAATTTCTTCGAGTTTGTATGTAACTATACGAGATGGCATTTCCAAACAATATGGATCTCCATAGTGATACTGAGTGTTTTGGAGAAAAGCAAAAGGAAAGTGGGAGTAGCAGGGATATATGCGACTTTGTCGTGAATCGTGACAATCCAAAACTGAAGTGTGTAAGAATGTTTGATTAACTTGGTTCATGGGTTTTAGTTTAAGGTAAGTCATGGTCGCAAACTAGAGAGAGAAAAGAAACACTCAGATGCACTCTAACCTAAATTAGATTGGTTAATCATTTCACCTAATCAGGATGGCTCCCACTGTTTCCTCGAATTCTCCTTCAAACCCTAAAAGGAGAATTAGTCGGGATAACCCTAGGAGTAAACTACTCATTAGTCGAAATCGGAACCCAACTATCATCGCATGATAACCTTGACGGAAGCTGACCACAATCACCACGCTCCAGAAGGTATGCACATACTTGGTAAGTTTCCTTTATATTTGAAACTCCCGATATGGTTTTTGCTCTTATCGGCTTATGACCTTGACTAGGTCAACAAACCATAAACTGTTAGTCAAGTTCATCCTGTCATTTTCTTGATTGCATTAAACCCACCCGCACGAGCCCTTGACAAGGTCAATAAGGCCGCATGACTGTCCTAACCAATCGCATCTCTATGCATAGAAAAGTACCACTTAGCTACCGCACATTACGCCTTGACTAGGTTGACAAACGTAGCACGAATACTAAATACTACTAATCTGAAATGACAGAGAGCTACGGCTGGTTTTTGGAGAAAAACCTTTAATGTAATGAACTTGATATTGTTGAAGGAACCGAATAGCACTGAAAAGGAGTGGTTTAGGCTCCACATTTAAAACTGGTAACATAAACCTTTGCTTAAGAGCGAAGTCCTCGTGAAGAGATCAAGGCTTTCCCCTCATAGAATAAGGTGCAGGCTATTCCTAACTGAATACCTCAATGCAAAGCAAAAGAATATGACTATGTTTTTAAAGAAAACCGAGTAGTTTTAAATTGGTTCTGACAACATCATTTAGGTTTATTTTCATTACATTAATCAGAATTAATGTAATCCCATCAATTAAACATATCATACCAGAAAAGAAACGAAAATAGGCACACACAAATATGCCATCCGCATTCGCCACAGGGTCTCGGGTCTTCACCGTAAGGTTACTTAACTTACGGCAGGGCAAGGACATGACTAGCGCGAACGTAAAAACATATATAGCGTCTACTATATATATATATAGCAACATTCGTCTCACGCATGATATCAAGTAACATCACAGAAGTATCACAGCAGAATCACCGCGGAAGCAAACACAATATGGAAATGCAGGTAAACTAAAAAAAGTACATTTCAATGGAGCCAGATATGAAATGCAATTTTCCTGGTCGTGTGGATAGCCCGTAGTATCGGATCCTAGACCCCTACGAGTGAGACAGGTCACCCGCCAATCCCAGAAGTGAGGCAACCCCAATCAACGAAGTGAATGGGCCACCCAGCACTTCCAATATCCGGTGACTTGGGCACCCCTCCGCGGGTCAATCCTATGCTCCATACGAGTGCGACGAATAGCCAGCCAATTCTAGAGTAAGGTACCCCGGTCTCAACGCTATGAGATGGAGGCCCGTTGCTCTCTAGATCCCGGCTACTCGAGCACTCCGCCGCGGGGTAATCCTAGTGCATGTAATGAAAAACTGAATATACAACGGTGACTACATCCGCAACCTGGACGCGCCCAAAAGAATAATACAAGCCGCGATGACGGCAGTCCACATGTAGAACGCTCGTCACGCAATATGAATATACATTACATCACAGAGAACTACATCAAATACTATATACACTGGGCTATCCATCGCGACAAATCCAACATAATCACAATCAATAAGCAAAACCCATTACAGAACATGCAAATTTGCAAGTATCAATTTCGTAACCCCGTCTGATTGATACGTATAGCAATTAGACGACGTTTTACCAAACGTTATGATACATGCAACCATCACTAAGCTTACGACAATCGAATACCGCACACAAATAGCTAGCACTTCAATTTTCCAAAACACCAAAAATCAAGTGTGCTAAATAACGACAAGAAATTCCATGCTAAAACCCATTCCGGGAGTCTGGAATGAGCTCGGATTGAGCCAAAACTTCACGGAAGGCCCTGACATAAAATGAACGTCGACCCAAAGGGCACCATGGGAGTACCTACCCCCTAAGCCACCTTAAGGTGGCCATAGGGGTAGGCAGACCCGAAACTGTCTTCTGAGGAAGTTTCGGGTCCCCACCCCTCCCCAAGGCCACCATTTGGGTGGTCTCGGGGCTGTAGTGAAAGGTTTGTCTAGCACCCTATGAAGAGTTTTGAAGCATCACATATCCAAGAGTTTAAATTTTTATGGTGCTAAACGAACGTGCAAAGGAATCGATCCTAGAAAATTAGGGTTGCGAAATATAAAGCGTACTAATCTAGGGTTTCGAGACTACAACCTTTGTAGCTCCCTTTCGCTGTACTCCTTGGTCTCTAGGGTGTTGAATGGAAGTCCTCTTGTGTCCACGACGATCCACCACGGAGTTCTCCGTCCAAGCTCGCAACTTCGTAAAACCGAAGAGAACACTCTAAACAAGTTGGCTAAACTTGTGTAGAATGAAGTTGTGGTTAAGATTCTCACTTCAAAAACCTTTCTTTAAGTGTGATTTACTCACTAGAAAAAGCTAGAGAGCAAATGAGAAAGAGGAAGAAGATGGTGGCAATATTTTTCACAAGAGGCAATAAGATAAAGATAACTCTTAGTTGCAAAGAAATGAAATATATCCTTTTATATTTTTATTCCTTCTTGCTTTCAACCATGATTAAATGATGGATAGTTAATTTAACTTGGGTTTTAAATGATAAAGAGAAGGATAACCCTAGGTTAGTGGTAGTTGAGCATGGTTAGGTCAAAGGAAGAATGTAGAAGCTAGAATGATTATCCTTTCCTTTTCATTTTGGTTTAAATCCAAAATCAAATAATAATCCATTATTTAATCCATGGTGTGAGTCTTATATTGCCACCATTTCCATATGTTAACAACCATGATAGATGGGTGTATGTATGTGTGTATGTATGCACATCCATATGTGCATGAAACTAGCATGAAAGAAAGAAAGAAAAGCACACATGCATGCACACATCCATCATCGAAGAAAAGGTTTTAAGTGAGAAAACTAATGGTTAAATGATAAATCAACACTTGATTTATCAATCCGGTCATATCTCATATGACCCCACCAAAAGCAGTTCACCCGATCAATGTTCGGTATCATATACGCACATTTTAATCGGGTGCTTGCGCATATCGCATACGCGCACCACACGTTTCGCCTGGACTGGGTAACTCCTTTGTGGGACTCTAAGACTCGTCAATACGCCGGCAGAGGGTGATGATCATATCAGGTACCCCCAAGCCGCAAGCGGTCAGCTAAACGTAACGGCCACCCGGGTATTGAGCGATCAGAAGAAAACAAGCGAACCTGCTACAACTCCCGTCGAGCCATCCGGCAACACTACCGTACAGTCCGGTCTCTTCGTCAGATATGCTGCATATCGAGCCTAGGGATGGTCACGTCGACCCTAATAACTCAATAAGTCATGCCGGTGAATGGTCTATAACAGATCGAGAAACTAATGATAACACTTATCAGCAAATCTCAGCAGCCCTGGCCAGGGACTTGCTGTTATAACCAGTCGGGCACAGCACAGCATCAACTCCCAATACCGGGAGAGACGAAACCCCTCCTATCGCTCATCGTCTTCGTGTGTCTCGGGACTGTACCCAACGGCCACCTGTTTGCACGACTCAGTAGAGCCGTGGTAGGGTGGCAATCAAAGTACAGTGGGAGAACACACAAGACTCCATGACGATCTCGGGTCTACAGACTAACCTGTACCAGTGTCACCTGAGAACTGCTATCCGACGATAGATATAATTCCATATAGGAGTTCTCGGTGAGTCCGTCCAGTGTACCCAGTCAGCACTGAGCACCCGTATATGATCTTGATGTCAAACATCGACGAATGTGGGAACATCCATCGCCCATCACATGGGTCTAGTATCATGTACGCTAGTCTACTCTGGTATATCGATGCCCCGTCTCGATACACCTCCGACTAGGGACATTTCAGGATACGCTTATAAACTACAGATGTCCCACTAGTATGATCTCTATCATAATCACTGTAGTCAAGCCGATATCCTCAGGACTTTATCAGCATGTATGAATGAATAAAAGCATGATCAAAACAACATGTCAGATAAAGAAGAACCAGATAGCATACTATCATGTCGAGCAAGAATGCATACTGAATATATATATACATGTATAGATACATCCACTATCACATAATGGCCTCTAAGGCATACATATATCCAACAATCTCCCACTTGTACTAAGGCCAGTTATTGGCGTATCTCATACCCAACATCTCAAAAAGTCGCTCATGCTGTGGCTGAGGGAGGGCCTTGGTGAGTGGATCCGCGGCGTTATTCTTTGTGTCTACTCTCTTAATCTCGATCTCGCGGCGATCTACAATCTCCCGGATCAAATGAAAGCGCCTCAGGATGTGTCTGGACCGCTGATGGGACCTGGGCTCCTTGGCTAATGCCATAGCCCCATTATTATCACAATACAAGGGTATTTGATCAATAATGGTTGGAACTACTCCTAGCTCCGAGACGAACTTCTTCATCCAGACGGCTTCCTTGGCGGCATCATTTGCAGCAATATACTCAGCTTCCATCGTAGAGTCTGCAACGGTATCTTGTTTGGAACTCTTAAAAATTACCGCCCCTCCATTGAGGGTAAACACAAACCCTGAGATAGATTTGCTGTCATCCTTATCGCTCTGGAAGCTCGAATCGGTAAAGGCCTCCATTTGGAGATCTGTATTACCATACACCAAGAACAATTCTTTAGTCCTTCGCAAGTACTTAAGAATGTTCTTCACAGCTGTCCAGTGGTTCTCCCCTGGGTTGGATTGATACCTGCTTACAACACTAAGTGCATAAGCTACATCTGGGCGTGTACATAACATCGCATACATTATAGATCCTACTACCGAAGCATAAGGTATAATGCTCATGCGAGCTCTCTCTTCATCGGTCTTTGGACAAGAATCCTTGGAGAGAGTGACTCCATGGCAAGCGGGTAAGGCACCCCGCTTGGAGTCTTCCATACTAAACCTTTTTAGGATGGTGTTGATGTACCTGGTTTGGGACAATCCCAATAACTTTTTGGATCTATCCCTATAGATCCTTATGCCCAGGATGTAAGTGGCATCACCCAGTCCTTCATGGAGAACCTTAGTGATAAGAATGATTGACCGACTGTAGCATAGGAATATCATTTCCTATCAGAAGAATGTCATCCACGTACAATACGAGGAATGTGACAGCTCTTCCTACAGCCTTCTTATAAACACAAGGTTCATCTGGATTTTTGATGAAATCAAACTCTTTGATAACATCATCGAAACAGATGTTCCAACTCCGAGATGCCTGCTTTAACCCATATATGGATTTAAGCAGTCTACATGCTTTCTCGCTGCTCCCACTGTCAATGAAGCCTTCTGGCTGATCCATATAAACGCATTCTTCTAAATCTCCATTTAGAAATGCTGTTTTAACGTCCATCTGCCAGATTTCATAGTCGTAGTGAGCAGCAATAGCAAGTAGGATCCGAATGGATTTAAGCATGGCTACGGGCGAAAAAGTTTCGTCATAGTCCAAACCTGGTCTTTGACGAAAACCTTTCGCCATAAGTCTTGCCTTATAGGTCTCTACCTGCCCATCTACACCAATCTTTCTTTTAAAGATCTATTTGCACCCTACAGGTTTTACCCCAGGGGGTACAACGTCCAAAGTCCATACTTTGTTGGTGTACATAGACTCCATTTCGGCTCTCATGGCATCCAGCCACTTCACAGAGTCACCACTCGTGATAGCTTGCTGAAAACTGGTAGGATCATCATCATCCATGATGCAATCTTCTCCGTTACCATCAATGAGAAAACCGTAGTACCTCTCCGGTGGGCGAGAAGTCCTACCAGACCTACGGAGTGGCCGAGGTTCTTCAGTTTCTGTTGCAACAGCCGGTTCAACCAAATCGTCATTTGTAGTTTGTGTCTCCAGAACCTCTTCTAGATCCACCACCTTGCCATCATCTTTATCTGTGAGAAACTCTTTTTCCAAGAATGTGGCATACTGAGAAACAAATACCTTTTGTTCCTCTTTGTGGTAGAACAGATATCCATAAGAATTCTTTGGATATCCCACAAAGTTACACATGACTGACCGTGTCTCGAGTTTGTCCGGATTCTGCTTTTTAACATAGGCCGGGCAACCCCAAATCTTAATTCTCTTAAGAGATGGTCTCTTCCCATTCCATATCTCATATGGCGTGGTAGACACGGCTTTGGTTGGAACCCTGTTTAGCAGAAACGATGCAGTCTCCAATGCATGCCCCCAAAACGAGACTGGTAACTCAGCGTCACTCATCATGGACCGGACCATATCTAATAGGGTCCTATTCCGTCGTTCTGACACACCGTTGTGCTGTGGTGTGTAAGGAGGAGTGAGCTGAGAGAGAATCCCATTCTCTTTTATGAAGTTTGCAAATTCTGTACTGAGATACTCACCACCTCGATCTGATCGAAGCATCTTAATACTCAAGCCGGTTTGTTTTTCTACTTCTTGTTTATATTCAATGAATTTCTCGAAAGCTTCGGACTTGTGCTTTAATAAAAATACATGACCGAATCTTGAGAAATCGTCGGTGAATGTAATGAAGTATGAAAAACCGCCTCTAGCCTGTGTAGACATTGGCCCACATACATCACTATGTATGAGGCCCAGGAGCTGAGTAGCTCTTTCTCCGTGTCCGGTAAACGGAGTTTTGGTCATTTTACTCTTGATACAAGACTGGCAAGTCGCATAAGATTTATATTCAAAAGAATTTAAATATCCATCTTTGTGTAACTTATTTAGTCTTGTTTCGTTAATATGACCAAGTCTACAGTGCCAAAGAAAAGCTTCATTTAATTCTGAAAGTTTTCTTTTATTAGTGTGTTGTACACTGAAAACTGTGTGTTGATTTAGGACATATATTCCGTTATTAAGCGTACCATACCCAACCAACATTTGATTTAGGTGAATGTTCATAACATTGTTGTAGGGTGTTTTTCGTCACCCTATTGAGATGGGAATACGCGCGCGCTTGTCAGGCGTATACTACAGATTCTCCCTGCCTAGGGTAGGCCGGGGGTTTAATGATTGTGGGGATCCGAATCTCCGGCAGCCGCGGACTAAGCTGCCGTTAATTACCCCTCGCCTTTGGGGCGAGGGAACCTCCGATTAACGGGTTAAAATGGTCATGCGAACTCAATGTGCAATGTACGTGTGTTGTGTTTTGGAGGGGGGTTTAAATATATCGGGAGCCACACAGAGTTTTTACGGGGGACAGTGTCGCGGAGTATGTGTACATTTGTATACATATGTATATATATAAAAAAGAGGGGAAAAGACATCTAAAGGATGAGTGGGGCCAGCGCCTGGACGCTTGAGCGCAAGCGCGCCACGTGTCGACACGTGGGCGCTTTGCGCTCGAGCGCAGAGCGCTGGAGCGCAACACGCCACGTGTCGGCACGAGGGCGGTTTGCGCTCGAGCGCAGAGCGCTGGAGCGCAAGCGCGCCACGTGTCGGCACGCGGGCGCTTTGCGCTCGAGCGCGAGGCGCTGGAGCGCAAGCGCGCCACGTGTCGGCACGCGGGCGCTTTGCGCTCGAGCGCGAGGCGCACCAGCGAGGAAAAGGGGGGTTTTTAGCCCCGGAAATTCTCTAAAGAGAAAATAGGGTGGAGTTAAACTCCTAAGGTGCTTTGGGTTAAGGAAATAGGTCCTTCTTCTTCCTTTGCTGTCCGGATCTTGGAGATAAATAGATGTGAGATTTAAAAATCTTTTCTTTTTGAGATCTGATGGCAGATCAGAGTTCCCCTTAATGGGTTTTGTGGTGGAAACTATTTAGTTTTGAAAAAGAAAGAGTAAAACTCTTGATTTAATTCAAAAGAAATAAAAAGATTTTGGAACCTTGAAGGAGGAAGAAAGAGCTCAGCTCTGAGACTTTTTTTTGGAGAAAGAAAAAGTTGTTGAGATATTTCATTGTCTTTGCCTTTATAGGCTATACACTTTACACATAGCCCCTTGGGCTTCACAAAATGGCATTTTGCCTATCCCATGGCTCATGTGCCATTTCTTTTTGCACATAAGCCATGGGCTTTACAAAAATTTGGTTTTATGCCTATTTTTCTTACATTTATCCATAAAATAAAATAAAAGAAATGCAACAAAATTATTTATTACAAATTTTTTATCTTGGCATGGGGGGAGGCCGGCCGCTTCATATTCTGGCTCGACCCAGGCATGGGCCCACTGGATCTGGACTTGGGCCCACTTGTCTTGGGGTTGACTTTGATTTTGACTTGGTCAACCGGGGTGTAAATTTTTACCCCAACAAATTGCCCCCCATCAGTAAATGCACACCACATATGTAGGTCGTGTGCATGAAATTGATGGATCTTCTTTCACGTGGAGGCGACTTGATTCGGTTTCCACCTTTTGGGAAGCGGGCACTGCCCTTTTTACGACATGGACGGTCGATGCAGCCCTTTTTGCGACTTGGACGGTCGGTTCTGCCCTTTTTGCGACTTGGACGGTCGGTGCTGCCCTTTTAGCGACGTGGACGGTCGATGCTGCCCTTTTAGCGACGTGGACGGTCGGTTCTGCCCTTTTTGCGACTTGGACGGTCGATGCTGCCCTTTTAGTGACTTAGACGGTCGGTGCTGCCCTTTTAGCGACGTGGACGGTCGGTTCTGCCCTTTTTGCGACTTGGACGGTCGATGCTGCCCTTTTAGCGACTTGGACGGTCGGTGCTTCCCTTTTAGCGACGTGGACGGTCGGTTCTGCCCTTTTTGCGACTTGGACGGTCGATGCTGCCCTTTTAGCGACGTGGACGGTCGGTGCTGCCCTTTTAGCGACGTGGACGGTCGGTTCTGCCCTTTTTGCGACTTGGACGGTCGATGCTGCCCTTTTAGCAACTTGGACGGTCGGTGCTGCCCTTTTAGCGATGTGGACGGTCGGTTCTGCCCTTTTTGCGACTTGGACGGTCGATGCTGCCCTTTTAGCGACGTGGACGGTCGGTGCTTGATTTGACTTGCTCTGCTTCTTGCAATGTCAGGGGTAGACTTGACTTGCTCCGCTTCTTGCGGTGTCGAGATTGGATTCTGACTTGCTCCGCTTTCTGTGGCGTCGGAGTGGAAGTTGACTTGTTGATTTTGATTTGGGTTGACATCAGCATCGCTATACTGGAATATGGTACCAGGAGCGAATCATCATCTGTCATGGAGAGGATTTTGGGATTTTGGTTTTTGTTTGGCATCTGCATTGCTGCACTGGAATAATGCCAGGAGCAACTCATCATTTGCCCCGAGAGGATTTGGGGATTGGTTGTTTTTTTTTTGTTTGGCATCTGCATTGCTGCATTGGAATAATGCCAGGAGCAACTCATCATTTGCCCCGAGAGGATTTGGGAGAGATTGGGATTGTTTTACGCCCGTGGATTGTATACGGTTTTGCAGGATGTATGATCTAGACCGTAGGGCCGGAAAAATTTCGGGACTTTGTCGGCGTCTGCATCGCTGCACTGGAACATGGTACCAGGAGCGACTCATCATTCGCCGTTGGGGTATGGGATTTGGAATTTGGTTGGCGTCTGCATCGCTGCACTGGAATATGGTACCAGGAGCGACTCATCATTCGCCATTTGGGGATTGGGGAGCGATGGCATAGGAGACAGGTTTAGATCCCTATCGCCTAAGGCTTTTCAATTTTATGGGCCGTGAGGGTCCCATAAAAGCATTTTCTCCCTACGAGTCGTAAGGATCCCGCAGGTGTATTTTCCCCTTAAGAGTCGTGAGGACTCCTAAGTGTGTTTTTCCTTTATGAGTCGTAAGGATCCCACAAAGGTTTGTTCTCCTCATGTATCGTGAGGACACATGAGTGGGTCTTCTCAATGGAGCATAATTCCAAAGGCGGAGACCAGCCGCGTAACTGGTAATTGTGGTGGGGCATGGGTATGACGAGAATTATTTGAGCCCGTGGATTGTATGCGGTAGTCAATTTGGGGACTAAACCGTAGGGCTGGGAGAATTTTGAGAGATTGGATTTTGGTTGGCGTCTGCATCGCTGCACTAGAATGTGGTACGAGGAGCGACTCATCATTCGCCGTTTGGGGACTTGGAATTTGGGTTTTTGGTCGGCATCAGCACCGCTAACACTGAAGCGAAATGCCAGGAGCGACTCATCATTTGCCGTTGCCCGTTGGGGAACGATGGCTCAGGAGACAGGTTTGGGTCCCTATCACCTAAGGCTTTTCAATTTTATGGGCCGTGAGGGTCCCATAAAAGCATTTTCTCCCTACGAGTCGTAAGGATCCCGCAGGTGTATTTTCTCTTTAGGAATCGTGAAGATTCCTAAGAGTGTTGCTCCTTTGTGAGTCGTAAGGATCTCACGCAGGGTTTTCTCCTCACAAGGTCGAGAGGACTTTGCGAGTGTATTTCATCTCTTTTCATGAGTTTGCGCCCTTTCGGGTTTTCACAGACTCGCCGGTAGTCCTGCTGTTTTTACTCACGGAGCCCTTTCGGGTTTTCATCCGTGCCCGTTTTGCTTGTGGACATACCGTTTATTATTATTATTATTTTTATTTCTTCTTTTTCTCTTTTTTTTTTGCCGCTGGTGGGACTTTAAAGTAGTCTCACCGGCAGGATTTGGGAGAAATAGGGGTCATTTACGCCCGTGGATTGTATACGGTTTTGCAGGATGTCTGATCCAGACCGTAGGGCTGATGTGCTCAATTCGCCTGCGACTAGGAGCATTCATGTGTAGTATTTCTTGAGATATCGGCCATTGATAGGTGGCATGGGCCTTTCTCCCTCGGCACTTATTAGTTGGTAGGATCCTCCGTCGAACACTTTCTCGATGACGTATGGTCCTTCCCAGTTCGGCTCGAATTTTCCCTTGGCATGTCGATTGGGGATGATCGGTCTTTTGAGGACCAGCACCAATTCACCATTCTTGAAAGCGCGGAGACGGGTTATCTTGTCATAGGCCCGTGACATTTGGGCTCGGTATAGCTCCAGATTTTGCTGCACCGCGAGCCTCTTTTCTTCGATGGCATCGAGTTCTTCAAGTCGAAGGAGCACGTTTTCCTCTTCTGTCAACTCATGCTGAACGGCCATTCTTAAGCTTGGAACTTCGACTTCGAGGGGGAGGACCGCCTCCACTCCGAAGAGCAATGAGTATGGAGTGGACTGAGTTGGAGTACGGTGCGTGGTACGATATGCCCACAATGCCTCGTGAAGCTTGAGATTCCAGTCTCTCTTGTTGGCTGAAGCATTTTTCCTCAGGAGCTTGCATAGAGTCTTATTGAAGGCTTCGGCTAGCCCATTGGCTCTTGGATTATAGATGGAGGAATATCTCCAGTCTATCTTGTGCTGAGTAGCGAACCTTGAGACATTGAAGCTCTTGAAAGAAGGCCCGTTGTCAGAAATGATTCTTCTTGGTGTACCGAAGCGGTATAGAATATTATGCTGGAAGAACGTCAGAATATCTTTTGTCTTGACTTCTTTTAGCGGGACAGCTTCAGCCCATCTGGAGAAGTAGTCTGTCGCGGCCAGTATGAACCGGTGGCCTTTAGATGACGGAGGATCAATTGGGCCAACAATGTCAGTGCCCCAGACTTCGAAGGGCCACGACGCCACCGTAGGATGCAACGGATTGGGATGCTTGTGAATGAAATCACCATGGATTTAGCAGATCTGACATTTCTTTGCATGTTCTCCGCAATCCCGTATCATGGTAGGCCAGTAATACCCAAGCCGTTTGATTTGAAGTCGCATCTTGGGGCCAGATTGGTGAGCACCGTAAACGCCCGAGTGGACATCTTTCATGACCTTTTGGGCTTCGGCCAATGACAGACACCTGAGCCAGAGTTGGTCATATGACCTGCGGTTTAACGTGTCATTTACAAACACGTATCGGAGAGCTCTTTTCTTCAGCTGAATCCTCGCAGATTTTTCTTCGGGCAGCTTGTCGTATCGGAGGTACTCTATGAAGGGTTCTCTCCAATCGGGCTCGTCTTGGATGATCGAAGCTTCTTCCGCAGGACTGCTCTTCTGTTCCGCGCTTTCCTCTTCTCGTAGAGAGACTGGGGGTAGAATTTGCCAGCTCCTGACTGTGATCAGAATTTCGTCCATATCAGGATCAGCCAGCTCCTTGGCCAAGCGAGCGAGTACATCAGCCTTTCCGTTCAACGCTCTAGGGACTCTCGTTAGTTCAATATGAGTGAACCGTTTCATGAGTTCCACCACTCGACCTCTGTACCGAGCTAACTCGGGTTTGTATATCTTATAGTCGCCGCTTACTTGGTTGACGACGAGCTGGGAGTCACCGTAGACTCGTAGCCGACGGATTTCCATTTCTACGACAAGCTCCAAACCAGCTATCAGAGCTTCATACTCAGCTTCATTGTTTGTCCGAGGCTCGGTGAGAGCAAAAGAACGCCGTAGGGTTCCCATTGATGGTGTGATGAACACCAATCCTATCCCTGCTTTTATCTCCGGGACGCTTGATTTACTGGAGGTCCTTATTGACGAGGCTCCATCGAAGTAGAGCTCCCAACATGGCTCATCTTCCTCGAGGTGCAGCACTTGTTCATCGGGTAACTCACAATTTAGCGGCGACCTTTCTGGTATGGGATGAGCGGCGAGAAAGTCTGCCATAGCTTGCCCTTTTACTGCTTTCTGAGGGGTATAAACTATGTCAAACTCAAGTAGCATGACAGCCCATCTTGCCATTCTGCCGGCTAGGCTTGCTTTGGTCATCAAGTGTTTGAGCGGGTCGACCTTGGAGATCAGCATAACCCGATGAGCGAGCAAATAGTGCCTCAGCTTCTTCACAGCAAATATTAGAGCCAGGCATTGCTTTTCGATTGGGGAGTAGTTGTGTTCCGCCCCGACTAGAGTTCGACTGAGGTAGTAGAGGGAATTTTCTTTTCCTTCCTCGTTATTCTGGGCAAGGAGCGCACCGAGTGACCCGTCTAGCGCGGCAGTGTAGAGAATCGGCAGTTTATTTGGAATGGGAGCGGCCAGCACTGGAGGGTGCAACAAGTATTGTTTGATGCTTTCGAACGCTGCTTGACATTCGGCATCCCAGATAAACGGAGCTCCTTTCTTCATGAGCCTTGAGAAGGGCCTACATCTCCCTGATAAATTTGAGATAAACCTCCGTATATAAGCAAGCTTGCCTTGAAAAGATCTTAGCTGCGTCAGACTCTTCGGAGGGGGCATCTCCATGATGGCCTTTATCTTTAATGGGTCAACTTCGATCCCTCGATGTCGGACTATGAAGCCCAGGAATTTTCCCGATGACACGCCAAAAGCGCATTTCAAAGAATTCATCTTCAGGTCAAATTCCCTCAGTCTGGTGAGAACGGTCCTGAGATCTTGGGTATGATCAGGCTTGGCTTTAGTCTTGACGACCAGATCATCAACATAGCATTCGACGACTTTATGGATTAGGTCATCAAAGATATTAGTCATTGCCCTTTGATATGTAGCACCTGCGTTCTTCAGTCCGAATGGCATTACCTTGTAGCAATATATTCCGATCGGGGTTCGAAATGCTGTGTGCTTCTCATCCTCAGGCGACATCTTGATCTGATTATATCCAGACGAGCCGTCCATAAAGGTGAACAGTTCGTAATTTGAGGTGTCATCGACCATCATTTCCATGACCGGTAGCGGAAAGTCGTCTTTAGGACATGCCTTGTTGAGGTCCCTGAAATCGACACAAACTCGGATCTGCCCATTTTTCTTCTTCACTGGGACTATGCATGCGATCCAGTCTGCATATTTCTCTTTCCTGATGAAGCCGGCCTCGATGAGTTTCTTGGTTTCCTCGATGACCTTTTCTTCCAAGTCCCTTCTCATTCTTCAAGGAGCTTGTTTGACTGGCTTAGCATCAGGAGATATAGCCAGCTTATGCACGGCTACCTCAGGGGAAAGGCCAGGCATTTCTTTGTACGTCCACGCGAAGCAGTCGACGAACTCACGCAGCAGGGCAATTATCTGCTCTTTCATTTCCTCCGACAAGAGTGAGCTGATGTAGGTCGGCCTTGGATTATCGGGCGTTCCTAAGTCAATCTCGGTTAGCTCATCAAAGGTTGCTTGTCCGCCATCTTCGAGCTCTTGAGGAGCTTCTTCTGGCTCGGCTATCTCGTCATCATCATTTGATCTTTCGCTGGCCTCACCAACATGGATCATGTAGCACGCTTTGGAATCAGGTTGAATGTAGCCTATGCCCCGTCTATCTGGAATTCGTCCATCGATGAGTGCTCGGACCTGGGGCGGATACCATAGCCCTTCGTAAAACTTTGCTTCGGACTCCGTTTGATATAACTGGCATCCGCACTTCTTAAAGTATTCCCGCATCTCGGGCGCATAGTATCTAGGATTGAGGACGGCTCTTATGCCTCTCTCATAGGGAAGGCACGAGACAGAGAGATCGTCCGGGTGCACAACGGGGTTTGACCTGTAAAACAGGATGCCCTTCTGTCCATTTTTCCTCCCGGGCACGTAGAAAGTTTTTAGCTGGTCCACGGTAGAGACTGACAGCGCATCGAGCCCTTTGCACATCCGTTCCGGCACCCTTGTAATAGCCAGGGACCCTTTTGCGACTTCAAAGGTCTCTCGTAGTTTCGCTTGCTGCATGGGGGGCCAATTTGCACAGCTGTTGCATGGCAGGTCCTCTTCTTCTGACTCTTCAGTGTCACTGCCAAGATGAGGGCGGACTTTGCTGCTAGATAGGCCTTCAGTAACAGATTCGTCCGTATCGCTGCTGAAATGAGGGTGAGTTTGGCGGAAGGACGGGCTTCCAGCGTCGGACTCATCAGTGTCGCTGCCGAAATGCGGGCGCACTTGGGTATTTTTGCTTTTGAAAGTGATAGCCGGCGCAGATTTGCTTTTGAGACTTGGGGCTGTTCTATCCTCAGTCAGTTGTGGCTTAGCATTTTGGTGGTTTGTAAAGTACCGAGAATCTTCATATCGGACTTCATGCACACCGAACGGCTGGATGTCTCCGTCAATGCGTCTTTCTTCGCCATTTTTAGTATACTTCATGCATTGATGGAGAGTTGACGGAATGATGCCGTAATCGTGGAGCCACGGCCGTCCCAAGAGAATCTTATAAGATGTGTCGGCATCGATCACGTATATCTTAGCTTCAGTTTGCAGATCCCCAAATTTGATTGGCAAAGCTATAGACCCCAGAACTTGCTGGCAATTTTGGTTGAAGCCTTGAATGACAATCCTTTCCCTTGACAGGTGTCGGACATCCATTGACAAACTCTTCAGAGTTTGCAAGTTCATGATGTTCACTGAGGACCCCGGATCAATCAATATGCGATTAATTCGATCTCCGTCGCTGTACCCGGTCACGTAAAGCGGCCGATTATGCTCAGCCGTTCCCAGTAGCAAGTCTTCATCCTTAAATGTGACTGCGGCGGCATGCAAAGCGTGCTGGGCTTCTTTCATATTAATTTCCGCAAAGTGAGCCTGATACCGCTCGGGGTTTTGTAGAGCGTGAATGAGAACATCTCTAAGCTCCTTAGATAGGACCAAGGCGTCATAGATGCTCAGGAGAGATGGAAGCTTCCGGAGATGTGCCAAGACATTATAGTCCACCGAGGAAGGACTTATGTTTTCATCGGCCGGTTCTCTGCCATCTTCTTCATTAGCGACATGTTTTTCCTTCCCTTTTGGGGCGTTGCCCTGATTTTGCGGTAGAGCCCTGCCGCTTCTGAGCTGGATTTGATTGGCCTTTGTGGTGAGCTCCTCGTCCTCTTCCGGAAAACAGAGATCATCCTCAGAGTCGCTGCCAAGATGGATGGCGTAGCAGGTCACTACTGGGATCTCTTCATTGGGGTCTTCTTCTAACTCCTCCAGAATTTCAGTCGCTTGTACAGGGAAGAACTCCTTCAATTGAATCAATGTTCTTTCCTTTTGTTCATATTCTTCGAGGGAATCGATATATTTTTGAATGGTCGATCTCCCTGCAGACTCTTTTTCACGCCGAGCTGCACTTTTCTTCTTCTTGAGCTTCTTGGATTTTGAGCCTGATGGAGCCGCATTAGCAGCTGGACTGGTAGGCTTCTTCTGTCCTTCCCATTCCATCCTGGGCTCTTTCTGAAGTAGCTTTAGCATCTTCTTCGTCTTATTAGATATGTGCTACTCCACGGAGGCCGCGATGAGTCCGTTTCATTTCTCAGGGCAGTGGGTTCGGCTGTCTGCTCCCAGAAGGCTTCAGCTTCCGTCTGTATAAAGTTGGCGGTTGCAACTTGACTGTTCACCAACACGCTTTTGGACAACTCAATCTCTCCAACCTTGTACTTCTTCTCGACCCAGTCCTTGAAGATATAGCAATCCTCGATCGCATGGCTCACTACTCGGTGGTACGGGCAATACAGAGGATTGTCGGTCATTTTTGCTTCTTGGGGTCTTTTCGACTCCGGCAATTGTAGGCCGTTGTTCAAGGCATCTTTAAATATCTTGCGGACCTTGTCCCTTCTGAAAGAGTAAACCTTGTTCTTTTTCTCCTCTAGGGAAGGCCCATCTCCTCCCAGCAATGGCTTTCGAGACCGGTTGGTTTTGGATTCGCCCGCCCTTCGCTTTTCTTCATTGTCGGAGGCATTGAAGACATTGGTACTGCTGGAACTCCCGCTTCTACGGTTGTCGTCCCGCTTGCTTTTCCAGGTTTTGTCTCTCTGAGAGTCCGGCGGGGACTCTTGCTTCGAGCGTTCCAGCATTTGGACTTTCTTGGTTAGCTCCTGAAATGTCTTGAGGCCCGCTGTACATAAGAATGGGACCATCCAATTGCTGAGATTTCCAATGAGAAGGCTGACGGACTGGTCCTGCTCCAGCGGCGGTTCGCACTTGACTGTGAGATTACGCCATCGGGCGATAAAGTCGGTGTTGCTTTCATTCTTCCCCGGCTTGGTCCTCACAAGGTCGGCAATGGAGATTTTATCACTGACACTCATGAACCTTTGCCGAAACAGGAACTCCATTTGGGCAAAGGTAATGACGGACCCGTCCGGTATACTCGCATACCAGTCGAAGGCGACGCTGGTCAGGCTGTTGACAAACTGACGAAGAAGGAGCACGTCATTGCCCCCTGTATTTCCGCACGATGCTTTGAAGTGGGCGACGTGCTGATTTGCATTCCCCGTTCCATCAAATCTTCCGAACTTAGGGATGACGTAGCCGCTTGGGAACTCAATCAGATCGTACTGTGCGGGATATGGCCGCCCACTACTGCCGATTTCTTTCTAAGCTTCAGCTTCGGCCACCAATGTTTTAACCTTGCTGGTGACCAAATCCATTATCCGATCTTGTGTTAGCGGGATAGTGCTATCTGGGGCCAAGGCATCGCCAGAAGCGGAATGTGGCCGGCTTTCATGCGGCTCGACCAGTCTTGGTCCCAAAGGAACAGGCATTGGCTGCCTCGGATTGTCATCACCCGGCTGATTAGTAGCGGTTTGTGTCTGATTGGGAGGCGCTCGAGCAATTTGAGCAGTAAGCTGCATCACCACGTTCGTTAAGTCGTCAATCTTCGAATAGAGCTTGGCCATCTCTTTATCTTTGCTCCTGAGCTGTTTTCGAAGCTCTTGAAGCAGCTCTTGCTCCGCAGTCCTGGGGCGGAAAGTCGGCTCTTCCTCGCTGTCCGAGCTTGACTCTGCATGGATCGAGGGGTCTTTCTGCCTATCATCCTCATCGAGAGGGTTTTCTTCATCCAGCGGGGGCGGCTGTTCTTGGGCGGCGGCAACCACATTCAGGCTAGATTGGGCTTGGGATGTGGTGGCCCCGTCCTTGCTTTTGCTGCGAAGGTTATCGCTAGGGCGCCCGCCCGCCATATAGACCGTATGGATGATATATCCGGCCGTCTTTCTATCATTGGCGGCTGATTTCACGGATCGCTGTCTTGACCCCCTTGCTTCGGTAGCTGGTAGTCGATTGAAGGCGGCTGGCCTAACCAGGTTCTTGAATGGTGCTGGCGCTTCTTTCCTGGGTTTGCCCCGCTGCTTTCGTGCGGCACAGAGTGCTTGATAGACTCTTGAAGAGACAGTGTCATACTTTTTCTGTTGGGGCCGGGACACGTCTCTTTGTGGCACGGTTCAGACCGCTGTTTTCTTGATTCTGGCGGTCATGGCATTTTTCTGAACCCACTTCAGAGGCTCGAAGGAATTGCTGATTCTTACGTCCGACTCAGCCGTTGTCGCGGGGCAACCCTGCACTTGGAACTTCACACGGTTCCATTTGGCCGAAGCCTTGGCCCTCTTGTTGGCTCGATACCTGAGCCGCTTCTGCCTTAACTTTTCTGTTCTAAGCACCTGGCAGACTTCGGCTTTTTGGGAAGACGCCGCAGACCGGGCGATGGAGGGCCTTGGAGATACGCTCGATTGTGCATTTGTTGGAGTTATCGCCTGAGCTCGTCCGTAACATTTGATGTTGCCCTTTGTACCGAAGTTCTTGCCCCCCGCTGGAGCACCAGAGAATCGTTCAGATACCATCTTAAGTTTCAGTTGTGGTGCCTTGGCGATCACGACATTTGGCCTCTTACCCCTTGAGACCGGCTTGGCCACCTGTTCCGCCGGGATCTCCGCCAGATGAGCGCTTCCGGCAGGGTAGATGATGACGGAGCCAAACTAGCGGGGCGGTTCCTCCCACTGTCGACTGAGGCTTGCGGGGAGAACCACACGAGCGTTGATCTTGACCACGTACGGAATCGGGGTCACGTTGGAAGCTGACTTCGTCTGGGGAGACATTGTCGTCGAAGGTTGATTGCTGCACGGAAAAAAAAACATTTCAGTATAGGAGGAGAGATTGGTCCCACCGAGCGTGCCAGAATCTGTAGGGTGCTTTTCGTCACCCCATTGAGATGGGAATACGCACGCGCTTGTCAGGCGTATACTATAGATTCCCCCTGCCTAGGGTAGGCGGGGGGTTTAATGATTGTGGGGATCCGAATCTCCGGCAGCCGCGGACTAAGCTGCCGTTAATTACCCCTCGCCTTTGGGGCGAGGGAACCTCCGATTAACGGGTTAAAATGGTCATGCGAACTCAATGTGCAGTGTACGTGTGTTGTGTTTTGGAGGGGGGTTTAAATATATCGGGAGCCACGCAGAGTTTTTACGGGGGTCCCGCTACCCGGATAGCGGGCTGGGGGTCAAGGGGGCTAGCAGCCCCCTTGCGGGGTGCGGGGCAGCGCCCCGTTAGAAATTTTTTCTAACAGGGACAGTGTCGCGGAGTATGTGTACATTTGTATACATATGTATATATATAAAAAAGGGGGGAAAAGACATCCAAAGGATGAGTGGGGCCAGCGCCTGGGCGCTTGAGCGCAAGCGCGCCACGTGTCGATACGTGGGCGCTTTGCGCTCGAGCGCAACGCGCCACGTGTCGGCACGAGGGCGGTTTGCGCTCGAGCGCAGAGCGCTGGAGCGCAACGCGCCACGTGTCGGTACGAGGGCGGTTTGCGCTCGAGCGCAGAGCGCTGGAGCGCAAGCGCGCCACGTGTCGGCACGCGGGCGCTTTGCGCTCGAGCGCGAGGCGCTGGAGCGCAAGCGCGCCACGTGTCGGCACGCGGGCGCTTTGCGCTCGAGCGCAAGCGCGCCACGTGTCGGCACGTGGGCGCTTTGCGCTCGAGCGCTAGCGCACCAGCGAGGAAAAGGGGGGTTTTTAGCCCCGGAAATTCTCTAAAGAGAAAATAGGGTGGAGTTAAACTCCTAAGGTGCTTTGGGTTAAGGAAATAGGTCCTTCTTCTTCCTTTGCTGTCTGGATCTTGGAGATAAATAGATGTGAGATTTAAAAATCTTTTCTTTTTGAGATCTTATGGCAGATCAGAGTTCCCCTTAATGGGTTTTGTGGTGGAAAACTATTTAGTTTTGAAAAAGGAAGAGTAAAACTCTTGATTTAATTCAAAAGAAATAAAAAGGTTTTGGAACCTTGAAGGAGGAAGAAAGAGCTCAGCTCTGAGACTTTTTTTTGGAGAAAGAAAAAGTTGTTGAGATATTTCATTGTCTTTGCCTTTATAGGCTATACACTTTACATATAGCCCCTTGGGCTTCACAAAATGGCATTTTGCCTATCCCATGGCTCATGTGCCATTTCTTTTTACACATAAGCCATGGGCTTTACAAAAATTTGGCTTTATGCCTATTTTTCTTATATTTATCCATAAAATAAAATAAAAGAAATGCAACAAAATTATTTATTACAAAATTTTTATCTTGGTATGGGGGGAGGCCGGCCGCTTCATATTCTGGCTCGACCCGGGCATGGGCCCACTGGATCTGGGCTTGGGCCCACTTGTCTTGGGGTTGACTTTGATTTTGACTTGGTCAACCGGGGTGTAAATTTTTACCCCAACAATTGTTCTGCAATACAAAACTATATCCTTTATTGTCCAACAAAGAAACGGATATTATATTACATAGCATACTTGGTACAAAATAACATGGATTCAAAATCAAAATACATCCAGATGGCAACCCCAAGTGATACTCTCCCACTGCGACTGTATGTACATTGGAACCATTTCCAACGCGGAGAGTATGGTCACCTGTCTTCAAAACCTTGCTATTTCTCAGCCCCTGCATAGAATTGCAAATATGAGAACCTGAACCGGTATCCAATACCCAGGAAGCAGGGTTTATAGAAAAACAGTTTTCAGTCACAAACGCACCTGAAGCAGAAGCATCAACATGCTTCTTCTTGAGATTCAAGTATTCCGTGCAGTTGCGCTTCCAATGTCCTGTCTTGTGGCAATGAAAACATTCGCCTTTCCCTGGGTCTCCAGCCTTGGACTTTTCCTTTCCCTTCACCTTTTTAACTCCGCCCTTAGGATTAGTGGGTTTCTTCTTTTTCTTTCCCTTGGCCTTAGCTTTCGGGGGAGAAGAGGAAGACTGTCCAATAGTCATAACGGGAGTTTTTGCTGACTTCATAGTGCTCTCTGCACTCCTTAACATGTTAAGGAGTTCAGGGAGTTCCTTCTCCATGCCGTGCATGTTGAAGTTCACTATGAATTGAGCAAAGGTGGAGGGGAGGGACTGCAGAATAATATCTATATATTGTTCATTGTCCATTGTCCATTGTCCATTATCCATCCTAGGTCCTCAAGTTCTTCTATAAGAGCTATCGTCTTCAGAACATGGTCTCCTACTGGTGTGCCAGGGGCCATTCGTATCTGAAACAGTTTCTTTGATGCTTCGTATCGTAATACGCGGGATTGCTCTCCGTACAACTCCTTTGTATGGAGAAATATGGTTTGAATGTCCATATTCTCGTGCTGCTTTTGATGTGTATTGTCCATCGATGCAAGCGCGAGGCATTTGGCCGTGGCACAGTCAGCGTCCCATGTCTTGCGGACTTCAACGTCCTCAACTGAGGATTTTGGACCTGGGACGGGCGGGTCTGAAGCCGTGAGGACATATGATACTTTATCATAAGTCAAGGCGATTTTCAGATTCCTCAGCCAGTCTTTATAGTTGGTCCCATTCAGTTTGTTCTTATCTAGTAGAAGCTTAAGTCCAGTCATTGGTATCTGCCATTAAGAGAGAGAAAAGAATACACTCAGCGAAAGCTCTTGCATAGATTAGATTGGTTATTATCTTGTCTAATCGATGTTTCCTACTGCTTTTATCGAGTTTTTCTTTCAAACCTTAAAAAGAAAAACTAGCCAAGATTAATTACAGTCTACAACTTCGCTAACCGTTCAGCCAGGCCAGTGTCGGTACTTTGAGGGAGGTTCCCCGTGCTTTCGCACGGACCTAATTAGAGTAAACCTCGTTTTCCCAGAGGCGGAGCCCCGTTAACACCTTTCTAGACACCTAATGAGTTAGCTAATTGTAAACTGTAAAACTCTCATAGGAGCAACTATTGCCCACAGTGGGATCGGGATCCAACCATCACATGGAAGGTATGCAATCTCATTGCAAATTTCAACACTTGAAATTCCCGATGTAATTTTTAACCCTAGTACTTATGACCTTAACTATGGTCAACAAATCATAAGTACCAGTAAGTTCTACCCGTCATTTCTTGATCAATTAGACCCACCCATATGACCCTTAACTATGGTCAACAAAGTCGCATGAATGTCCTAATTAATCTGCATCATATGCAGTGTAGGAAGACATCACTTAGCTACCGTACACTACGCCTTAACTAAAGTCAACAAACGTAGCACGAATACTAAGTATTCTACTTCCTAAAATGATGGAGGGTTGCGAATGATTTTTAAGAAAATCTTTAACGCTTTGAACTTGATATCGTTGTAGAATCAAACAGTTTTCAAAAGGAGTGGCTTAAGCTCCGCAGTTTTGAAATATAGCTTTTTCATAAATAGCCGAGTGGTTTTCAAATCCGATTCTACAACATCTTTTTAGGTTTATTTTCTTTACATTAATCATATTAATGTAATCCCATCATTTAAGTCCTTAAGCCAATCAAAGAAAAGAAACGAAAATAACACGTACGCTTATGCCATCCGCATTCGCCGCAATATTCCGTTATGCACCGTTAGGTTACTTAACTAACGGCATACCGGGACGGGACTAGCGCGGGTGTAAAACATAAGCAACGTCTACTATATATCATATATATAATATGTCATTCGTCTCAGATATCACAGAACACAGGCAGCAGAAATATAGATATAACGTGGGATATACTAGGACGTCCGTATTTAGTATTTATCCAGAATAGAAAATACGGATTCCACAGTCGCGATGAATAGCCAAGCCCACACCCTGGACCCCTACGAGAGCGGCAAGTGACCCTACCAATCCTGGAGTTTAGGAGACCCGGTCTCGACTCCTCGAGATGGCCTCCCACTGAACCCCAGAACCCGGTCACCTGTGCTCCCCTCCTTGGGTCCATCCTGATGCGGAAAAGTAAATAATATACAACACTGGTGACACAACCTCAACCCGGAAGTGCCCCAAATAAAAGAATATTACATTACATTTGAATTTACATGCATGAAAATATAAAACTCTCATCTCACAAAAAAAACCCCGGCTATTCGATCGCGACAATCATGCACATCATATCTCAGCAACACATAATATCTCATATCATCAACGTAAGTAAGTATGCATACCCCAATTGCCGTTGACGTATAGCAACGAAACCGGCGATATCGGACATACTACACTTACGGTCACAGAAAAGAAAGTGTAAAACTACAATATTTGGAATCCACATTCTCTTTAGACATCATAAATGCGAAATATCACATATTTCGTATTTCATGCCTAAACTAAATGAATTCCACATATTGTATCAAATTCCAGATAAACAGACAGTATTAAAGTTTTCGAACGAACGATCAAGTACCCAAGATTCACTAAAGCTCAACACTTGAGCAGGGTTCAAAAAATCCGGAGTGTGACACAGTAGTAGCGGTCCAGCCGTAGAAGGGTCAAGCCAACGCCTCACATGTGGCACGCCGTACTGCCCCAAACCCTAAGGTTCAAAGGGCAGTTCGAGACGGTCACATAATCGAGTTAAGGTTTGTTGTCTTCTAGAGGGACCACCGCAAAAAGACTTGCACGTATCTCCAAAGTATTTAAACCCCGTGAATAGTGAGCAAATGATAGTCATTCAAACACTTCAATACTTTCTAATTTACCCGGAAAAACCACGAAAACAAAATTCCGATCGAATCGACGGGTCCAAAATCATCTCCAGAATTTTTCAAAACTAAATACAGATTAAAAATACCCAAAAAATTATACAAGCAGATTCCAGAATTACTGTAAAAACATTATCCAACAATTAATACATACGGCCGCGGAACCGCGGCCTAAGCAAGCTTAGACCGCGTTTCCGCGGCAACAATCACTGTTCATTGAATAATTTTTGTACCGTAATCCTTATTTTTTCCTGCTGTATTTTTTAGATATTTTTAATTCTGAAAAATGTCAAATTTTAGAAAATTTCCAGAGAGCACCCTAAAAAGCCGTATTTCGGTTCGATCGGAGTTTTAACTTCGTAAAAAGGTCGCCTAATGTTCTAGGTCGGCTCTGATACCAATGAAAGGTTTGTCTAGCACCCTATGAAGAGTTTTGAAGCATCACATGTCCAAAAGTTTAAATTTTTATGGTGCTAAACGAACGTGCAAAGGAATCGATCCTAGAAAATTAGGGTTGCGAAATATAAAGCGAACTAATCTAGGGTTTCGAGACTACAACCTTTGTAGCTCCCTTTCGCTGGACTCCTTGGTCTCTAGGGTGTTGAATGGAAGTCCTCTTGAAGTCCTCTTGTGTCCACGACGATCCACCACGGAGTTCTCCGTCCAAGCTCGCAACTTCGTAAAACCGAAGAGAACACTCTAAACAAGTTGGCTAAACTTGTGTAGAATGAAGTTGTGGTTAAGATTCTCACTTCAAAAACCTTTCTTTAAGTGTTATTTACTCACTAGAAAAAGCTAGAGAGAAAATGAGAAAGAGGAAGAAGATGGTGGCAATATTTTTCACAAGAGGCAATAAGATAAAGATAACTCTTAGTTGCAAAGAAATGAAATATATCCTTTTATATTTTTATTCCTTCTTGCTTTCAACCATGATTAAATGATGGATAGTTAATTTAACTTGGGTTTTAAATGATAAAGAGAAGGATAACCCTAGGTTAGTGGTAGTTGAGCATGGTTAGGTCAAAGGAAGAATGTAGAAGCTAGAATGATTATCCTTTCCTTTTCATTTTGTTTTAATCCAAAATCAAATAATAATCCATTATTTAATCCATGGCGTGAGTCTTATATTGCCACCATTTCCATATGTTAACAACCATGATAGATGGGTGTATGTATGTGTGTATGTATGCACATCCATATGTGCATGAAACTAGCATGAAAGAAAGAAAGAAAAGCACACATGCATGCACACATCCATCATCCAAGAAAAGGTTTTAAGTGAGAAAACTAATGGTTAAATGATAAATCAACACTTGATTTATCAATCCGGTCATATATCATATGACCCCACCAAAAGCTGTTCACCCGATCAATGTTCGGTATCATATACGCACATTTTAATCGGGTGCTTGCGCATATCGCATACGCGCACCACAACGTTTCGCCTGGACTGGGTAACTCCTTTGTGGGACTCTAAGACTCGTCAATACGCCGGCAGAGGGTGATGATCATATTAGGTACCCCCAAGCCGCAAGCGGTCAGCTAAACGTAACGGCCACCCGGGTATTGAGCGATCAGAAGAAAACAAGCGAACCTGCTACAACTCCCGTCGAGCCATCCGGCAACACTACCGTACAGTCCGGTCTCTTCGTCAGATATGCTGCATATCGAGCCTAGGGATGGTCACGTCGACCCTAATAACTCAATAAGTCGTGCCGGTGAATGGTCTATAACAGATCGAGAAACTAATGATAACACTTATCAGCAAATCTCAGCAGCCCTGGCCAGGGACTTGCTGTTATAACCAGTCGGGCACAGCACAGCATCAACTCCCAATACCGGGAGAGACGAAACCCCTCCTATCGCTCATCGTCTTCGTGTGTCTCGGGACTGTACCCAACGGCCACCTGTTTGCACGACTCAGTAGAGCCGTGGTAGGGTGGCAATCAAAGTACAGTGGGAGAACACACAAGACTCCATGACGATCTCGGGTCTACAGACTAACCTGTACCAGTGTCACCTGAGAACTGCTATCCGACGATAGATATAATTCCATATAGGAGTTCTCGGTGAGTCCGTCCAGTGTACCCAGTCAGCACTGAGCACCCGTATATGATCTTGATGTCAAACATCGACGAATGTGGGAACATCCATCGCCCATCACATGGGTCTAGTATCATGTACGCTAGTCTACTCTGGTATATCGATGCCCCGTCTCGA
Organism: Agapanthus africanus; assembly: GCA_030015575.1. Lineage (NCBI taxonomy): Eukaryota > Viridiplantae > Streptophyta > Magnoliopsida > Asparagales > Amaryllidaceae > Agapanthus > Agapanthus africanus. The sequence goes on along the minus strand of JASDDO010000004.1, from coordinate 382,278,182 downwards.
TACACCTCCGACTAGGGACATTTCAGGATACGCTTATAAACTACAGATGTCCCACTAGTATGATCTCTATCATAATCACTGTAGTCAAGCCGATATCCTCAGGGCTTTATCAGTATGTATGAATGAATAAAAGCATGATCAAAACAACATGTCAGATAAAGAAGAACCAGATAGCATACTATCATGTCGAGCAAGAATGCATACTGAATATATATATACATGTATAGATACATCCACTATCACATAATGGCCTCTAGGGCATACATATATCCAACATGTAGGCCCTCTTTAGGTCACCCCAAGACATCCCCAGGGTCCCTGAGCACCTCCCCATGGCTTCTCGGTCTGAACTGAGAGTCCACGGGGAGTTAAAACATTAATATAGCATGAAATTCCTCACTGTTTTTTTGGAAGTTTTTGCGAGGCAAAAACTGGCGGGATTCTGGAGTCGTATTTATCTAGTTTTGGGTGTTTGGATGGATTCGATACCATTGAAAGGTCAGTCAGCGCAGTGAAAACTGGTCGGGCGCCATTAGGTATCTCAGCAACTACTTTTTACGTAGTCCGCTCGCGATGGACTACAAACGACCAGACCATATAACCGCACGGGATACCCTAGGGGTAATAGCCTGCGTTTCGCCACTACTATCACACAGTGAGAACCCCCATAGGTCGGCATCCCTGCCTAGTAGCTCTGATACCATTGAAAGTTCCTAGTGCCCTCACCGCTAATTCGCGGCCAATGCGGAGAATACGAAAACGAAAATTTTTATGGCACTAAAAACTTGTGACCAAGAATCTAAACCAAACACCTAACTAGCAAACACTAGAGGATAGAAATCATTACCTTTGTAGCATCTTCATTGTTTGATATGTATGCCCTAGAGGCCATTATTGTATATGTATACAGGTGGATGCTTGGACATATGTATGTACAGAACAATCTTTCTCGATATGATGGTATGCTATTTGGTTTGTCTTTATCTTAATATGTGTATATGTATTACTTGTTATTACGTATCGTTAATACATGTTAATAAAGCCCATAGAATCATTGCTTGTGGGAGCTGGGTAGTCGAAAAAACACATTTTTAAATGTCCCTAGTCATGGGAGTATTGAGACAGGGTATCGATACTCCGAAGTAGACTGGTGTATACGTTTCTAGAATCCGACAAGGGGCAATAGTTGGTCCCACGGACATTGGTATTTGACACCTAAGATCGTATACATGTGCTCAATAGAGGTGAGTACACTGGACGGACTCGCCGAGAACTGGCTAGATGGTATTATACCAATCGTCAGATAGCGGCTCTTTGGTGACATGGGTACAGATAGTTTATCGACCTGAGATCGTCATTTGTATCAATGTACATTTTTAGGTTATTGAATCAGCCCGTCGAACCTAATGCTCATATACTGGACGTCTGCTCGATCCAGGAGATCACACCAGAAGAGTGTGAATTCGAGGAGTTTCTGTTTGATCACGATAATCTTGACGCCACTAGTGCGTTTCTCTTCGAACCTGCTGCTGTTTCTGCGCCCGATAACGAATACGAGTGTTTCACATTCTCGAACGATCTTAGCGGCGCGCAACCCGAGTTTGAATCTTTCGACTTTCCGGATGAGTTACCTGAACCATCCGACTCGGTTGCCTACACTCGTTTTGAACCTTTGCTGGAGTCCTTTGAGTTCGAGACCTTTGCACCAGTCTTGCCTTCCATCATTTCACCTCCAACGCTCGAACTCAAGCCGTTGCCGTCTCACCTTAAGTATGCTTACTTAGGTGAGAACGAGACCCTCCCTGTCATCATTTCGGCTTCTCTAGCTCCCGAGCAAGAGAAAGCCCTTCTCGCGGTCTTGCACAGCAACATGCAAGCTTTTGGCTGGTCCATGGCGGACATCAAGGGGATTAGTCCCCTAATCGTTGAGCATCACATTCATCTGATGGATGATGCCAAACCAGCCCGGGATCCACAAAGACGTCTTAATCCAGTCATGAAGGAGGCTGTGAAGAAGGAGATCGTCAAATGTCTAGATAGTGGTATCATTTACCCTATCTCTGATAGCCAGTGGGTTAGCCCCATTCACGTTGTCCCCAAGAAGTCGGGCATCACGGTCATAACCAACGAGGCGAACGAGTTAATCCCTACTCGCACCCAAACTGGGTGGCGAGTTTGCATTGATTACAGAAAACTCAACGCTGCAACGCGGAAAGACCACTTTCCGCTACCTTTCATTGACCAGATGCTGGAACGATTGGCCGGACATGAGTACTATTGTTTTCTTGATGGCTACTCTGGCTATAATCAAATTCCCATCGCCGAAAAAGACCAGGACAAGACCACTTTCACTTGTCCTTTCGGCACGTTTGCATATCGACGCATGCCCTTTGGGTTATGCAATGCGCCCGCTACCTTCCAGCGGTGTATGATGGGAATTTTCTCGGACATGGTGGAAAAATTTCTGGAGATTTTCATGGATGACTTCTCCATCTTCGGCGACTCCTTTGACGAGTGTTTGCTGCATCTTGACGCTGTCCTTACCCGATGTAAGGACAAGAATCTCACTTTGAACTGGGAGAAATGCCACTTCATGATGCGCGAAGGTATTGTCTTAGGGCATATCATCTCGCAAAATGGCATAGAGGTTGACAAAGCAAAGATTGAGGTCATTTCCAATCTGCCTCCTCCCCGATGCGTCAGAGATATCCGAGCCTTCCTTGGCCATGCCGGTTTCTATAGACGGTTTATCAAGGACTTTAGCAAGATTGCTAGGCCCTTGACTCTTTTGCTGGCCAAGGATACACCTTTCGACTTCAACTCGAGCTGTGTGACTGCATTCAAGTCACTGAAACGCTCACTGACTTCTGCTCCCGTTCTTTCTTCCCCTGACTAGACGCACCCATTCGAGATTATGTGCGATGCATCCGACTTTGCCATTGGTGCTGTCCTTGGACAGCACATCAACAAGATGCCGCACGTAATCTATTACGCGAGCCGGACCCTGAACGACGCCCAACTTAACTATACAACAACTGAGAAGGAATTCTTAGCTGTTGTATTTGCTTTAGAAAAGTTCAGGCCCTACCTCATCGGCTCTCCAGTCATTGTCTACACGGACCATTCAGCTCTGCGCCATCTTTTTGCGAAGAAAGATGCCAAGTCTCGGTTAATACGTTGGATCCTCTTGCTTCAAGAGTTTGACCTTGTCATTAAGGACAAACGAGGATGTGAAAACGTGGTTGCCGACCATCTCTCACGACTTCCTTCTTCGCCGTCGCTTCCAATTCCGATTAACGACGTTTTCCCGGATGAACAACTCTTGACAGTATCATGGGAACCCTGGTTCGCAGATATTGTGAACTATTTGGCCACGGGATTACAACCGACCGAATGGTCAAGTCAGGACAGACTTCGCTTCTTATCCCAAGTAAAACACTTTTACTGGGACGAACCCTACTTGTTCAAGTACTGTTCCGACCAGATTATTCGTCGGTGTGTCCCTGATGAGGAATTCAAGAGTGTGCTGTCATTTTGCCACGATCAAGCGTGTGGCGGGCATTTTGGGCCCAGAAAGACAGCTGAGAAGATCTTGCAATGTGGTTTCTACTGGCCACAACTTTTCAAAGACGCTCACGACTATTGCAAGACTTACTCCCGGTGCCAATACATGGGCCGGATATCCCGGAGGAATGAGATGCCGCTCTAACCGATCTTGGTTGTGGAGATTTTCGATGTTTGGGGGATAGACTTCATGGGGCCGTTTCCCAGCTCTTTTGGGAACTTGTACATCCTTCTAGCTGTTGATTATGTCTCTAAATGGGTCGAGGCTGTGCCCAGCCGGACTAACGACAACAAGGTTGTCGTTAGGTTCCTTAAAGAAAACATTTTCTCACGGTTTGGGCACCCCCGAGCGATCATTAGCGACAATGGAAGTCATTTCTGCAATAGGACTTTCGAGGCCTTGATGCGGAAATACTCCATTAATCATAAGCTCTCTACGCCCTACCACCCCCAAACCTGCGGGCAGGCCGAAGTTTCGAATCGGCAAATCAAGCAGATACTGGAGAAGACGGTTTCCAAGAACCGTAAGGATTGGTCTCTGAAACTCACTGATGCCCTTTGGGCATTTAGAACCGCTTATAAGACCGACCTTGGCATGTCTCCCTATCGGCTTGTGTACGGAAAAGCCTGCCACCTTCCTGTCGAAATCGAGCATCGCGCATTTTGGGCGATTAAGGAGCTGAATCTGTCTCTTGAGGATGCGGGCAGCCATCGGAAGCTGCAGCTGAACGAACTGAACGAGCTTAGGGATGAGGCTTACGATAACGCGATTGTCGTTAAGAATCGAACGAAGGTGTTTCACGATAAACACCTTTTGCGCAAAACCTTCGTACCTGGTCAGCAGGTACTGCTTTACGACAGCCGACTTCATTTCCATCCAGGAAAGCTCAGATCTCGCTGGAAAGGGCCGTATTTTGTGCGGAATGTGTATCCGCAGGGCGCTGTGGATTTGGAAAATCCAAAGGACGGTTCACTCTTCAAGGTAAATGGACACCGATGCAAACCGTACCTTAGCGCCGAACCAACAGAGGAGCTCCTGTTCTTACAGGAGCCGGTTTACCCTAAATGATCTTCCTCTGCCTACCTCCAAACTTCGGTTATCCAGCCAAGAACAGTGGACACTGTTCCAAATAAGTTTGGGGGTATGTACAAACCATTTTGTATATATTTGTGTATATTCTTTTTCTTTTCTTTAAAAACAAAAACAAATAAAAATTGTGTATCACTAACCGACAATTTTGAACCTTCCAACTGCTCTCTTCATGCAACGACAGTGAGGACACTGTCCAGTTTAAGTTTGGGGGTACGCTCGGTACGCATTTCTTACCTTCGCATTCATATGTATATTTTGCATCTGCATATTTAAATCCATAAAAATCTGAAAATTTTCTAAAAAATATAAAAACTTTTTTGTCAAGTTAGCTTGTGGAAGAACTTTGATTCAACATTTCGACGGTTTTTGTTTGAAAAAAAATAGGAATAACTAAATCTTATGTTTGGATTTTGAAAACCTGAAAAATAACTCTCCTTTGAAGTTAACTATAGCTGATATACGTCTTTACATCACACTACACGTGTCGTAAGATTTTGGGAATTAGATGACAAGTCTTTCATGTTTAAACTTTTAAACAGATAAATGATTTTCTGAGGATCAAATAGGTTTGTTCTGAAATAAGTAATGTCAAGAATAGTTTATGAAGTAAAGCGAATATGAAGGAATGTTATTGATGCCGTAATTGGAGCTAAGTCTGAAAAATAACCCATCTAAAACTTGATTGGAATGATTACACACCAAACCCACTAAACACGTCTTTTATCCAAAAAAAATATTTGAACTGCCGGTTATATCTCCGTTCGTATTAAATCATCTGATTTTCACGACAAACTGTCTTTTGTTTTTGGACCTAGGTAACTTGAGTAATTAAGTCCGCTGGGGTGTTTCTACACCTAATACCCTAAAACCAACTGGTTTGGGTGCATTGGCCCAAAGCTCGCTAAGAAGCCTAGAAAGTCCAGTTTAAAACAAAGTCAAGCAAGTGTTCTTTCCGAGTTAAAATTCCTAACGGTTCTTTGTGTGAGAATAATCTTGATAAAAGGCAGGCTTTTAAAAAAATTTTAACGGAGATATGAAGGTTTTACTCTTTGATAAAGACTATTGCACGTTCACAGAGGTGTGTATGAAATGAAAACAAGAAAAAGGTGGAGTGAAAAATACGACTTAGTTTCCTGTTAAGGAAGATAGAAATTCTGACGTTGAAACCTTACTGGAAAACGAAACTTGAAAAATGCTTAACTCTTTATAAAACTTATGTGATCCTTTTAAAATTGTTAAATGGGCTTTATTGTGCGACATGATGACTTTAATCGATCCTTCTGGAACTTAACGACACTATTTGCACTGCACGTAAAGACATATAAAATCTGTAGTTAAATAAGATGCGAGGTGTGAAAAATAAAGGTTCGATGGTCTAGACTTAGGATTATAGAATTGTTATTTTCTAAAACAAAACTTTAGGGTTTGAATCTTAGTTATTTTACAAAACCAACTTGACCGGATTTTGTGGGTAGTATCCGCTGAAAACCCTCAGGAGACAACACTCCTCCTACTAGGGACACCTAGAGGTTTAACGGCTTGTTGCACATGCTCAGTGCAATCGCGTTTCCTGCGAAAGTGAGGTTAGGAAATTTTTTGTGAATAAATGGGCTTTGCTCGGGATGAGCAAATGATAAGTTTGGGGGTGTTTGTTCATATCAGATTTTTGCATTTTCATACCGCCCAATTTTTGTCACATTGCATATCAGTAGATACTCTTGAGCCGTGTTTGCTAGTCAATTGCAGGATACAGGTTCTCGGTTCTAAAACGGTGAAATTCATGGAAAACACGACAAAATCCGGGTTCCTGCCAATCACAGATAAAACACGGTCTCCGCTCGTCATCCATATGTTGCTAGATACCAGTTTAGGAAGACAAAATGTCAAATCAATGTCACCTTCATGCACAAGGCTCAATGGCAACAAAAACTTCCAAGAAATCTACGCGGAGCTCGAGGCAATCATGACAAAATCTTGACAAAAAGTCCACCTTTCCCTCAACAGAAATTCTGGAAAATTCGTGAAGAAATTATGAAAAAATACATATACCAGAATAATGTACACATCAAACCAGGGAACCACAGCAAATTTGGGGGCCCAACTCAACTAAACGGACGCGGATCCGCGGCCAAAGTGGGGTCCAGGCCGCGGATCCGCGGCCGTATAGTGGCGGCAGGCAAAAATTTTCCAGGGGTATTTTGGTCATTGCATGTGTGGTCTGGTGGTTGCCCTAGGGTTTCATTCTCTGGCCTATAAATAGCCCAGAACTTTGTGAAGGAAAGGGTCCATTCTTGTATTTCTTTTTGCTAGGTTTTAGTTTACATGTTCTTCTTCCTCTTCTCACCTCTTCTCCATTAAACTTGTAGTGAGCTTTTGAGTGAAGAGTGATGAATAAAGAAGACCATTTTATTATCATGCTTGTCTCCTTATCTTTATGCTTGTTGTAATTTTAATTCGTTAAGTAGTTGTTGTTATTTCATTGTTGTTTATTTCTTCTCTCTTTTTCTTTATCATTCATACGACAATGATACTTACGCTTGATCCTCGCCAAGGTGAGGTCGCAAATAGTTAGTCGTATTCTCCTAATCTCTTTCTTTCTATCTTCCTCTTTTGTTTTGTTTTGTTTTTCCTTATCATGAAGTGTGAGTAGTCAATACTTGTTAGGGTAGGATAAGGGAAGTTTGAGAGAAGGAAATCTCTCTCACTCTTTCCTTGCCCAACAGCTTAAATCAACTCCCGTTAATTGAACCACAATCCGCTCCTTACGGCACCCTATCCTATATGATAGCGGTGATTCCGTAGTGAGACCGGTTGTGGTTGAATTAACCGGAGGTTATGGCTAAGAGCCAAGAACGGACGGACAAGCACCAAAAGGAAGACTTATGCGTTGGAAAGCCTAGCTTATACTCGCAAAGTCCTTCCTAGTCATGCTAATCCCCGTTGTTGCCGATTACCGTAACACTGATATTAAGAGGGGCAACGAAAGATGTGGAGACTGCTAACTCAAACTAACCTAATCCTAACCCTAACATGCTCTCTTTAAATATCAACTCAACACTTAGATAATCCAACAAAATCTGAACTCTCGGACTTAACTCGTTAAAACACATAGAAAAACACTCCCATCTCCCTGCGGACGACCCGTACTCAACCGGCTAGCTACAAGCGAAACCGTCTTGATTGCGGTATTTAAAACTAAACTTGAACACGCACGTATCCTATCAATCAATGAGTTTGCTCGTCGGCCTTCTTTTCAACAGGTACCTGGATAGCCGTTACGTACAGCTAATGTCGCTGACGTGCTTGTGGTTAAACCCACCGTCAGCGTACTGTCGAGTCTTTAGAGTCCTACACATAGGGTTTCCCTAGTTCAAGAGAAATGATGTAGAGGTCGTATGGTTTTACGTGAAGGGTTTTGATCATATATGTGTACTATCTACACAGATTTTTGTTCGGACAGATAATACTAGCGGGCTTAGGATTAAGCCACATTATAGTATTATATTATTAGATTATATTTTATCTCTTGGTATTCGTTGTATGAATATGGGTATGTATATATGGTGAGAGGTGTTCTTGTATTTTTATTAGAATACTTCTAAAAGAAGACACCTTATTTTTGATAAATCTATTTTTTTTAAATAGATAATGAGGTGGAGGTATGAGGTATTATGAAAGCATGGTTTGAAGCATGGCTTGTTGTATTATTCATTCATTTAGGATAACTATTGAAGTATGGTTGTATTATTATTATTATTATTATTATTATTATTGAAAAAGATATGCTTCATAGGTATCACACTCGGCCATTCTTCTTTCTTTCTTGACTTGCCATTCTCTTTCCTCCTTGGCTCTTTTCTTCTTCCTCAAACCCTAATACTCTCATGAGTTGAGAAATCCAGGATTATTGAGATAAGCTAATCCAATTAACACACTCTACATCCACTAAACCATCTAGATTAGTAAACTAGATGCTTTAGTTACCTTAAGTTTGAGGTTAGAGCTTGAACTATAGACTCTCGGGTGGATCGTCATCGACGTGAGGATGCAGACGACCAAGCTCGATCCCGACGCAAGAGGAGCTTAAGAAGAGGATAAGAAGACCCGAAGGACTTGAATACATAGGTATAAATCTCTTCATGGTAGATTAGAACCTATAATAATTTTGCTAATTAGGGCTATTCAAGAGCAAACCCCCGGAATGAAAGAGGAAACTCAGCATTACTCTTGATGGAGCGAACCATATTCAAAAGGGTAGGATTCCTCCGCTCTGATACACCTTATAAGTTCGTTAACCGTTCAGCCAGGTGGGGATATTCTTGTAATTACACTAGAATGATTCTAGAAGAAGACACCTCATTTTTGTGTTAATCTATTTGTTTAAATAGATAATGAGATGGAGGGATGAGGTGTATTATAAGCATGGTTGAAGCATGGCTACTTGTTTTTCTCATTCATTTGTCCTAACTATTCAAGCATGGTTGCATTATTTCTATTGGAAATAATATACTTGATATTTTCCAACACTTGGTCATTCTTCACTTGATGCTTCATTCTACACTTAGCTTTCTCTTTCCTCCTTTGCTCTCTTCTTTTTTCACAAACTCTAACCCTCTCATGAGTTGAGAAACCATGGGTTTATGAGATATATTAATCCATTAAACATTCTCTACATCAACTAAACCACTTATATTAGCAAATTAGGTGCTTTAGTTAGCTCAAGTTTGAGGTTGGAGCTTGAACTATAGACTCTCGGGTGGATCGTCTTCGACGTGAGGAGCCCGACGACTAAGCTCGATCCTGATGGACGAGAAGCCTAAGAAGGAGATTAAGAAGACCCGAAGGACTTGTTCATATAGGTGTAATCACTTTCATAGTAGATTAGTATATTTGCAAGTTTTGTTATCTAGAGTTTACGGTAGATTTTGGGGATTAGTCGGTGTTGCCTGTTTTAAAATTGTTTTTGAAAATTCCGCCTCTCTACGAACCCAGTAGAGTGTGCGACACCGCCTAACATAGTCAGATCGGAGGATCTATTCACCAAGGCCCTCCTCTCAAATGACTTGTGACTTTTGATATTTTGACCTTCGTCAAGATTATAAGTGCTCGTAGGGGTCTTGGTTTTACATTGTACAGGCTATCCACACGACCGGAGAATGTCAGATTTCATTTATGGCTCGAATGTAACCCGGGGCTCCTAGATAATCCGCTATTTGGTATTTGCTTATCGCTTTTCTATGATGATGCTTGTATCATGCCTGGGACGAATGGTTATATATATTTATATATACTAGTAGATGTTGTATATATTTTGCATCCGCGCTAGTCCAGTCCCCGCTCTGCCATTAGTTAAGTAACCTAACAAAGCATGACGCGGCCCCATGGCGAATGCAGATGGCATATACGTGCATTGCATTTTCGTTCTTTTCCGATGTGATAGGAATTAATTGATAGGACCACATTAATTTTAATTAATGCGAGGAAAAATAAACCTAAAAGATGTTGTTGGAATAAATTTCAAAAAACTATAGTCGTATTCTTTCGCTTTGCATAGCGGTGTTCGTTTAGGAATATCCAGCACCTCATTCGAGGAGGCAAGAACCTAGATCCCTTCATGGGGAGTGCCCTCTTGAGCAAAAGTTTATGTTACTATAAATTACTCGGTTTTCTTCAAAACTACTAGTTTTTGAAAAGCGGAGCCTAAACCACTCATTTTCAAAACTACTCAGTTCCTTCAACAATATCAAGTTCATTACGTTAAAGGTTTTTCTCCAAAAACTAGCAGTAGCCCTCCGTGATTTCCTATGAGTAATACTTAGTATTCGTGCTACGTTTGTTGACTGTGTCAAGGCGTAGTGTGCGATAGCTAAGTACTGCTTATTTGCAGCATACGATGCGATTGTTTAGGACAGTCGTGTAACCTTGTTGACTGTGTCAAGGGTTATACGGGTGGGTTTAATGCAATCAAGATAATGAAGAGTTGAACTTGACTAGGACCTTTTGATTTGTTGCCTGCTTCTAGGTCACTAGGGTCCTAGGGGCAAAAACCACATCGGGAGTTTCAAATATACAGGAAACTTGCTAATGTTGCATATCTTCTGGAGTGTGGTGACTAGAGTGTCTTCCATCTAGCTTATCACGTGATGATAGTTAGATCCCGATCTCACTGATGAGTTAGATTACTCTTGGAAAATATTTTTTACTTCACAATTAGCTAACCTATTAGGTGTCTAAAAAGTGTTAATGGGGCCACGCCTCTGCGGAAACGAGATTTATTCTAATTAGGTCCATGCGAGACCATGGGAAACCTCCCTCAGAGTACCAACACCCACATGGCTGAACGGTTAACGAACTTGTTAGGTGTTAATGTTCCCAGCTTGTTCTCCTGTTAAGATTTGAAGGAGAAATCGAGGAAACAGTGGGAGCCATCCTGTTTAAATAAAATAATAACCAATCTAAACTTGCAAGAGCGCATGCTAAGTGTTTCTTTTCTCTCTCTCTAGGTAGCAACTATGTCACGCCTTAATCAAGTTAATAATATGTAAGTCTACGCTAGCGCCCCGGCAGTCTACAGACGCCAAATGCGGAACAAAAACTTTTTAACTGGCGCTATCGTATACTTTAACCCGGATCTGCCATTATTGCTAAACTAACAAACTGTAAAGAGTGTAGGAAGATTGTACCGAACGATCCGAGTCCTTCGTTCTTCAACCATCATCCCACGCTCCGTTGCGGCTGCTCCGATCTCGTCGATCTCCGATCTCCTCCGTCGAGGTGGCACCACATGATCGGTTCTTTAAACGGGCTCCCGCCTCTGACTCGAGGCAACTCGATCGTCAAGTTTGCTAAAAGAGACGACCAAGATTGATGTAGAGAATGAGTAGATGACTTTGTCTCACTTCGTCCAAGTCCGTGGACGATCGGTTAATGAAGTTGCCGTGGAAATCGGGTGATGGAATGAAATGAACTGTAAAATTCCATACACCCCGAATACTATCATAATCTTTTCTAACCAAAATGAAACATCAAGTGAGAGTGAGAATGAGGAGAGAGAGAGGGCAAGCCATATATAGCAAGAGGGAGGTGACCGTAGGAGAGGGGGGTGACCACAAGAGAATACTTCTCACTTCAAAAATATCTTAAGCAATCCAAAACCATTAATAACAAAGCATGAATCACTAATAACACCTCATCAAGTAATAAATGCAACCAATTAGAACACAACACCAATTAGCCTAGTCACCTCATCTAGAATCTTCTAGAACACTGACTCACCTCATCTGAAGAAAAGATAAATCCGTCTTTAACCGAATGTTAAAAGACGGCTGATAGAAAACTGGAAACTGGCAACTTCCAAAAGTGATCCTGAAACGAATTTCAGGACAACCCCGAAACTGTATAAATATACCCGCATTTGTATTACGACCGAATACAAATGCAACTGAGACAAAGATATTATACCTACTCAATATAATACTCGGATCCGGCTTAAACCAAAGCCGACCAGTATTATCTGCCCGAAAAATAACACGTGCGTAAACGCACGTGCATTTTCCGAACCCTGCCATAATACCATACGGCCTCTACAACGTTTCGCCCGAACTTGGGAAACTGTCTGTGGGGGACTCTAATGACTCGTCAGTACCCTGGCAGTGGGTTCAACCACAAACCGTCAGCGGCACTAGCAATGCGTAACGGCTGCCCATGGACTGACCTCAAGGGATGCCGATGAGCGCACTCATCCGGAAAACCCTACTGAGCCTAACAGTGACAATGTATATACAGTCCGGTCCGTTCGTCAATGAGTATCACATATCTGCCTAGGGGGCTAGTAACGTCAGACCCCCAAGAGCAGTATAAGTCATGTCGGAGTGAAGCCCAATTACACCCTGAGATACTACTGGAGTACCTACCAGTAAATCTCCTGCCATGGCCATGGACTTTGTGTAATGGCTCTCCTAGACACAGCACGACCTCGCCCCCAATACCGGGAGAGACGAATCCCCTGCCGATCCGCTCACGTGCCTCCATATGGCTCGGGACTGTACCCAAAAACTACCTGTTTGCACGACTCCTTTGAGCCGTGGTAGGGTAGAAATCAAAGCACAGTGGGAACTCACACGAGACAAATGACGACCTCAGGTCGATGAACTAACCTGTACACATGTCACCAGGGAACTGCTATCTGACGGTAGATATAATACTAACTAGCAGATTCCCGGCGAGTCCTGTCCGGTGTACTCATAACCCAATGAGCACCTGTATACATCTTAGGTGATCCAACTGACACCAGTGGCTTGTGAGACCGGCCACCGCCCCTCATCGGGGTCTCGACTGTACACACTAGTCTACTCCGGAGTATCGATGCCCTGTCTCGAAACTCCCACGACTAGGGACCAGAATTAAGGATATGCATATAAACTACCCAACTCTCACGTATATGATCGCCATCATACTGTTGGTAGTAAAGCAAGATCCTAAGGGCTCTATCAAAGTGTAACATGCAATCAGTCACCTGAACATGTACACGACTGATAAAGGCAAACCAGATAGCATACTATCATCTCGAGTAAGACTGTCCTACCGGGATAGGTCCTCCGCAATCATTGCAATCACGTACCTGCGATCCAATAATTGACTATGAGGGCACTATCTCCAACAATCTCCCACTTGCACTCAAGGCTAATATTGCGATGTCGACTACTCACAGCCCGTGTGAAACCGAACATCCAACTCCTCTACTAATCAGTTTCACAAAGCCCGTTTGTAAAACTATTGTGTTCGAGAAATAGCCTCAGTGAGTGGATCCGCCTAGAAGTATCTTTCTAAATCTCTCTTAATCTCAAGTTCGCGGAGAAAACCATCTCCCGAATTGAGTAGTACCTGTCTTAGAATATGTCTGGATATCTGATGGGACCTTAGTTCATAAATGAACTCCATATCCAAACTTCTTAGACTGTATGGATCACTGAACCTAATCAGTATCCGGCACCATGCCACCCACAGTATCTTCTTGGACCACCTGTCCATAATACTGTCCCTCTTCGTCAGAGGGAAAAACTAAAACTCTGACAGTCACTCTGTCATCCACGTCACCTTTGAAGCTTGGAATGATAATCGTCTCCCGAAGGAGGCTGCCGTCATCAAATCCGTAGAACATGTACTTATGTTCTAAAACTGCTTCCTTATATTTCTCCAGGATTGGATTAATACAAACTTATTGCATCTAGTGCAAAACCAACATTTGGTGTGGTACTTGACATCTCATGATTGACTCAATTGCCTAAGCAAGTGATCTGCCAATCATGCACATCCCTCTCCCCTTTAGTCTGTAAGACACCTTTAGAGAGGGTGACTCCATCACCTGCAGGTACACCACCATGCTAGGAGTCAACTATTCCAAAAACCATTAGAATATCTGTCGAAGTACCCACATTGGGAAACTACCCAAATCCAGATCTAAAACCATAGATCTAGAAACCAGAATGTCAAATATTATATCCATATCCTGTCTGGAGAAACAACTGTGTGACAACCACAGTATAACCGATCGTAGTATAGGAATTTTACTTCCTACTCTGTGTATGTCATCCAGATACCATGACATCACACCCTACTACCTTCTTAACTGATCCATCCTCTATTCTGATTGAAGTCAAACCCATGACTGTCACATCAAAAATAGATGATCTATCTCCGCTATAACTGCTCAAGTCTATAAATAGATATAAGCATCTTGCCCACTTGCTTCCGCTGCTCCTACTGACTACGACAACCCTCCTACCGGGTCTCATATCCTAGAACAACAGTAGTGTCAAGTCTTGGTAGATAAGAACCTCCCTGTCACCGTCCTTGAGCCTACCGAAGTACCTCTCGGGTGTCTGAGGTTACTTACCAAATCTGCGGAGTGGCTATTGGAATGTCAAACCTGATTGAATGCATAGGTCCTATTAAATTTTCCGTAATCGTTCGCGGTTCTGGAATCACTTCCAGTTCTACCATACTCCCACTCTTGTTTTCTGAAAAAGATCCATTTTTACTAAAACTGTGGCGAGTCAAGAACAATATTACTATTGATCTTCCAAATGGTAGAATATCAACCCTCGTCATAGCCAGGGTCAACCCACAAACAGCCATTACAGAAACGTGCCCTGAGTTTTCCAGTGTCTGGTTTTAATCATAAGCTGGACAACTCCCCGTACCTTAATTTCTTTTAAGGTACGATCCATTCTATATCCAATACAGAAACTTTGGCACTTATTTAATTGGAACCATATCCAATCCATGCATCTGTCTCCAGTGCATATCAACTTAATGGAAAGAGGCTAATCAGCATTACTCAACTTAGGAATCCATCCAATTATGAGTAACCTGAAAGAGAAACACGTTTCTCAAAACCATCACTATCATCTGAATACCAATCACAAGAATCTACATCTTCGATCTCTTTGAAGAATCCCGATACTTGTGATATCTGGTTCTCTACTTTATTCTTATACCCACAACTTCTCAAAACTTAGACCTTGTATTTCTACGAAACACTCGTCTAAATACTAGAGAAGTTATAAGTAAATAGAACATAGTACGAGGACCTACCCCTTTGTCCTGATGGACATTTGGACAACATACAATACTCTGTATAAGTCCGCTGAGTTAAACAACTCAAAACCTGTGCGTTGTAGGTGGAAAACTGTACCCTGGCGATTTCCTCAAATATCACCAATTACAACGAATTCCGATATAATGGGGATAATCACCTAATTCCCAATATCTTACTCCCACTCATCATCTGTAAAACCATACAGATATGAGAATGAAACCTGGTAAATACATACCCTTGGAGTAAGTTTCTAATCGGGAAAACAGTTTTTCCTTTAACAATGCACTGAAACATGAAAATGTTTCGTAGGGGTATCCTGGTATTCATAGCAATGCCTCTTCCATAATCCAATTCATGACTTCAACCGTATATTTTATTGCCGTCTTTCCAAATCCCTTTATTTGTCTTTAGTCGTTACCTTCTGTACACCATCATTAGGCTAAATGGTTTTCTTCCTTCCCTACCGTTCGGCACCAGCCTATGGTTTGGAAGAAGACTATCCAGTAAGCATAATAGGTGTACCCTCCTAAACCAAGGAGTACTCGCATCTTGAGAGAAGGTGACGATAAAAGACAATTGAATAATACCTTATTCTTTTTAAAGGTGAAATAGGAGCGGCGATGAAGTACGCGGTTTTGGTCGTGAATGATATCAGTCGCAATTTACTTTGCCCTCTTTCTAATCCCTTTATTTTGTCTTTACATATTACCTTCTGCACACCCTACTTAGGCTAATTGGTTTTCTTCATTCCCTACCTTTCGGCACCAGCCTATGGTTTGGAATAAGACTATCCAATAGGCGTAATAGGTGTACTCTCCTAAACCAAGGAGCTCTCGCAACCTGAGAGAAGGTGATAATAAAAGACAACTGAATAAACCAATTCTATTTCTCCTGAACCTGGATCCATCCCCGAAGAAGTCCGTTCGAGTTCGTATATAACCATACGATGGATCTATCCAATGGAAGTGGATATCCGTAGTAATACGGGTGTTCTGAGAAATTCAAAGGGTAAAAGAAGGAGTGGCAATGACTTATGCAACTCAGACAATCCAAAAGCCAGTATTTTAAGAAGGTTCGGTCAACCTGGTCACTGAGTCATAGTCTAGGGTCGGTTAAAGGTCGCTGCCAAAGAGAGAGAGAGAAAAGAAACACTCTGCGTGCACTCTAACCTAAATCAGAATGGTTATCACTTTATCTAATCCGGAAACCTCCCACTGTCCTGTCAAATTCTCCTCCAAACCTAAAGAAGAATCAATCGGGATCACCCGAAGAGTAAACCAACTCATCAGTGGGAATCAGGATCCAACTCTCATCGCATGATAACGTGATGGAATGCATCCACGTTACTCATACTCCAGAAGGTATGCGCATACTTGGCAAGTTTCAGTTTCTTTAGAAACTCCCGATATAGTTTTTGCCCCATGCTCTTATAACCTTGGCGTTAGGTCAAAATGTCATAAGTCACATGCCAAGTTCTACCCATCACTATCTTGTTAATTTGAACCCACCCGCACATGCCCTTGGCGTTAGGTCAAAATGGCAGAACGGCTGTCCCAAACCAACTCATCTATCTATGCAACAATTGAATACCCAGCAGCTACCAAACACTATGCCTTGGCGTTAGGTCAAAATACATAGCTTGAATACTACTGAATACCCAAAAGAAGTAACGGAGGGCTACGGCTGGTTTTTGGCGAAAAACCTTTAGCGTAGTGAACTTGATATCGCTGAAGGAACCTGATAGCTTTTTAAAATATAGTGGCGAAAACCTTTTGCTAAAGAGGTCACTCCCGGTAAAGGGATCTCGGCTCTTTCCTCGTGGAATGAGGTGCAGGATATTCCACTGAATACCGCTATGCAAAGCAACTTGTAATCGACTATAGTGAAGTTATTACTCCGACGCAAACTTCTGTCCAAGGGGTCTTTCCCGGTGAAGGGATATCAGCCCTTGCCTCGTCGAATGAGGTGCAGGATATTCCACTGAATACCGCTATGCATAACAAAAGAAAACGTCTTTGCAATAACACTTTTTAAATTGTTCCAACAACTGTATACAGGTTTGTTTTTACTTTGCGTTGATCAGAATCAACACAGTCCCATCATTTAATCACACCAGAAAAGAACGGAAATAAAATGTACGTATATGCCATCCGCATTCGTCACTGGGTCCCGTCATCACCCGTTAGGTTACTTAACTAACGACAGAGCGGGCACTGGACTAGCGCGGGTGTAAAACATATACAACATCTAATAGTATATAAACCAATATACATAATCGCTCCAGGCGTGATAATATGCAACATTACAGAAAAGTAATAAGCATCACAGAACAATACAGATAATCTGGGATCCCCGGGTTTCACAGAGCCGCTGCTGAAACCCGACGTTCCCCTGTCGTGTGGATAGCCTGTGCAATGAAACCTAGACCCCTACGGGTGCGGTAAGTTACCCGCCAAAACCTGAAGCGAGGTAGTCCCCACAGCATAGTGAATGGAACACCCGGCACTTCACGGAATCCGGTAAATTGAGCACCCCTCCTTGGGTCAACCTGTACCCCCTACGAGTGCGGCGAATAGTCTGCCAATTCTAGAGTGGGACCCCTCTGCCTCTCAAAGCCATGAGATGCGGACCCGTTGCTTCTCAGAACCCGGCTATCCGTGCACTCCGTCTTGGGGTAAAACCTAGTACAGTAATGAAAAATAGTACAATAGGTACATCGACCGCAACCTGGTCGTGCCCCAAAAGAATATTATACAACAGGCAGTGACGGCTGTCCACAAGTTGGACGCTCGCCCCGCAATATCAAATGTACAAATAAACACAAACTGTACTACCATTGCACACTGCTATCCACCACGACAAATCCGCAACATCACAGCACAACACAGAACATCAACGCGAATGTCACGTTCGCAAACCCGTCTAAAAGAACTATAGCAATCAGACGCGGTTTACCGATCAAATGACATTCCCGGTCGGAGATATAATGTAAGCACTGTAAACTAACGTGTTTAAATTTCGATCGACCAAAGACCAAATATCAAAAAGTGGGCCCCACTGCTTACTGGTGAACAGTAACAAAATCTGGGCCAAAACGATATTTACCAAAAACCCCAAAATCCAACAGAGAAGCCACTGGAAAAATTTGGGAGCACGAGCTCACCACGTGGCCGCGGATGCGCGGTCAAACCATGGGTTTGACCGCGTTTCCGCGGCGGTTTGGTGGGGTCACGTGCCCAAATTTTGCCGTGGTTCTTAGAAAAGCCTGCACAGTATTCTGAGATGTGTAGAATTAATTTTTGAGACCATTTAAAATCAACAGAACTTTCGAGCTAGGAATTTTGTAGTTTTCGATTTCCGGTCGGATCGATGTTTTAAACGCGTTAGCACAAGTTAGTATAGCAAAATGGTTAGGCTCTGATACCACTGTAAGTCTACGCTAGCGCCCCGGCAGTCTACAGACGCCAAATGCGGAACAAAAACTTTTTAACTGGCGCTATCGTATACTTTAACCCGGATCTGCCATTATTGCTAAACTAACAAACTGTAAAGAGTGTAGGAAGATTGTACCGAACGATCCGAGTCCTTCGTTCTTCAACCATCATCCCACGCTCCGTTGCGGCTGCTCCGATCTCGTCGATCTCCGATCTCCTCCGTCGAGGTGGCACCACATGATCGGTTCTTTAAACGGGCTCCCGCCTCTGACTCGAGGCAACTCGATCGTCAAGTTTGCTAAAAGAGACGACCAAGATTGATGTAGAGAATGAGTAGATGACTTTGTCTCACTTCGTCCAAGTCCGTGGACGATCGGTTAATGAAGTTGCCGTGGAAATCGGGTGATGGAATGAAATGAACTGTAAAATTCCATACACCCCGAATACTATCATAATCTTTTCTAACCAAAATGAAACATCAAGTGAGAGTGAGAATGAGGAGAGAGAGAGGGCAAGCCATATATAGCAAGAGGGAGGTGACCGTAGGAGAGGGGGGTGACCACAAGAGAATGCTTCTCACTTCAAAAATATCTTAAGCAATCCAAAACCATTAATAACAAAGCATGAATCACTAATAACACCTCATCAAGTAATAAATGCAACCAATTAGAACACAACACCAATTAGCCTAGTCACCTCATCTAGAATCTTTTAGAACACCGACTCACCTCATCTGAAGAAAAGATAAATCCGTCTTTAACCGAATGTTAAAAGACGGCTGATAGAAAACTGGAAACTGGCAACTTCCAAAAGTGATCCTGAAACGAATTTCAGGACAACCCCGAAACTGTATAAATATACCCGCATTTGTATTACGACCGAATACAAATGCAACTGAGACAAAGATATTATACCTACTCAATATAATACTCGGATCCGGCTTAAACCAAAGCCGACCAGTATTATCTGCCCGAAAAATAACACGTGCGTAAACGCACGTGCATTTTCCGAACCCTGCCATAATACCATACGGCCTCTACAACGTTTCGCCCGAACTTGGGAAACTGTCTGTGGGGGACTCTAATGACTCGTCAGTACCCTGGCAGTGGGTTCAACCACAAACCGTCAGCGGCACTAGCAATGCGTAACGGCTGCCCATGGACTGACCTCAAGGGATGCCGATGAGCGCACTCATCCGGAAAACCCTACTGAGCCTAACAGTGACAATGTATATACAGTCCGGTCCGTTCGTCAATGAGTATCACATATCTGCCTAGGGGGCTAGTAACGTCAGACCCCCAAGAGCAGTATAAGTCATGTCGGAGTGAAGCCCAATTACACCCTGAGATACTACTGGAGTACCTACCAGTAAATCTCCTGCCATGGCCATGGACTTTGTGTAATGGCTCTCCTAGACACAGCACGACCTCGCCCCCAATACCGGGAGAGACGAATCCCCTGCCGATCCGCTCACGTGCCTCCATATGGCTCGGGACTGTACCCAAAAACTACCTGTTTGCACGACTCCTTTGAGCCGTGGTAGGGTAGAAATCAAAGCACAGTGGGAACTCACACGAGACAAATGACGACCTCAGGTCGATGAACTAACATGTACACATGTCACCAGGGAACTGCTATCTGACGGTAGATATAATACTAACTAGCAGATTCCCGGCGAGTCCTGTCCGGTGTACTCATAACCCAATGAGCACCTGTATACATCTTAGGTGATCCAACTGACACCAGTGGCTTGTGAGACCGGCCACCGCCCCTCATCGGGGTCTCGACTGTACACACTAGTCTACTCCGGAGTATCGATGCCCTGTCTCGAAACTCCCACGACTAGGGACCAGAATTAAGGATATGCATATAAACTACCCAACTCTCACGTATATGATCGCCATCATACTGTTGGTAGTAAAGCAAGATCCTAAGGGCTCTATCAAAGTGTAACATGCAATCAGTCACCTGAACATGTACACGACTGATAAAGGCAAACCAGATAGCATACTATCATCTCGAGTAAGACTGTCCTACCGGGATAGGTCCTCCGCAATCATTGCAATCACGTACCTGCGATCCAATAATTGACTATGAGGGCACTATCTCCAACATAATATGTATGACTTGACCAACCCGGATTCTTATTCGAGGCTGGGGAATGTTAATTCGGCTCTAACTTATGACAACTGTCATAAGTATGAGAAAGATGATTATATGAATTCCTTGATGACCCTAACGAAGAAGAAGTATATTATTGCGTCTCCTTCAGGTGTTTTTGTTAATGAGAACCGTTTTTCGGCCAGTCCTACCTCCAGGGTATTAGATACCGGATTAAGATATCATATTTATAATTTATTACAAGAACTGAGAAAAAGTAGGATGGTTGGACCTGGTGATATGTCCCGCAGAGTAGGGAACAAAGCATAAGTTGATACTGCTGTCGTCGGTGAATATCACCTATTATTACCAAGCAGCAATAACATGATTTGGAACAACTGCTACTATGTACTTTCCATGCTTTGCAACATCATATCAGTTTCTTTACTTAATAAAGATGGATATAATTTTGTTCTAGATTGAAATATCATGAACATTTACCTTAATCAGGTATTGGTTGCAGAAGGTATACTGTGTAATGGTATCTACGTTCTAAATAAAAACACAGTTTTCAATATACAAAACACATGCAAGAGAAAGAGTTCGGATATGAACGAAGCTTACTTGTGGCATTGTAGACTTGTTCATATCAATGAGAAAAGACTATCTAAGTTACATAAGGAAGGATATCTGAATCCATTCGATTTTTCATCCTATGAAACTTGTAAGTCTTTTCTCAAAGGAAAGATGACCAAATCTCCATTCACCGGACACGGAGAAAGAACAACAGAGATCTTGGGACTCATACACAGTGATGTATATAGTCCAATGTCTATACATGCAAGAGGTGGGTTCTCCTACTTCATCACATTCACCGACGATCTCCCTAGGTTCGGATGTGTATCTTTTGAAACACAAATCTGAAGCTTTTGAGAAATTCAGAGAATACAAAAATGATGTAGAAAACCAGACTGACAAAAATATCAAGATTCTCTGATCTGATAGAGGAGGGGAGTACTTAAGCACGGAATTTCTAGAATACTTAAAAGAGAACGGTATTCTCTCTCAGCTTCTCCTTATACACTACAACACAACGGTGTATTAAAACGGAGGAACCATACCATTTTGGTTATGGTTTGCTCCATTATGAGTAGTGTTGATTTCCCTATTTCATTTTGGGGACATGCACTTCAGACAGCTGCATATCTTTTGAATCAAGTTCCATCTAAATCCGTGCCTAAAACTCTATATGAAATATAGAGTGGTAAGAGTTTGTATCATAAACGTGTTAAGATATGGGGTTTCCCTGCTTATATCAAAAAGCAGAACCCAGATAAACATGAGACACGATTAGCTTTGTGTAAGTTTGTGGGATATCCAAAGAATTCTAATGGATATCGATTCTAACACGCAGAGGAACAAAGGATTATTGTTTCTCGGAATGCCACATTTTTAGAAAAATAATTTCTTTCAAAAAATATTAGTGAGAGCGTGGTAGAACTGGATGAAGTTCCAGAAACCCAAACTATAACTGAAGATTTGGTAGAACCGCTAGATTCAGTAGTACACGACGAACCTCAGCTGCTCCGTAGATCTAGTAGGATTTCTCATTCGCCTGAGAGATACTGCGATTTTCTCATAGACGGGGATCGAGAGAATTGCATCTTGGAAGAAAATAATCCTACTAGTTTCAAGCAGGCCATTACTAGTAGGGACACTGATAAATAGCTGGATGCTATGCGATCCGAAATGGAGTTCATGTACACCAATAAAGTTTGGACCTTGAATATTGCTTCTCCTAGGGTAAAACCCGTTGGATGCAAATGGATTTTCAAAAAAAAATTGGTGTAGATGGACAGGTGGAAACCCATAAGGCTAGACTTGTTGCAAAAGGTTTTCGTCAAAGACCAGGTGTGGACTACGATGAAACCTTTTCTCCAGTAGCTATGCTCAAATCCATTCGGATCCTACTTGCCATTGCTGCCTTCCATGACTATGAAATCTGGCAGATGGACGTAAAAACGGCCTTTCTAAACGGAAGTTGGAAGAGAGCATTTATATGCATCATCCGGAGGGATTCGTAGACAATGGGAGCAGCGAGAAGGTGTGCAAATTGCTGAAATCCATTTATGAATTAAAGTAGGTATCGCGGAGCTGGAACATCTGTTTTGATGAAACAATCAAGGAATTTGACTTCATCAAAAATGAGGATGAGCCTTATATCTATTTGAAAATTGTAGGAAGAACTGTCGTATTCCTAATCTTGTATATGGACGACATTCCTTTGGTAGGAAATGACATTCCTATGCTACAATCAGTCAAACTGTTCTTGCACAAAGGTTCTTCATAAAAGACATGGATGATGCCTCCTACATTCTGGGGATTAAGATCCACAGAAATAGATCCAAAAGATTGTTAGGACATTCACAGTCCAGGTACATAGAGGTCATACTAAAGAGATTTAGTATGGAAAATTCCAAGCACGGTAATATACCCACATTGCACGGAATCACCCTCTCCAAAGAGATTTCTTCCAAGACTGATGAGGAGAGGGTTCGCATGAGCATTATACCCTACGCTTCGACGGTAGGATCTATAATATATACGATGCTATGTTCCAGACCAGATGTAGTTTACACGCTTGGCATGGTAAGCCGGTATCAGTCGAACCCAGGAGAGAACCACTGAACAACAGTGAAGAACATTCTTAAGTACCTGAGAAGGACTAAGGAACTATTCTTTATATACGGTAATGGGGACCTCCAGGTGGAGTCCTTTACCGACTCGAGCTTCCAGAGTGACAAGGATGACAGCAAATCTGTCTCGGGTTTTGTTTTTACCCTCAATGGAGGGGTGGTCTGTTGGAAGAGCTCCAAACAGGACTCCGTCGCAGACTCGACGATAGAGGCTGAATACATTGCTGCCAACAATGCCGCAAAAGAAGCGGTCTGGATAAAGAAGTTCATTACTGAACTTGAGGTGGTTCCGTTCATTGTTAATCCAATACCTTTGTATTGTGGCAACAATAGGGCTATGGCTTTAGTAAAGGAACCATGGTCCCATCAGAAATCCAGACACATCTTGAGGTGGTATCACCTGATCAGGGAGATCGTTGATCGCCGAGAGATCGAGGTGCGGAGAGTAGACACAAAAGAAAACACGGCGGATCCATTCACCAAGGGACTTCCTCTAGCAAAGTTCTAGAGACTATTTGAGATGTTGGGTATGCGATACGCCAACAACTGGCCCTAGTGTAGATGTTGAGTACTCGATACGCCGATATATGGTCTTAGTGCAAGTGGGAGATTGTTGGATATGTATGCCTTAGAGGCCATTATTGTATATTTATACAAGTGGATGCATGGACATATGTATGTACAGGACAATCTTGCTCGATATGATAGTATGTTACTTGGTTTGTCTTTATCTTAACATGTGTATATGTATTACTTGTTATTACATATCGTTAATACATGTTGATAAAGCCCGTAGGATCATTGCTTGACTACCAGCGTTGTGATTGTAATCATACTTGTGGGAACTGGGGAGTCGATAAGCACATCCTTAAATATCCCTAGTCATGGGAGTATCGAAATAGGTTAGTTGGGTACATTGGGGGTGGGTACACTGGACAGACTCTCCGAGAACTGGTTAGATGGTATTATACCTATCGTCAGATAGCAATTCTCTGGTGATATGAGTACAGATAGTCTGTCTACCCGAGATCATCATTTGTCTCGTGTGAGTTCCCACCATGCTTTGATTACTACCCTACCACGGCTCTACTGAGTTATACAAACGGGTTTTAGTTAGGTACAGTCCCGAGCTACATGGAGGCAGTGAGCGATTGTTGGGGATTTGTCTCTCCCGGTATAGGGAGTCGATATCGCGCTGTGTTTAGTTGGACAAAACTATAATTCCCTGCCCAGGGCGGATTGAGAATTATGGATAGTTAGATCAGTAGATTCTCGGATGGTCCTGAGCCACATCGGCATAATTTGTCAGGTTATTAGGGGTCTGACGTTTTTTACCCCTCGACCAGGTATGCGATACTCTTAGAAGAACAGACCAGACTGTACAGAGATTGTTACGGATAGGCTCAGTAGGAGTTCGGATGAGTTTCTTGTCGGCCTTCTTTTCGACAGGTACCTGGGTAGCTGTTACGTACAGCTAGTACCGCTGACGTGCTTGTGGTTAAACCCATTGTCAGCGTACTGTCGAGTGTTTAGAGTCCCACACAGAGAGTTTTCCTAGTTCAAGCGAAAAGATGTAGAGGCTTTTTCGTTTTACGTGCAGCGTTTCGATCATATACGTGTACTAGCTACACATATTTTTATTCGGATGGATAATACTAGCGGGCTTAGGATTAAGCCACATTCTAATATTACATTATTGGATTATATTTTATCTCTTGGAATTCGTTGTACGAATACGGGTATGTATATACGGTGATGGGTATTCTTGTATTTTCACAAGAGTGCTTCTAAAAGAAGACGCCTTATTTTTGATAAATCTATTTTGTTTAAAAAGATAATGAGGTATAGGGATGAAGTGTTATGAAAGCATGGTTTGAAGCATGGCCTTTTGTATTATTCATTTATTTAGGAAAAATATTGAAGCATGGTTGTATTATTCTTATTATTATTGAAAAAAATATGCTTCATAGTTATCACACTTAGCCATTCTCCATTCCTTCTTGACTTTCCATTTTCTTTCCTCCTTGGCTCTCTTCTTCTTCCTCAAACTCTAACACTCTCATGAGTTGAGAAACCTAAGGTTATTGATATAAATTAATCCAATTAACATAATCTGCATCCACTAAACCATCTAGATTAGTAAACTAGGTGCTTTAGCTACCTCAAGTTTGAGATTGGAGCTTGAACTATAGACTCTCAGGTGGATCATCTTCGACGTGAGGAGGTCGACGACTAAGCTTGATCCTGACGCAAAAGGAGATTAACAAGAGAATAAGAAGACCCGAAGGACTTGTTCATATAAGTATAATCACTTTCACAGTAGATCGGTACCTTTGCAAGTTTTTTCATCTAAGGCTTATGGTAGATCTTGGGATTAGTCAGTGTTGCCCATATTAAAAATTGTTTTTGAAAATCCCGCCTCTCTACGAACCCAGTAGAGTGTGTGACTGTCACGACCCAAAGTTTAGCCCGTGACCGGCACTTAACCACGTAACGTCGACAGGCGCAACGCGACTAAGTGAACCGAAAACCCAGAAATCAAACTAGTAAAAGTATAGAGTGTTTTAAGCATTAAATTGAAGCATTTATTAAATGTTAAGAGATCCAAGTAAACAATCACCAAGATAGCAATATACGACGCCGTAGCGAAGAAAATGAGCAATAAGTGGGAACATCACTGATAGAATAAACTGCATAAGTAAAGTCGGCTCACAACGAGCTCGACACCAGAACACAAATAATATACATCATCATCCTCACACTGTCTCTAAGTCAAGTACATATATGGTAGATGGAGAATACTAGATACAACAGTGTGTACAAAATAAGTAACCAGATACCACAACCCATCTATCAGCAAAACAGCTCTCGCACCAACTGTAGTGGTATCTGTAGCCAAAAGATGTAAGAAAGCAGCCTGCCGCGACTACTCCGAGGGGAAACCTGCAAATAGTGTGGCACAACGGGGGTGAGTTGCCAACTCGTGAATAGAAATAACATATAAAGGTAATCGCGAGCATGCACGTACTGCGCTACTCTTTCATATGCCAGCAGATGATATCAATGCGTGATAAGCAGTATGTGCAATAATCATGCAAGTGCTCTATCAGGTAATATAACTACAGGATGAGATACAATAATGAATGTTGAGCATGGGAAATATAACATCTACACGGAATGCCAACGTGGAATATATAATCGGTGTCCATCAATGCACCCAGATCCCCCCCAAATAGCTCAGGCGCCGGCACTCTCATCGGCCTTCCAATCCTGTACATCTCCGAGAATCACGAGTGCCCAACATCGGCACCCAAATATCATAAGTACTCGTGTCCATCATCGACACGCAAATCCTCATCCATCGGGCCCCGTCAGTCCGGGTCAGCCCACGGGCTCCGTCTGCAGTATCGGCCCTCGGCCCCGGCAGTACGGATCATCCCGCATCCATCTATCGACTCTGGTCAGTATCCTCCGGATAACTGCCAGGTCCAACCAATCACCGGTAGGTAGTAGCCCCTCTGCCAGTCTCACCGTCTACTACACAGCGAAACCGTTCTCGCCCCGGGTACCATACCGGGTCCACCATGTACCCGTAATCAGCCTCATCCAACTCCTCGAATTGGGTTCATATATATCACTCTAGCACCGAGAAAATACATGGTGGACGCACCGAAATATCATATCAAGGGAAACCGGGTTTTTAAATAATTAACTATTCTCTTTTGAAATATCCACGGTTTCCCAAATCCAGAATTAACATGGAAACAACATATCTCAATGCGTAATCTAAGCAGGTATGAAGATATCAATGTATGTGTGTACTGGTATGAATATACAATGTGCATGTGCGCAGGTATGAAGATATCAATGTATGTGTTCACTGGTATGAGTATACAGTGTGCATGTGCGCAGGTATGAAGATATCAATATATGTGTGCACTGGTATGAGTATGTGATGTATATGTATCAAGTATGAATATCATGTAATCCGAATCAATATGCAAGTCAAAGCAATGTGATATATGCATCAAGTATGAATATCATGTAATCCGAATCAATATGCAAGTCAAAGCAATGTGATATATGCATCAAGTATGAATATCATGTAATCCGAATCAATATGCAAGTCAAGGCAATGTGATATATGCATCAAGTATGAATATCATGTAATCCGAATCAATATGCAAGTCAAGGCAATGTGATATATGCATCAAGTATGAATATCATGTAATCCGAATCAATATGCAAGTCAAAGCAATGTGATATATGCATCAAGTATGAATATCATGTCCAGTCACATAAAAGATGAGCTACAGCATAATGATCATGGAAATTCTACAGTGTGAGTGTCATGGCAATTACTAACGGTGTGTGTAACATGCAGGATAGTGCTCGTGCAACATGAACCGTTAGTAATGGTGCGGTGTTCTATCAATTCTAGTTTATATACATATAGCAGGGAATGTGGTATGCACAAAATAGTAGCCATGAACAGTCAATGTAGATAAATGTAATATGCTGCTACAAGGTCCTATCAGCCCTGACGCATAACGCCATATGGGCGATTTCCCCGTAGATGTTAAATCTACTC
Organism: Agapanthus africanus; assembly: GCA_030015575.1. NCBI lineage: Eukaryota > Viridiplantae > Streptophyta > Magnoliopsida > Asparagales > Amaryllidaceae > Agapanthus > Agapanthus africanus. Next base: position 382,250,104 of record JASDDO010000004.1, on the reverse strand, counting down.
ACCGTAGTCTCTCGCTAGGTATAGCCGACGATTTGCTTCCCCTTCTTCTCGGCGTCCGTCGCACTTGCCTGCGAACCTAGAATTCCACATAATATCACACATAAGCTCAAAACCATACAAACACGACATTTAAAGTCAACTAGAAACCCGTGCCGCAAACCAAGCGCACGTGTGCGCGATACGCTAAAATGTGTGATTACGCGCCTAAAGTCACTCCGACGCGTCGTGATACGCAGAAACCCCAAACCCACACACACGTATCACGCGTGTCGCGAAAGATTAAAAATACGGGAAATAGGGTATTCAACTCCAGATTTTGATACAGAACAGATATTATGAAAATATATATAAGAAAACACTCCACATAGATGCAGACTCCAGTGGCCCAAACCCCAACCCCCAACTCACCCATCTGGCCGCAAATTGCGGCCAGAATGAATAGTCCAGCGGCCTGTCTTGGGAATTGGGCTCCCAGGTTTTGTGTGTGCACTCTATACCCCCCATACATGCAACAGTAAATCTAATTTCGTTCTGAAACAACTCGGGTAGCAGCAGATCCTACAAAGCCCTATTTCTAGTTAAAAACCACACTTTTGCACTAAAAAGGTACTTTATGGTATTTTTGTGCAAACCTGAAGCAAAACCTGGTTTAAATAGCTCTAATAACACTTAAAGGAGTTAACTAAACTATGAGAACACCAATCTAACATATACTTCACAAATATCCTTCAGTATCACTAATAATGCACATATAACATGATTTTTAGCTAAGATACTACAAGATATGGAGAAAGGGTGTTAAACATGAATCAATACCTTCAAAATACCCTAAGAACACCAAAAAGTTCCAGCTCCCTCCTCAAGTATGCAGATTTGCTCCCAAACACCTCAAAAGCCCCTTTTTCCCATGGTTTTGTGAAGGAAAAGTGTTGTTTTGTGTAGGGTTTTATTTGGCTTCAAGGGGAAATGAAAAGATGAAGAAAATATGGTGTTGCTGCTGCTGGAAATTCTGCTGGAGCTCAGAAGAGAGGAAGAGAAAAAGAGAGAGAAAAATGGTCACAAAAGTCAATTTCTTACCTAACCCCCATGCTTCATATTCTAATTTAAAATTTAAAAAAGAAAAGGGTTTTTGGGCTTGATTAAATGGTGGGAATAAAGAACCATATAAGAAAAGAAATGGCTAACACTTTAACCTAGGTCAAAAATGGCTAAGTGTGCAAGTGTACACTAACACAAAATTTTTCAATTAGGGTAAACCCGACTAAAATAACCAATAATCCTATGTACACATATATAATAACACACACAATTACTAATTAACACGAAAAACATTCTAACGAAATTTCAAAGTGTTACAATCTATCCCACTTAAAGAAATTCGGTCCCCGAATTTAAAAATCTAACTGCGCGTACCTTCAAAAAGGTGGGGATACCTCTTCCTCATCTCGCTCTCGGTCTCCCAAGTGACCTCCTCGCTGCTCTGACCACGCCAAAGTACCTTGACGGACGGTATCTCTTTCGACCTCAATTTTTTCACTTGTCGATCCAAGATCATCATCGGCTGCTCTACATAGGAAAGATCGCGCTCAAGCTGGATCGTCGGGTGCTGAATCGCATGCGAAGGATCATGAAGATATCTGCGGAGCATCGAAACGTGAAATACGGGGTGCACATCTGGAAAACTGGGCGGAAGGGCTAACCGATACGCAACTGCACCAACACGCTCGAGGATCTCGAAGGGGCCCACATATCTGGGACTAAGCTTCCCCTTCTTCCCAAATCTCATCACACCTTTCATTAGGGAGACCCTCAAGAAAACATGATCACCAACAGAAAACTCAAGTCTGCGTCGACGACGGTCCGCATAAGATCTCTGCCTACTCTGGGCTGCTCTCATCCTGTCGTGAATCAACTGGATCTTCGCGGTCGTCTCCTCCACAATCTGTGGCCCTAAGATACTGCTCTCCCTGAGCTCTGTCCAACAGGTGGGCGATCTGCATCTCCTCCTATAAAGAGCCTCAAACGGTGCCATCTGAATGGTCTCCTGGTAGCTGTTGTTGTAGGAGAACTCTACTAAGGGTAAATGATGATCCCAGCTACCTCCAAAGTCTAAGACGCACGCTCTGAGCATGTTCTCGAGAGTCTGAATAGTCCGCTCTGACTGTCCGTCGGTCTGCGGATGAAATGCTGTGCTGAAACTCAAGCGAGTGCCTAAAGCCTCCTAAAGTCTCTGCCATAGCCGGTTGGTAAACTGGGTGCCTCTGTCGGACACGATACATGTCGGAACTCCTTGCAGTCGTACAATCTCGTCGATGTAAATCTGGGCATACTGAGCAAATCCAAAAGTCGTCTTCACCGGTAGGAAGTGAGCCGCTTTTGTCAAACGATCCACGATCACCCAGATAGAGTCATACCCTCGACTAGTCCTGGGTAGACCCACAATGAAGTCCATAGAAATCTGCTCCCATTTCCACTCCGGAATGGGTAACGGCTGTAGCTCTCCCGCGGGCCTCTGGTGCTCAGCCTTGACTTGCTGACAAGTCAGGCATCTCGACACAAAATCTGCGATGTCTCTCTTCATTCCGTCCTACCAGTAAACACCTCTCATGTCATGGTACATCTTGATGGAACCGGGATGAACACTGTATACCGATCGATGTGCCTCCTCAAGAATCTCGCGCCGCAATCCCTCAGCATCTGGTACGCACAGTCTAGCCCCAAATCTAGTATCCCCTGATCATCGATCACGAACTCGGGAAATCTGCCCTGTCCAATCTGTGTCCTAATCTCTGAACATCGGTCATCACTGTGCTGTGCCTCATGTATACGGTCGAGCAACTGTGGGCGTGCATGAACATGCGCAATCTGTCCTCCGATCGGCGTAAACTCGAACTGTACCCGGCTGTCGCATAAAATCTGCCAATCTGCCGACGACTGCCTCTGTACTGCGCTCAAACAAGATAGACTACCCCCGGGCTTCCTGCTCAAAGCATCCGCCACTACATTAGCCCTGCCCGGGTTGTACAAGATCTTGCAATCGTAATCCTTCACTAACTCCATCCATCGGCGCTGTCTAAGGTTCAGGTCGCCCTGCTGAAATATATAGTTTAAGCTCTTGTGATCAGTGAATATCTGGCACGACTCGCCGTATAGGTAATGTCGCCAGATCTTAAGTGCAAAGACCACTGCAGCCATCTCTAAATCGTGAGTGGGGTAGTTCTGTTCATGTTTCTTTAATTGCCGCGAAGCATACGCGATCACCCTGTCATGCTGCATCAATACGCACCCTAGCCCCACTCGTGAAGCATCACAATAGACCACAAATCCGTCTGATCCTGAAGGCAATGATAGCACTGGTGTCGTAGTTAGTAGAGCCCGTAGCTGCTGGAAACTGTGCTCACACTCCTCCGTCCAATCAAAACGACCTTCTGGATCAACCCGGTCAAAGGTGTAGCAATGCGAGAGTGGTCCTACACGAATCGCCTGTAGTAGCCTGCCAGCCCTAGAAAGCTGCGAACCTCCGTCACTGACGTGGGTCTAGGCCAACTCCGAACGGCCTCAATCTTCCTTGGGTCTACACATATACCATCTCATGTAATCACGTGCCCCAAGAAGTCTATGCTGTCCTGCCAGAAAGCACACTTGGAGAATTTGGCGAAAAGCTGATGCTCCCTCAAGGTCTGCTGTGTAATCCGCAGGTGCTGCTCGTGCTCCTCTCTACTCTGATAATACACCAGAATATCGTCAATGAACACTATGATGAACAGATCAAGATACGGCCGGAAAATACGGTTCATCAAGTCCATGAATGCTGCTGGCGCGTTGGTGAGTCCGAACGACATCACCAGAAACTCGTAATGGCCGTAGCGCGTGCGGAAAGCTATCCTAGGAATGTCCTCCTGTCGAGCCCGCAGCTGATGGTTGCCTGATCGCAAATCGATCCTCGAAAAGTATCCTGCCCCCTGAAGCTGGTCGAACAAATCGTCGATGCGTGGCAAAGGATACCTGTTCCGCACTGTCACCCTGTTCAGCTGACGGTAGTCGATACACAAAAGCATACTGCCGTCCTTCTTCTTGACAAACAGGACTGGAGCACCCCAAGGAGAAACACTGGGTCGAATAAGTCTCTTGTCCAGCAAATCTTGCAACTGACCCTTCAATTCTCTAAGTTCCGCCGGGGCCATCCGATAAGGTGGTACAGAAATAGGCCCCGTGCCAGGAACCAAATCAATACAGAAAGAAATATCACGCTCGGACGGTAGCCCAGGAAGCTCGTCAGGGAACACATCAAGGAACTCGCTAACAACCGGAACCTGATCCATCAGAACCTCTGTAGCTCTAGTATCGTAAATATAGGCGAGAAATCCCTGACATCCCTTCCTCAAAAGCTGTCCAGCGCGAAAGAAGAAATCACACTGTGAGGGGTGGTACCACGGTCCCCCAACACAACAAAAACCGACTCACCGGGAAAACAAAATCTAACTGTCTTCTCGCGGCAGTCAACAGAAGCATAGCACGTGGCTAACCAATCCATGCCCAAAAGAACGTCGAAGTCCAACATCTCAAGAAGGATCAAATCGACCGGCAACTCTCTATCGCCAATACGGACGGTACAGGATTGGAACACGTGCCTAGCGACAAACGACTCTCCCACAGGAGTAGTCACAACAAGCGGCTGATCAAGCAAACCGGGCTCTCTACCCAAACTCGGCACAAAGTGTGTGGATACGTACGAGTGCGTGGATCCGGGATCAAATAATACGTGTGCATCAACAGAACATACTGGAAGGATACCTGAGACCACCGCATAGGACGCCTGCGCGTCCTGATGCGTCAAAGCAAAAACTTGCGCCTGTCCTCCACCTGCGACTGACTGTCCCCTGCCAGCAGCTGGTCGTCCTCTGCCTCGATCACCTCGTCCTCTATGAACAAATCCTCCACGACCACGACCTCTCTGTGCATGAGTCTGACGCTGAGTAACAGTAGGTACAATAGGAAACGCCCTCTGGGGTGGTGAAGGTGGTAATGTGACATGCGGTGCTGTCGCCTCCCTCCGTGGTATCTCAGGACAATCTCGCATACGATGATAAGAACTCCCGCAACGGAAACATCCCGTTGATGGTCCCTGACCCTCCTGGGTATAGGAGCTAAACAACCGGCCTCGCCTCGAATCTCTGCCACCTGCAAGGTGCCTGTCATGGCGCCGAAAAGGCTGTCTCTGCACTGATATATTTGCACGAACTCTCTTCGGCTCTGGGACTGCCGAAGTCTCAGCAAGGCGCTCCTCAACCAATAATGCTGCATCTACTGCTGCTGCGTATGTTTCGTAATGCTACGTGCTGATCGCAAGGAACAGTGGTGTGAGCAAGCCTCGGACAAATCTCTTAACTCGCATCTCCTCGGTAGCCACTAAGTACGGAGCATAAACTGATAACTCGGTGAACAGCACATCGTACTCTGCCACTGACATCTCCGGAGTCTGGCGTAAGGACTCGAACCTGCGTGCTCTAGCATCTCTGACACTCAGGGGAAGAAAGCGGGCAAGGAATAGCGCCACGAACTCTGTCCAGGTCATAAGAGGAAGACCTGCTGCTCTACCCTTCTCGACTGATTCGCACCATTTCTGCGCAAGACCTTCCAGGCGAAAGCTCGCAAACTCAACCCATCTCGCATCTGCGCATCTGAGGGAACGGCATATCCGAGCCATCCTATCAATGAAAGACTGTGGGTCCTCGGCTGCATCGGTGCCTGTGAAGACCGGAGGCTTCAGCCTCATAAACTCTGATAGCGATACCGAGATGACCTCTGTAGTTGCAGGGGCAACTGCCTATACTGTGGGTGCCACCGCGGTCTCTGCAACGGGTGGAACTACCTCTGGTCGCTGCGCTCGAAGTGTCTCAACCAGAGATCCCATCATCTAGCGCATCTCCTGCATACTGGATCCCACCGTCTGGCGCATCTCCTGCACACCAGCCCCTAACATGGCAATCTGATCTGTCACGGCAGGAACAGCCTGCTCGGGCACAACCGGTGTACTATCCGGATCAGTCCTCATTTCGGACGAGTCAACTCGAATCTCGGCCCTCGCGGCCGCTCTCTGCACCCTCGTAGTCTTTGGCGGCATAATGGATGAAAGGAAAAGTAGGATTCGATAAGGATACGGAAATTGAAACACAAGAATATATATACTCGAGAAGGAATTTAAATCAACAAGTCCTAAGGTCGCTTAAGCGGAGTACCGTGTCGTGAGTATGCCGCGGAACATACACACGCTACGCCACTCTGCTTCAGCTACCTACTCCATCATACCAGGGTCATCCTACACTCCGAAAGGTAAAAACCTACGCTCTGATACCAACTTTGTCACGACCCAAAGTTTAGCCCGTGACCGGCACTTAACCACGTAACGTCTACAGGCGTAACGCGACTAAGTGAACCGAAAACCCAGAAATCAAACCAGTAAAAGTATAGAGTGTTTTAAGCATTAAATGGAAGCATTTATTAAATGTTAAGAGATCCAAGTAAACAATCACCATGAAAGCAATATACGACGCCGTAGCGAAGAAAATGAGCAATAAGTGGGAACAACACTGATAGAATAAACTGCATAAGTAAAGTCGGCTCACAACAAGCTCGACACCAGAACACAAATAATATACATCATCGTCCTCACACTGTCTCTAAGTCAAGTACATATTGTTGGAGATAGTGCCCTCAGAGTCAATTATTGGATCACAGGCACGTGATTGCAATGATTGAGGGAGGACCTATCCCGGTAGGACAGTCTTACTCGAGATGATAGTATGCTATCTGGTTTATCTTTATCATCGTGTACTGCTTTAGGTGACCTTACAGGTCACTATTGCACGTTGATAGAGCCCCTAGGATTCTTGCTTGACTGCCAGCAGTATGAGGGCGATCATATACGTGGGAGCTGGTAGTCTATAAGCACATCCTTAAAAGGTCCCTAGTCGTGGGAGTTTCGAGATAGGGCATCGATACTCCAGAGTAGACTAGTGTATACAGTCGAGACCCCGACGAGGGGCGGTGGCCGGTCTCACAAGCCACTGGTATCAGTTGGTTCACCTAAGATGTATACAGGTGCTCATTGGGTTATCAGTACACCGGACAGGACTCGCCGGGAACATGCTAGTTGGTCTTATACCTGACGTCAGATAGCAGTTCCCTGGTGACATGTGTACAGGTTAGTTCATCGACCTCAGATCGTCATTTGTCTCGTGTGAGTTCCCACTGTACTTTGATTACTACCCTACCACGCTCAAAGGAGACGTTCAAACAGGTTTTAGTTGGGTACAGTCCCGAGCCACATGGAGGCAGTGAGCGGATCTGCACGGGTCCGTCTTTCCCGGTATTGGGGGTGAGGTCGCGCTGTGTCTAGGAGAGCCCTTACACGAAGTCCTTGGCCAAGGCAGGAGATTTACTGGTAGGTATTCCACTAGTATCTCAGGGTGTTCTGGGCTACACTCCGACACGACTTGTACCGCTTTTGGGGGTCTGACTTTTACCAACCCCCTAGGCCAGCCATGCGATGCTCATAGACGAACGGGCCGGACTATACGGATATTGTCACTGACAGGCTCAGTAGGGTGTCAGGATGAGTTGCTCATCGACGTCCCTTTTGGTCAATACCTGGTTGCCCGTTACGTATGGCTAATACCTCTGACGTGCTAGTGGTTAAATCCACAGCCAAGAGATTGACAAGTCTTTAGAGTCTCCCACAGACCAGTTTCTCAAGTTTCGGGCGGAACGTTGTAGAGGCCGTATGGAGATATGGCAGGGTTCGATCAGATACGTGCGGTATTGCACGCATCATGATCGGACGGATAATACTAGCGGGCTTTGGTTTAAGCCGGATCCTAGTATAGTACAGTGTAGATTTTATCTCATTGCATTTGTATTCAGTCGGAATACAAATGAGGGTATGTATATACAGTAGCGGGGTTTCCTGTAATTTATTACGGGATCAGTTTTCCGAAGTTGCCAGTTTGCTTTCCGTTTCGGCCATTTTCCTTTGTTTCCTGTCTTTGGCTGAAATTTGGTGGAGGGGGTTATTTGCAATTGTGCAATTAACAATTGAGAAGACTTTTTGCTTCATGATAGTTTTCATGATGGGTGTAGCTTTCATTGACTCCATGACTTCATGATTGCTTGACTTTGGGTGTGATGATTAGTTGATGGAGTGTTGGATTTGTTGGTGATCATTTTCTTCTCATGATCACCTTATTCTCTCTCTTACATGTTTTTTGATACACTCCCTCTCTCATGCTCTCCTCTCTATTCCTTCATGGCCGGCCATGCTCTTGAGGGGCTGTCCAAAAATTTCTATGTGGGAATTTTGTTCTTTTCATGCTTCAAAATTCCCAAGTTCATCTACAAAATGTTCACATCCTATTTCCTCCACAAAAGGGAACTTCCACAACCCCAAAGATACATAGAGTTCTGCAGTTAACCTACAACATCCTTGGGCACGTCGGCTTGCCAACTTTGTGCCCGAGTTGCCTCGGTCCAGAGGTGGGAGCCCGTAAAAGAAGCCGGCGACGTGGTGCCCTTCCGACGAGAAGTTGAAGACCGGAGATTCCGCGGGGAGATCGGGACGACGACGAGAAGACCGAAGGACACGGATCGCTCGGTATATCTCTCTACCCCTTCTCTAGTTAGCTAGGATTATGTTAATGGCCCGATCCGGGATTTTAGTGCGCGGTGGTGCCGGTTCAAAAGTTAAAGTAAATTATCGTTTCCGCATTTTGGCCTCGGATTGACGGTCGGGACGCCGCCGTGCACTTACAGTGATATCAGAGCCAGGACATTAACCTAATCTAGCTTGCGCTAACATGTTTACAAGTTCGATCGATCGGATTTTCCGAAAACCCGATATCAAAAGCACAGTTTCTGTCGATTTCATTTTGTGCTCCAAAAATTTTTCTGTACGCTGCAGAATTATGTGCAGGGAATTATTAGCATTCTGTAAAAATTTGGTCGCGTGAACTCACTACCCCACCGCGGAACCGCGGCCAAACCCATGCTTGGGCCGCGGTTCCACCGCGACTTTCACTGTTCAGTGTACCAAAATTTTACAGAAAGCTCCTGACTTGAAAATAGGGTTTTTGGAATGTTATTTTTGGGCCCAGATTTTCTTTGAGTGCTACAGTAGTGCTTGGGGCCCACTTGGGTAAATTTGATCGATCGAAAATTTTAAACATGTTACTTCACAGTATTTACATTATATCTGCGACCGTGAATGTCATTTGATCGGTAAATCCTGTCTAACTGCTATAGCCCTATTAGACGGATTTGCGAACGTGACATTCATGTTGATGTTCTGTGTTGTGCTGTGATGTTGTGGATTGGTCGTGGGGGTAGCCTGGATGCAATGTTAGTACAGTTTGGTGTTTTATGTACATTTGATATTGCGGGGCGAGCGTCCGACATGTGGACTGCCGTCACTGCCTGTTTGTATATTATTCTTTTGGGGCACGACCGGGGTGAGGTCGATGTACCCGTTGTATGTATATTTTACTTTCTGTACTAGGATTACCCCGTGGTGGGGTGCACGGATAGCCGGGTTCTAGAGGGCAACGGGCCCGGATCTCATGGCATTGAGACGGAGGGGGCTTTGCTCTAGAATTGGCGGGCTATTCGCCGCACTCGTAGGGGGTACAGGTTGACCCAGGAGGGGTGCCCAAGTTATCGGATTCCGTGAAGTGCTGGGTGGTCCATTCACGTTGCTGAAGGGGGATGCCTCACTTCAGGTTTTGGCGGGTAACTTGCCGCGCCCGTAGTGGTCTAGGATTTCATTGCATAGGCTATCCACACGACCAGGGGAACGTCGGGTTTCAGTAGCGGCTCTGTGAAACCCGGGGATCTCAGATATCTGTATTGTTCTGTGATGCTTATTACATTTCTGTGATGTTGCATTTCATCACGCCTTGAGGGAATATTATATATTGATATATATACTAGTAGATGTTGTATATGTTTTGCATCCGCGCTAGTCCAGTCCCCGCTCTGTCGTTGGTTAAGTAACCTAACGGGTGATGACGGGACCCAGTGGCGAATGCGGATGGCATATACGTACATCATTATTTTCGTTCTTTATTGGTGTGTTCAATTGATGGGACTGCGTTGATTCAGATCAATACAAGTTAAACAAACCTATTCTGATGTTTTGGAACACTTTTCAAAAAGTTGTTATTGCAAGGACATTCTCTTTTGTTTTGCATCATGGTATTCAGTTGGAATATCCTGCTCCTCAGTCGACGAGGCAAGGGCCGAGATCCCTTCACCGGGAGTGACCCCTTGGACAGAAGTTTGCGTCAGGGCAATAACTTCATTATAGCCGATTACTTTTGCTTTGCATCGTGGTATTTAGTTGGAATATCCTGCACCTCATTCTACGGGGAAAGAGCAGAGATCCCTTCACCGGGAGTGACCTCTTTAGCAAAGGTTTTCGTCACTATATTTTTATAAAAAGCTATCCGGTTCCTTCAACGATATCAAGTTCATTACGTTAAAGGTTTTCGCCAGAAACCATTCGTAGCCCACCGTCGTTTCATATGAATAGTCAATAAGTATTCAAGCTGTGTATGTTGGCCAAAGTCAAGGCACAGTGATTGGTAGCTATTGGGTATTCATATGCAGCATAGATAGATGCGTTGGTTTGGGACAGTCGTACTGCTATTTTGGCCAAAGTCAAGGGTAGGTACGGATGGGTTCAAATTAATCTGGATAATGACGGGTAGAACTTGACATGTGACTTATGATATGTTGGCCAAAGTCAAGGTCATAAGAGCATGGGGCAAAAATCACATCGGGAGTTTCTAAAGAAACTGAAACTTGCCAGATATGCGCATACCTTCTGGAGTGTGATAACGTGAGCGGATTCCGTCACGTTATCATGCGATGATAGTTGGATCCCGATTCCCACTGATGAGTTGGTTTACTCCTCGGGTGATCCCGACTAATTCTTCTTTCAGGTTTGGAGGAGAATTTGACGGTACAGTGCGAGGTTTCCAGATTAGATAAATTGGTAACCATTCTGATCTAGGTTAGAGTGCACGCTGAGTGTTTCTTTTCTCTCTCTCTTCGGCAGCGACCATGACCCGACCCTAAAACTATGACTCAGTGACCAAAATTAACCGAACCTTCTTAAAACACTGGCTTTTGGATTGTCAGAGTTGCATATCTCATTGCCACCCCTACTTTTACCCTTTTCTCCAGGACACCCCGTATTACTACGAACGTCCACTTCCATTGGACAAAACCATCGTATGGTTATATACGAACTCGAAGGAATTTATTCGAGGATGGTTTCCGGTTCTGGAGAAAACGAATAGGACTATTCAGTTGTCTTTTCCTTTTACCTTCTCTCAGGTTGCAAGTACTCCTTGGTTTAGGAGATAGTACACCTATTACACAAATTTGATAGTCTTCTTCCAAACCTTAGGCTGGTGCCGAATGGTGGGGAATGAAGAAAACCAATTAGCATAACGATGGTGTACAGAAGGTATTAAGTAAAATCATATCAAGGGATTAGTAAGAGGGCAAAGTAAATTGCGACTGCTATTCACGATCAAACCAAGTATTTCATCGCCACTCCCACATCACCTTTGAATTTCTCCAGAACACTCCGTATCACTACGAAGATCCACAGTTTATTGGATACTCCATCGTATGGTTATATACGAACTCGAAAGGAACTTGTTCCAGTTCGGGGATGGATTCTGGTTCAGGAGAAATAGGAATAAGGTTTATTCGGTTGTCTTTTATCTTCACCTTCTCTCGCATTGCGAGTGCCCCTAGGATTAGGACAGTACACCGATTATGCTTATTGGATAGTCTTCTCCCAAACCATAGGCTGGTGCCGAACGGTAGGGAAGGAAGAAAACCATTTGGCCTAAAGGGGTGTACAGAAGATAATGACTAAAGACATATGAAGGGATTTGGAGAGATGGCATAGAAATATACGGTTACAGTTGTGAATCTGGATAATGGAAGAGGCATTACTAGGAATACCCGGATACCCCTACGAAACATTTCAATGTTTCAGTTTCACTGTGTACTGTTAAAGGAAAACTGATTTCCCGATTAGATACTTACTCCAGGGTATGTATTTACCAGGTATGATTCTCACATCTGTATGGTTTTACAGATGATGAGTGGGAGTAAGTTATTGGGAATTGGGTGATCATCCTCATTATATCGGGATTCGTTGTAATCAGTGATATTTGAGGAAGTCACATGGGTTGTTTGCCGGACGGCAAATATTTGGTTTTGAATATCTGTTGTTATGCACCAATTTCAAATTGATATATCTGTACGTCTATTTTTATAGAGTGAGATATACCTTTTTGAAATTATGTCTATGACATTTACCTATATCAGTGGATGGTTAGGTAAGGAGCATTAAACAGCGGTGTAATTCTTCTTAACCATAAGTACAGTTTTCAACCTACGACACACAAGGAATGAGTTATTAGACTCAAAGGGCTTATACAGAGTATTGTATGTTGTCCAGCGTCCATTAGGACAGAGGGGTTGGTCCTCGTACTATATTCGGTTTACTTATGACTTCTCTAGTTTTTAGATAGGTGTTTCATGGAAACACAGGGTCCGAATTTTGAGAAGTTATAGGTATATGAATAAAGTAGAGAACCAGGTATTGCAAGTATCGGGATTCTTCAAAGTGATCGAAGATGTAGATACTTGTGTATGGTATTCAGTTGATAGTAATGATTAAGAGAACTTGCTTCTTTTTCAGATTACTCGTAATTGGAAGCATTCCTAAGTTGAGTAACGCTGATAGGCCTCCTTCCATTTAGTTGACATGCACTGGAGAAAGCTGCATGATTTGAATCTGGTTCAATTAAATCAGTGCCTCTATTTCTATATTGGATATAGAACAGTTCATATCTTGACATTGTTAAGGTACGGGAAGTTGTCCGACTTATGCTTAAAACCAGACTCTGGATAACTCAAGGCACGTTTTTATAATGGCTGTTTGTGGGTTGACCCAGGCTATGACTGTTAGTGTATATGCCCTAGAGGCCATTACTGTATCATACTAGTTTGTATATTACTTAATGGAAGCTTGGGATATTCACCTTGTATAAACAATCTTGCTCAATATAGTAGTATGCTACTTGGTTTGTTTCTACTTCAATGTGTGCATGTGTTTATTTTTGTATATCACCTATACACATTAGTGGAGCCCTTAGGATCTTTGCTTGATTACCAGCGTTGTGATGGCAGTCACACTAGTGGGGGCTGGGTAATCTATAAGCACATCCTTATACAGGTCCCTAGTCGCAGGACTATCGAGACTGGGCATCGATACTCCGGAGTAGACTAGCGTATGCGCTTCTCATCCCAGAGTGGGAGATGGTCTGTCCCACAGCCATCAGTACGTCATACTGGAGATAGTATGCGGGTGCTCGTTGGGTTACGAGTACACTGGACAGGACTCGTCGGGAACTGACCGGTTGGTATTATACCTATCGTCAGTTATCAGTTCCCAGGTGACATGAGTACAGCTTAGTCCGCTGAATTGACACTGTCACTTCGCCTCGAGTGTGTTCCCACTGTACTTTGATTACTACCCTACCACGGCTCAAAGGAGTCGTGCAAACAGGTGGTAGTTGGGTGCAGTCCCGAAGCACTTGGAGGCAGTGACGGTTAGACAGGATTCGTCTCTCCCGGTATTGGGGGTTGACATCGCGCTGTGTCTAGGAGAGCCATTACACGAGTAGTCCCTGGCCAGGGCAAGCGAGATATACTGGTAGGTTTCCAGTGTTATCTCAGGGTGTTCTGGGCTTCACTCCGACACGACTTGTACCGCTATTAGGGGACTGACGTTTACCGCCCCCTAGGCCCGCCATGCGATGTATCAGACGAACAGACCGGACTGTATGGAGATTGTCACAGTCAGACTCAGTAGGAGTTCAGATGGGTTTCACCTCGTCAGTCTTCTTGTCGGCATCTACCTGGGGACCGTTACGCACAGCTAGTGCCGCTTGCGGTCTGTGGTTAAACCCACTGCCATCGTAGTGTCGAGTCTTTAGAGTCCCACACAGAAAATTATTCGCCTTTAGGCAAAAGAGTAGAGGTCGCATGGTTTTGCGACAGGTCGCATGGTTTTGCGACAGGGTTCGGTCACATCCGTGCACTTATGCACGTACAGTGTCCGGAGAGTTAACACTAGCGGGCTTTGGTATAAGCCAGATCCTAGTGTATGTTTTGGGATTGGATTTATCCAGTATGTATTCGTGTTCCTTGGAACGCGGATACATACTGGATAAATCCAATCCCAAAACGTACACTAGGATCGTGTTCTTCGGAACGCGGATGCGGGTGTGTATGCACAGTTGACGGAGAGACAGAGGCAGAGGATTCTCATTAGGGTTGTTGACTGTTGACAGTTGACTATTGACTTTTTGCTCAACCCTAATGAGAATATGATATATAATTAACAATAATATTAATTAAGTATAATGGTGACATGGTTGTTGAGGGATTGACTTTGTTGACTTGTTGACTTTGTTGACCGGTTGACTAGGTTGGACTAGTTGACCATCATGATGACAATGGCTATCATTTCATGGCAAAAACTTTTTACTTGCTTGTTTCTCTTGTGAAAAATGAGTGCATGAAATGGTATGGCTATTGTAGCTTAAACCATCACATAATACTTGATTGCTATGATTTGTGATGGTGACTTTGGATTATGAGAGCCAAGAGAGAAAAGTCTTTCTCATTCTATCATTTTCATTCTCTCTCTTGTGTTCTTGAGCTCTTATCTTCTTCCTCTTGCTCTCCCTCTCTTTAGTCTATGGTTCACTTGTCTCATGTGTTGAGAACCAAGAACCATAGAGAAAATCCCAACACACTCTCCTCTACTCACTCTAGTTCACAAGGTTTGGCAAACCGAGTGAACTAGTTTCTTCAAAGATCGAAGAAGAAGCCAAAGGTAGAAGCTTTCAGGTGGATCGATCTTCAGCACAAGGAGACGACGGGGTGAAGCCGATCCGGACAACCATCGAGGCTTGAAGACGAAGGAGTTCAAGAAAGAAAGGTATAACCCCCTAACCGAGTAGTTAACAACTCCTAGTTAGGTTGTTAGTTAGATGTTTAACAAAGATCCGGTTTTGAGTCCATGTTACCACCTCTAGAAAATTGTTTTTCGTCAAATTCCTCATGCCCGAAAGTACCGGGAGAGGTAGCATGGACCTTCAGTGGTATCAGAGCCTAGTTAAACTCTATCTAACATGTTAGCAAAGTAACTAGAAGATCGATCAAAGAAAAAGTCACGAAATACACCAAAAATTCATGCTTGCTGTCGATTTTCAAAGTACTGTAAAAGTAATAAATCATGCTTCAAAAATCGACTCAGGGTTTTTAGAGTATACTGTAGAAAGACGGTCCTCTGATCTCATCAAAGCGCCGCGGAAACGCGGCAATAGCTTGCTATTGCCGCGGTTCCGCGGCCGTATTGGCTCCTCTCTGGATTTTCTTTGCTACAGTATATTCAGTGGGGTATTTTGGGAATTTTGGTATATGTTTTTTCAGCCCAGATTTTCCAGAACGAAAATTTTGTGTTTGGGGCCTAAAAATCCATATTTTTGATCGAACTTCTAAAAGACTTAAGCTGACGGGTTTTTCTGTGATGTGATATTTGTATTGAACGTCTGCTAATCGCTATATGTCGATTAGTGGGGGCTATACAAATCTGTGATCTGTAATGTTATTGGTTTGTGTATATGAATTCATTGGATTGTCGCGGGTGAATAGCCGGGGGTTATAAGATGAGAGTTTTCTTTTCTTTCAATTCATGTAAATTTGTAAATTGATGTAATAATTAATTGTATGGCCGCACAACCGGGTCGGGGTTGTAGCCGTCATTGTATAATTTCTTTTTACTGTTTTTGCTCCTAGGATAGACCCATGGAGGGGGTGCAAAAACTACCGGGTATGCCGAAGTGCCGAGTGGCCTACTCACGGAGTTGAGGGAGGTTGCTTCGCTTCGGGTACTTGGCGGGTAGTTTGCCGCACCCGTAGGGGTCTTGGGTGGGGTTTTAGCTATTCACCGCGACCGTGTAATCTGCTTTTCATTACAGGCTCGTACGAATTGCGGGTTCCTAGTATATCCAATGTGTTCATCTGTGATCTGAAATGGCTATCATTGCAATGTATATCTATATATGATATTATTTAGGCGTTGCTTATGTTTTACAGCCGCGCTAGCCCAGCCCCCGCTCTGTCGTTAGTTAAGTAACCTAACGGGTAATGACAGGGCCCCGTGGCGAATGCGAATGGCATAAGCGTACGTCATATTTTGGTTGTTTTCTGCAATGGTAGGATTAAATGATGGGACGCATTAAAAGAACTAATGCAAGAATATCACGCATTAAAAGAACTAATGCAAGAAAATAAACCAAGTAAAAGTCGTTGGAACACTTTCGAAAAACCACTCGGTTCTTTTCAAAACCAACTTTTAAAATGCGGAGTTTGAGCCACTCCTTTTAAAAGCTATCTCGTTCAAGTTCTCTACGTTCACGGTTTCGCCAAAACCATTCGTAGCCCTCCGTCGTTTCACATGAATAAGTCAATAGTATTCAAGCTATGTATGTTGGCCAAAGTCAAGGCATAGTGATTGGTAGCTATTGGGTATTCATGTGTAGCATAGATAAATGCGTTGGTTTGGGACAGTCGTACTGCCATTTTAGCCAAAGTCAAGGGTAGGTACGGGTGGATCCAAATTAACCTGGAGAATGACGGGTAGAACTTGACATGTGACTTATGATATTTTGGCCAAAGTCAAGGTCATAAGAGCATGGGGCAAAAATCCACATCGGGAGTTTCAAAAGAACTGAAACTTGCTAGTGTTGCATACCATTTGGAGTGTGATGATTCTGGTAGGATTCCTTCAGTTTCGTCACGCGATGATATTTGGATCCCGATCCTACTGTGAGTATATGCTACTCCTCGGGAAATTTCTCACTTAACGATCAATGCTATAAACCTAGTAGGTGTCTAGAAAGGTATTAGTGGGGCTACGCCCCCAGGGAAAAGAGGTTCTTAAATTAAGGAACTTCACGAAAGCGTTGGAAAACCTCCCTCGAAGTACCGACACCAGCCTGGCCGAACGGTTAAGCAAGTATTGTACGGTGAGATTGATCCTGACTAATTCTTCCTTTTTGGTTTGAGGAGGGATTCGAGAAACAGTGGGAGCCATCCTGTTTAGACAAACTAAAAACCACTCTAAACTTGCAAGAGCATCATGCTGAGTGTTTCTTCTTCTCTCTCCTAATTGCAGCGACCAATCGACATGACTGGACTTAAGTTACTTCTAGATAAAAACATACTGACAGGGACAAACTACAAAGATTGGCTCAGGAATGTCAAAATGGCAATCACTTACGACAAGCTGGGGTATCTTCTTACCAACAAAGCTCCCCCTGTCCCAGGTCCCACCTCCAGCGTCGCGGATAAGGAAATCCGTAAGACTTGGGAGATTGATAGCGCGAAGGCCAAGTGCCTCGTACTTGCCTCTATGGACAACGAACATCAGAGGAGGCACGAGAATATGGACCTCGAATCCATATTTCTCCATACAAAAGAACTGTAAAGAGAGCAATCTCGTATCGCAAGATACGAAGTGTCGAAGAAGTTATTTTCGGCAAGGTTGGCCATCGGATCATCGGTAGCGGAACACGTGCTTAAGATGATTGGCTTCATTGAGGAGCTCGCGGAACTTGGGACCACGTTAGAGAACGAGCTCTATACGGACTTGATTCTCCAGTCCCTTCCTTCCACTTACGCCCGGTTTATCCCGAACTTCAACTTACAAGAAAAAGAAGTTGAACTTTCAGAACTCCTCAACATGCTGAGGAGTGCAGAGGGCACCCTACAAAAAGGTAGGGAAACATCCACTTTGTTTGTAGGAGGATCTTCCTCTTCTAGGTCCAAGGCGAAAGCCAAGGGAAAGAAAAAGAAAGCCCCCGCCAAACCAAGGGGCGGTGTTGGTAAAGTGGATACGAAGGGAAAGGCAAAGGCATCAAAGAAAGCGGGGCAGCTTGTGGATAAAGAAGAATGCTTCTATTGTCATAAGAAAGGACACTGGAAGAATGATTGCAGGGCTTGGAAAGCCAGGACACAGGAATTGAAGCAGGTTGCGGCTTCAGCTTCAGGTGTGTATGTTATTGAAAACTGTCTTTCAATAAACTCTACTTCCTGGGTATTGGATACCGGATCAGGATCTCATATCTGTAATTCTTTGCAGGCGTTGAGAAACCGTAGGGTTTTGAAGGCATGTGACATGACCCTCAAAGTTGTAAACGGAGTTAGCATGGATGCTAAGGCCGTGGGGGACTATCACCTGGGAATGTCAGATGGACATGTTTTGGTTTTGCGTAATTGCTTTTTTGTACCCAACGCAACTTGTAATATCATTTCTGTATCTTTGGTATCTAAAGAAGGTTATGAATTTGCGTTTGTAAGTAATGTTGTAAACATTCACCTTAATCAAGTTTTGATTGGGTCAGGTACATTAAGCAATGGTATATACGTATTAAACCAACCACAGATTTTCAATGTCCAGAATACACACAAAAGAAAGTCTCCGGAAATAAATCAGACTTTCTTATGGCATTGTAGACTGGGTCACATCAATGAGAGAAGGTTGACGAAGTTACATACAGAAGGATATTTGAATCCGTTCGAATATCAATCGTATGCCACTTGTCAATCCTGTCTCAAAGGAAAGATGACAAAGACTCCGTTCACTGGACACGGAGTAAGAGCGAGCGAGCTTTTGGGACTCGTATACAGCGACGTGTGCGGTCCAATGTCTACACATGCGCGAAGTGGTTATTCTTACTTCATTACTTTTACGGATGATTTTTCAAGGTACGGTTATGTCTTCTTAATGAAACATAAGTCCGAAGACTTTGGAAAATTCCAGGAATATAAGAATGAAGTAGAAAAACAAACCGGCAAAAGTATCAAGATTCTAAGATCGGATCGAGGTGGTGAATACTTGAGTGCCGAGTTCCTGGACTATTTAAAAAGAGAACGGAATTCTCTCTCAGCTTACTCCTCCATACACTCCGCAACATAACGGTGTGTCGGAGAGACGGAACCGAACCCTATTGGATATGGTACGGTCCATGATGAGTAACGCTGAGTTACCGCGATCATTCTGGGGGTATGCGCTAGAATCAGCTGCATACCTTTTGAACCGAGTTCCAACTAAGACTGTGCCTACTACACCATATGAGATGTGGTGTGGGAAGAGACCCTATCTTAATCACATTAAGACATGGGGAAGTCCAGCTTTTGTCAAAAAGCAGCATGCGGACAAGCTCGAGGCACGCTCAGTACAGTGCAAGTTCGTGGGATATCCAAAGAACTCAAAGGGATATTTCTTCTACTGCGAAGAGGAACAAAAGGTTTTTGTTTCTCGTCATGCCCACTTTCTAGAACACCAGTTCTTAGAAAAGGAAATTAGTGGGAGCGCAGTAGAACTGGAAGAAATTCCAGAACCACAGACTATTACTGAAAGCTTAGTGGAACCAGAGGGTTCAAAAGAACAGGATATTCCTACGCCGCTCCGCAGAAGTAGTAGGCAGTCTCATCCGCCCGAGAGATACTACGGTTTTCTCATAGACGGGGATAGAGAGGATTGCATCATAGATTATGATGAGCCTACTAGCTTCCAGCAAGCCGTTCAGAGCGTCGACTCGGTAAAATGGCTGGATGCAATGCGGACCGAAATGGAGTCCATGTACACCAACAAAGTATGGACATTGGACATTGCTCCAGACGGGGTAAAACCCGTAGGATGCAAGTGGATCTTCAAAAGGAAGATTGGTGTAGATGGACAGGTTGAGACCTATAAAGCTAGACTGGAAGCAAAGGGTTTTCGTCAAAGACCTGGTTTGGACTATGACGAGACCTTTTCTCCAGTAGCTATGCTGAAATCCATTCGGATCTTTCTTGCCATTGCTGCCTTCCACGATTATGAGATCTGGCAGATGGACGTAAAGACCGCTTTTCTAAATGGAAATTTAGAGGAGTGTGTCTATATGGACCAGCCAGAGGGTTTCATTCAGAGTGGGAACAACGGAAAGGTGTGCAAGTTGCTTATGTCCATCTACGGACTAAAGCAGGCATCGCGGAGTTGGAACATCTGTTTTGATGAGACAGTCAAGGAATTTGGCTTTATCAAAAATCCAGATGAACCATGCATCTATAGTAGATTTGTAGCGAGAACTGTAGTATTTCTCGTTTTATACGTGGATGACATTCTCTTAATAGGAAATGGCATTCCTATGCTACAATCTGTTAAGGGGTTCTTGTCACACAGGTTCTCCATGAAAGACCTGGGTGATGCCTCATACATCCTGGGGATCCGGATCCATCGTGATAGATCCAAGAGGATATTAGGACTTTCGCAGTCCAGGTACATCGACACCATACTGAAAAGA
This sequence comes from Agapanthus africanus, assembly GCA_030015575.1. NCBI lineage: Eukaryota > Viridiplantae > Streptophyta > Magnoliopsida > Asparagales > Amaryllidaceae > Agapanthus > Agapanthus africanus. The sequence continues at coordinate 382,229,603 of JASDDO010000004.1, read as the reverse complement.
TTCAGTATGGAAGATTCCAAGCACGGTAATCTACCAGCTTGTCACGGGATCACCCTCTCCAAAGAGATGTCTCCCAAGACTGATTTGGAAAGGGATCGCATGTCTATTATACCCTACGCTTCTGCGGTAGGCTCTATAATGTATGCGATGTTGTGTACCAGACCGGATGTAGCTTATGCACTGAGTGTGGTAAGCCGGTATCAGTCAAACCCTGGGAAGAAACACTGGATAGCGGTAAAGAACATTCTCAAGTACCTGAGAAGGACTAAGGAGATGTTCTTGGTGTATGGCGGAAAAGACCTCCAGATCGAGGCCTTTGCTGACTCCAGCTTCCAGAGTGACAAGGATGATTCCAAGTCCATGTCGGGTTTTGTCTTTACCCTCAATGGAGGGGCGGTGTGTTGGAAGAGTTCCAAACAGGAAACCGTTGCAGACTCGACGATGGAAGCGGAATACATCGCTGCATCTGATGCCGCAAAAGAAGCTGTCTGGATGAGGAAGTTCTTGAAAGAACTTCAGGTGGTTCAGTCCATTGTTGATCCAATACCTCTGTATTGCGACAACAACGGGGCTATAGCTTTAGCGAAGGAACCCAGGTCCCATCAGAGATCCAGACACATCTTGAGGCGGTATCACCTGATCAGGGAGATCGTGAATCACCAGGAGATCGAAGTTCGGAGGGTTGCTTCAGAAGATAACACTGCAGATCCATTCACCAAGGCCTTGCCCCAGACTCAGTTCGAGCGGCTGATCGAGATGATAGGTCTTCGATACGCCAGTACATGGCCTTAGTGCAAGTGGGAGATTGTTAGTGTATATGCCCTAGAGGCCATTACTGTATCATACTAGTTTGTATATTACTTAATGGAAGCTTGGGATATTCAACTTGTATAAACAATCTTGCTCAATATAGTAGTATGCTATTTGGTTTGTTTCTACTTCAATGTGTGCATGTGTTTATTTTTGTATATCACCTATACACATTAGTGGAGCCCTTAGGATCTTTGCTTGATTACCAGCGTTGTGATGGCAGTCACACTAGTGGGGGCTGGGTAATCTATAAGCACATCCTTATACAGGTCCCTAGTCGCAGGACTATCGAGACTGGGCATCGATACTCCGGAGTAGACTAGCGCATGCGCTTCTCATCCCAGAGTGGGAGATGGTCTGTCCCACAGCCATCAGTACGTCGTACTGGAGATAGTATGCGGGTGCTCGTTGGGTTACGAGTACACTGGACAGGACTCGTCGGGAACTGACCGGTTGGTATTATACCTATCGTCAGTTATCAGTTCCCAGGTGACATGAGTACAGCTTAGTCCGCTGACTTGACACTGTCACTTCGCCTCGAGTGTGTTCCCACTGTACTTTGATTACTACCCTACCACGGCTCAAAGGAGTCGTGCAAACAGGTGGTAGTTGGGTGCAGTCCCGAAGCACTTGGAGGCAGTGACGGTTAGACAGGATTCGTCTCTCCCGGTATTGGGGGTTGACATCGCACTGTGTCTAGGAGAGCCATTACATGAGTAGTCCCTGCCCAGGGCAAGCGAGATATACTGGTAGGTTTCCAGTGTTATCTCAGGGTGTTCTGGGCTTCACTCCGACACGACTTGTACCGCTATTAGGAGACTGACGTTTACCGCCCCCTTGGCCCGCCATGCGATGTATCAGACGAACATACCGGACTGTATGGAGATTGTCACGGTCAGACTCAGTAGGAGTTCAGATGGGTTTCACCTCGTCAGTCTTCTTGTCGGCATCTACCTGGGGACCGTTACGCACAGCTAGTGCCGCTTGCGGTCTGTGGTTAAACCCACTGCCAGCGTAGTGTCGAGTCTTTAGAGCCCCACACAGAAAGCTATTCTCCTTTAGGCAAAAGAGTAGAAGTCGCATGGTTTTGCGACAGGTCGCATGGTTTTGCGACAGGGTTCGGTCACATCCGTGCACTTATGCACGTACAGTGTCCGGACAGTTAACACTAGCGGGCTTTGGTTTAAGCCAGATCCTAGTGTATGTTTTGGGATTGGATTTATCCAGTATGTATTCGTGTTCCTCGGAACGCGGATGCGGGTGTGTATGCACAGTTGACGGAGAGACAGAGGCAGAGGATTCTCATTAGGGTTATTGACTGTTGACTGTTGACTATTGACTTTTTGCTCAACCCTAATGAGAATATGATATCTAATTAACAATAATATTAATTAAGTATTATGGTGACATGGTTGTTGAGGGGTTGACTTTGTTGACTTGTTGACTTTGTTGACCGGTTGACTAGGTTGGACTAGTTGACCATCATGATGACAATGGCTATCATTTCATGGCAAAAACTTTTTACTTGCTTGTTTCTCTTGTGAAAAATGAGTGCATGAAATGATATGGCTATTGTAGCTTAAACCATCACATAATACTTGATTGCTATGATTTGTGATGATGGCTTTGGATTATGAGAGCCAAGAAAGAAAAGTCTTTCTCATTCTATCATTTTCATTCTCTCTCTTGTGTTCTTGAGCTCTCATCTTCTTCCTCTTGCTCTCCCTCTCTTTAGTCTATGGTTCACTTGTCTCATGTGTTGAGAACCAAGAACCATAGAGAAAATCCCAACACACTCTCCTCTACTCACTCTAGTTCACAAGGTTTGGCAAACCGAGTGAACTAGTTTCTTCAAAGATCGAAGAAGAAGACAAAGGTTGAAGCTTTCAGGTGGATCGATCTTCGGTGCAAGAAGACGACGGGGTGAAGCCGATCCGGACAACCATTGAGGCTTGAAGACGAAGGAGTTCAAGAAAGAAAGGTATAACCCCCTAACCGAGTAGTTAACAACTCCTAGTTAGGTTGTTAGTTAGATGTTTAACAAAGATCCGGTTTTGAGTCCATGTTACCACCTCTAGAAAATTGTTTTTCGTCAAATTCCGCATGCCCGAAAGTACCGGGAGAGATAGCATGGACTTACAATGACGAGGGTTGACTTTCTACCATCTGGAAGATCAATAGCGATATTGTTCTAGACTCGCCACAGTTTTAATAAAATGGATTTTTTTCAGAAAACAGTAGTGGGAGTATGGTAGAACTGGAAGTGATTCCAGAACCGCAAACGATTACTGAAGATTTGATAAGAACCTAAAGATTCAATTTGGTTTGACATTCCATTGGACACTCCGCAGATAAGGTGGGTAACCTCAGGCACCCGAGAGGTACTCCGGTAGCCTCAAGGACGGTGACAGGGAGGTTCTTGTTTACCCAGACTTGCCATTGCTGTTGTTCCAGACTGTGAGACCAGGCAGGAGGATGAGTATAGCGTCGTTCTAAACTGGATTTAGAAGTGTACGTCTATATGACTCTGCCAGAGGGTTGTCGTAGTCAGTGGGAGCAGCGGAAGCATTGGTGGACAAGTAGCTTATGTTTATGGACTAAAGCAGATATAGCGGAGATAGATCATCTATTTCTGATGTGACAGTCATAGGTTTGACTTCATCAGAATAGGGGATGGATCTGTTGAGAAGGTAGTAGGGTGTGATGTCCTGGTATTTGGATGACATACACAGAGTAGGAAGTGATATTCCTATACTACGATCGGTTATACTTTGGTTGTCACACAGTGGTTTCTCCACATGGGACTTGGATATTATATCAGACATTCTGGTTGCTGGATCTATGGTTTTAGATCTAGATTTGGGTAGTTTCCCAATCAGGGTACTTAGACGGCATTCTAAAGGTGCTTTAGAATGGACGACTCCTGGCATGGTGGTGTACCTGCAGGTGATGGAGTCACCCTCTCTAAAGGTGTCTTACAGACTAAAGGGGAGAGGGATGTGCATGATTGGCAGATCACTTGCTTAGGCAATTGAGTCAATCATGAGATGTCAAGTACCACACCAGATGTTGTTTTTGTACTAGATGCAATAAGTTGACATTGATCCAATCCTGGAGAAACAGTCGGAAGCTGTTTTAGAACATAAGTGGATGTTCTAGGGATATGATAACGACAGCCTCATTCGGGAGACAGTTATCATTCCAGGCTTCCAAGATGACCAGGATGACAGAGTGGTTGTCAGAGTTATAGTTTTCCCTCTGACGAGGGACGGTATTATGGACAGGTGGTCCAAGGGGATACTGAGGGAGGAATGGCTCAGGATACTGATTAAGTTCAGTTGACGATACAGTCTAAGAAGTTTGGATTTGGAGTTCATTTATGAGCTAGGTCCCATCAGACATCCTGACACATTCTAAGACAAGTATTGCTCATTTCGGGAGATGGCTTTCTCCGCGAACTTGAGATATAGAGAGATATAGAAAGAAACATCAAAGCGGATCCACTCGCTGAGGCTATTCCTCGAACGCAATAGTTTCGCAAACGGGATTTGTTAGACTGACTAGTAGAGGAGTTGGGTGTTCGGTATTACACGGGCTGTGAGTATGCGACATCGCAATAATTAGCCTTGAGTGCAAGTTGGAGATTGTTGGAGATAGTGCCCTCAAAGTCAATTATTGGATCACAGGCACGTGATTGCAATGATTGAGGGAGGACCTATTCCGGTAGGACAGTCTTACTCAAGATGATAGTATGCTATCTGGTTTACCTTTATCATCGTGTACTGGTTTAGGTGACCTTACAGGTCACTATTACACGTTGATAGAGCCCCTAGGATTCTTGCTTGACTGCCAGCAGTACGAGGGCGATCATATACGTGGGAGCTGGTAGTCTATAAGCATATCCTTAAAAGGTCCCTAGTCGTGGGAGTTTCGAGACAGGGCATCGATACTCCAGAGTAGACTAGTGTATACAGTCGAGACCCCGACGAGGGGCGGTGGCCGGTCTCACAAGCCACTGGTGTCAGTTGGTTCACCTAAGATGTATACAGGTGCTCATTGGGTTATTAGTACACCGGACAGGACTCGCCGGGAACATGCTAGTTGGTCTTATACCTGATGTCAGATTGCAGTCCCTGGTGACATGTGTACAGGTTAGTTCATCGACCTCAGATCATCAATTGTCTCGTGTGAGTTCCCACTGTATTTTGATTACTACCCTACCATGCTCAAAGGAGACGTGCAAACAGGTTTTAGTTGGGTACAGTCCCGAGCCACATGGAGACAGTGAGCGGATCTGCAGGGGTTCGTCTCTCCCGGTATTGGGGGTGAGGTCGCGCTGTGTCTAAGAGAGCCCTTACACGAAGTCCTTGGCCAAGGCAGGAGATTTACTGGTAGGTATTCCAGTAGTATCTCAGGGTGTTCTGGGCTACACTCCGACACGACTTGTACCGCTTTTGGGGGTCTAACTTTTACCAACCCCCTAGGCCCGCCATGCGATGCTCATAGACGAACGGACCGGACTGTACGGATATTGTCACTGACAGGCTCTGTAGGGTGTCAGGATGAGTTCGCTCATCGACGTCCCTTTTGGTCAATACCTGGTTGCCCGTTACGTATGGCTAATACCTCTGACGTGCTAGTGGTTAAATCCACAGCCAAGGGATTGACGAGTCTTTAGAGTACCCCACATACCAGTTTCTCAAGTTTCGGGCGAAACGTTGTAGAGGCCGTATGGAGATATGGCAGGATTCGATCAGATACGTGCGGTATTGCACGCATCATGATCGGACGGATAACACTAGCGGGCTTTGGTTTAAGCCGGATCCTAGTATAGTACAGTGTAGATTTTGTCTCATTGCATTTGTATTCGGTCGGAATACAAATGCGGGTATGTATATACAGTAGCGGGGTTTCCTGTAATTTATTACGGGATCAGTTTTCCGAAGTTACCAGTTTGCTTTCCGTTTCGGCCATTTTCCTTTGTTTCCTGTCTTTAGCTGAAATTTGGTGGAGGGGGTTATTTGCAATTGTGCAATTAACAATTAAGAAGACTTTTTGCTTCATGATATTTTTCATGATGGGTGTAGCTTTCATTGACTCCATGACTTCATGATTGCTTGACTTTGGGTGTGATGATTAGTTGATGGAGTGTTGGATTTATTGGTGATCATTTTCTTCTCATGATCACCTTATTCTCTCTCTTACATGTTTTTTGATACCCTCCTTCTCTCATGCTCTCCTCTCTATTCCTTCATGGCCGGCCATGCACTTGAGGGGCTGTCCAAAAATTTCTATGTGGGAATTTTGTTCTTTTCATGCTTCAAAATTCCAAGTTCATCTACAAAATGTTCACATCTCATTTCCTCCACAAAAGGGCAACTTCCACAACCCCAAAGAGACATAGAGTTTTACAGTTAACCTACAACATCCTTAGGCACGTCGGCTCGCCAACTTCGTGCCCGAGTTGCCTCGGTCCAGAGGTGGGAGCCCGTAAAAGAAGCCGGCGACGTGGTGCCCTTTCGACGAGGAGTTGAAGACTGGAGATTCCGCGGGGAGATCGGGACGATGACGAGAAGACCGAAGGACATGGATCGCTCGGTATATCTCTCTACCCCTTCTCTAGTTAGTTAGGATTATGTTAATGGCCCGATCCGGGATTTTAGTGCGCGGTGGTGCCGGTTCAAATGTTAAAGTAAATTATCGTTTCCGTATTTTGGCCTCGGATTGACGGCCGGGGCGTCGCCGTGCACTTACACATATATGGTAGATGGAGAATACTAAATACAACAGTGTGTACAAAAGAAGTAACCAGATACCACAACCCACCTATCAGCAAAACAGCTCTCGCACCAACTGTAGTGGTATCTGTAGCCAAAAGATGTAAGAAAGCAGCCTGCCGCGACTACTCCAAGGGGCAACCTGCAAATACTGTGGCACAACGAGGGTGAGTTGCCAACTCGTGAATAGAAATAACATATAAAGGTAATCGTGAGCATGCACGTACTGCGCTAGTCTATCATATGCCAGCAGATGATATCAATGCGTGATAAGCAGTATGTGCAATAATCATGCAAGTGCTCTATCAGGTAATATAACTACAGGATGAGATACAGTAATGAATGCTGAGCATGGGAAATATAACATCTACACGGAATGTCAACGTGGAATATATAATCGGTGTCCATCAATGCACCCAGATCCCCCTCCCCCAAATAGCTCAGGCGCCGGCACTCTCATCGGCCCTCCAATCCTGTACATCTCTGAGAATCACGAGTGCCCAACATCGGCACCCAAATATCATAAGTACTCGTGTCCAGCATCGACACGCAAATCCTCATCCATCGGGCCCCGTCAGTCCGGGTCAGTCCACGGGCTCCGTCTGCAGTATCGGCCCTCGGCCCCGGCAGTACGGATCATCCCGCATCCATCTATCGACTCTGGTCAGTATCCTCCGGATGACTGCCAGGTCCAACCAATCACCGGTAGGTAGTAGTCCCTCTGTCAGGCTCACCGTCAACTACACAGCGAAACCGTTCTCGCCCCGGGGTACCATACCGGGTCCACCATGTACCCGTAATCGGCCTCATCCAACTCCTCGATTCGGGTTCACATATATCACTCTAGCACCGAGAAAACACATGGTGGACGCACCGAAATATCATATCAAGGGAAACCGGGTTTTTAAATAATTAACTATTCTCTTTTGAAATATCCACGGTTTCCTAAATCCAGAATTAACATGGAAACAACATATCTCAATGCGTAATCTAAGCAAGTATGAAGATATCAATGTATGTGTGCACTGGTATGAATATACAATGTGCATGTGCGCAGGTATGAAGATATCAATGTATGTGTGCACTGGTATGAGTATACAGTGTGCATGTGCGTAGGTATGAAGATATCAATATATGTGTGCACTGGTATGAGTATGTGATGTATATGTGCGCAGGTATGAGTATTCGAATCAATATGCAAGTCAAAGCAATGTGATATATGCATCAAGTATGAATATCATGTAATCCGAATCAATATGCAAGTCAAGGCAATGTGATATATGTATCAAGTATGAATATCATGTAATCCGAATCAATATGCAAGTCAAGGCAATGTGATATATGCATCAAGTATGAATATCATGTAATCCGAATCAATATGCAAGTCAAGGCAATATGATATATGCATCAAGTATGAATATCATGTAATCCGAATCAATATGCAAGTCAAGACAATGTGATATATGCATCAAGTATGAATATCATGTAATCCGAATCAATATGCAAGTCAAAGCAATGTGATATCTGCATCAAGTATGAATATCATGTCCAGTCACATAAAAGATGAGCTACAGCATAATGATCATGGAAATTCTACAGTGTGAGTGTCATGGCAATTACTAACGGTGTGTGTAACATGCAGGATAGTGCTCGTGCAACATGAACCGTTAGTAATGGTGCGGTGTTCTATCAATTCTAGTTTATATACATATAGCAGGGAATGTGGTATGCACAAAATAGTAGCCATGAACAGTCAATGTAAGTAAATGTAATATGCTGCTACAAGGTCCTATCAGCCCTGACGCATAACGCCATATGGGCAATTTTCCCGTAGATGTTAAATCTACTCACCGTAGTCTCTCGCTAGGTATAGCCGACGATTTGCTTCCCCTTCTTCTCGGCATTCGTCGCACTTGCCTGCGAACCTAGAATTCCACAGAATATCACACATAAGCTCAAAACCATACAAACACGACATTTAAAGTCAACTAGAAGCCCATGCCGCAAACCAAGTGCGCGTGTGCGCGATACGCTAAAACGTGTGATTACGCGCCTGAAGTCACTCCGACGCGTCGCGATACGCAGAAACCCCAAACCCACACACACGTATCACGCGTGTCGCGAAAGATTAAAAATACGGGAAATAGGGTATTCAACTCCAGATTTTGATACAGAACAGATATTATGAAAATATATATACCAAAACACTCCACATAGATGCAGACTCTGTTGGAGATAGTGCCCTCAGAGTCAATTATTGGATCACAGGCACGTGATTGCAATGATTGAGGGAGGACCTATCCCGGTAGGACAGTCTCACTCGAGATGATAGTATGCTATCTGGTTTACCTTTATCATCGTGTACTGTTTTAGGTGACCTGACACGTCGCTATTACACGTTGATAGAGCCCCTAGGATTCTATGCTTGACCACCAGCAGTATGAGGGCGATCATATACGTGGGAGCTGGTAGTCTATAAGCATATCCTTAAATGGTCCCTAGTCGTGTGAGTTTCGAGACAGGGCATCGATACTCCATAGTAGACTAGTGTATACAGTCAAGACCCCGACGAGGGGCGGTGGCCGGTCTCACAAGCCACTGGTGTCAGTTGGATCACCTAAGATGTATACAGGTGCTCATTGGGTTATGAGTACACCGGACAGGACTCGCCGGGAACATGCCAGTTGGTCATATACCAGACGTCAGATGGCAGTTCCCTGGTGACATGTGTGCAGGTTAGTTCATCGACCTGGGGATCGTCATTTGTCTCGTGTGAGTTCCCACTGTACTTTGATTACTACCCTACCACGGCTCAAAGGAGTCGTGCAAACAGGTTTTAGTTGGGTACAGTCCCGAGCCACATGGAGGCAGTGAGCGTATCTTCAGGGGTTCGTCTCTCCCGGTATTGGGGGTGAGGTCGTGCTGTGTCTAGGAGAGCCATTACACAAAGCCCTCGGCCGAGGCAAGGAGATTTACTGGTAGGTATTCCAGTAGTATCTCAGGGTGTTCTGGGCTACACTCCGACACGACTTGTACCACTTTTGGGGGTCTGACTTTTACCAACCCCCTAGGCCCGCCATGCGATGCTCATAGACGAACGGACCGGACTGCACGGATATTGTCACTGACAGGCTCAGTAGGGTGTCAGGATGAGTTCGCTCATCGACGTCCCTTTTAGTCAATACCTGGTAGCCCGTTACGTATTGGCTTATACCTCTGACGTGCTAGTGGTTAAATCCGCAACCAAGGTGTTGACGAGTCTTTAGAGTCCCCCACATTCAGTTACTCAGCTTTCGGGCGAAAGGTTGTAGAGGCCGTATGGAGATATGGCAAGGTCCGATCAGATACGTGCGGTATTGCACGGATCAGGATCGGACAGTTTGTACTATTGGCCGTATGGTTATATGGCAGGGTTCGATCAGATACGTGCGGTATTGCACGGATCAGGATCGAACAGATATTACTAGCCGGTTTTGGTATAAGCCGGATTCTAGTATAGTACAGTGGAGATTTTGTCTCATTGCATTTTTATTTCGGTCGAAATACAGATGCGGGTGTGTATGCACAGTATCGGGGTTTTCCTGTAATTTATTACGGGACCAGTTTTTTGGAGTTGCCAGTTTGCTTTCCGTTTCGGCCAATTTCCATTGTTCCGTTCATTGGCCGAAGATTGGTGGAGGAGGGTTTATTTGCATTGTTGCAAATAGGCATTAGTGGAGGGGGTTCTTTGCATCTTGTTGCATCATGATGGCTTTCATGATGAGCACCATACCTTGACCTTGCTTGACTTTTTGACTTCATCATGGTTGCACCTTACCTCGACTTCTTGACTTTGTTTTCATGATTTCTAGACTTTGGTTGTGATGATGGGAGAAGAGATGGTTGTTGAGTGTTGGACTTTCCAAGCCATCATTTTCTTTGTATCATTGTTCCACCCACCCCCTTGTCTTGCTTTTTCTCTCTCCAATCACAAATGCAAATGGGGGGGCCGGCCACTTTGGCAAAGAGAGAAAAATGCTTCATTTTGAGTGTGGAGAAAATAGATGATACTCTCATTCTTTTTTATGCTAGTTTTTTCCCTTCACCTCTCTCCAAGTTCTTCTTCCTCCACAAAATGGCAAAACTCTAAAAACCCCAAATGAGACTTCTTCTCTAGATATTCTACAGCATATCTTGGGCACGTCGAGTAGCCGGCTTCGTGCCCGAGTTGCCTCGGCATTGAGGCGGGAGCCCGTAAAAGAAGTAGGTGATGTGGTGCACTTCCGGCGACGAGGAGGAGACGGGACATTTCGCAGGAGGTCGGGACGACGACGAGAAGACCGGAGGACTCGGATCTGTCGGTATACTTCTCTTCCCTATCTTGTTAGTAGCTTAGACTTGTTAATGGTTACGATCCGGATGTTTAGTGCGCGGGGGTGCCGGTTTGCTAAGTCCGCAAAATTAAAGTTTTTCACCGCTTCCGCATTCCGGCGTCGGATTGACGGCCGGGGCGCCGCCGTGCACTTACAGTGGTATCAGAGCCTCGCCATTAACTTCGTCTAGCTTCGTTTGATGTGTTTTGCGTTTCCGATCGACCAAAATTCCAAAATCTACATATTACCTCACATCAGTTTTCTGTTGATTTTTTTCTTGCTCTAAAAATTTTTCAGATGGTCTCAGAATGATGTGCAGGGTATTCTAAGCATACTGGGAAAATTCGACGCAGTGATCTCTCCCCAAGAGCGCGGAACCGCGGCCTCACCTCTATATTGGGCCGCGGATCCGCCGCAGTGTGGAGAGGTCAGTGGGCCATCTTTTTCCAGTGGGCTTCAGGGTAGTAATTAGGGGTTTTGGAATATTAAAATTGGGCCAATTATTTCTGTCAGTGCTACAGTTTTTCTTGGGGCCCACTTGTTAATTTTTTGGTCAATCGGAAAATTATAAACACATTTTTCACAGTATTTACATTATATCTGCGACCGTGAATGTCACTCGATCGGTAAATCCAGTCTAACTGCTATAGCCCGGTTAGACGGATTTGCGAACGTGACTTTCACGTTGATGTTGTATGTTTATGCTGTGATGTTGCGGATCGGTCGTGGGGGATAGCCTGGATGCAATGCTAGTACAGTTGTGGTTGTATGATGTACATTTGATATTGCGGGGCGAGCGTCCGACATGTGGACTGCCGTCACTGCCTGTTTGTATTATTATTTTGGGGCACGGCCAGGTTGCGGTCGTTGTACCCGGTGTATGTATATTTTACTTTCTGTACTAGGATTACCCCGCGGAGGGGTGCACGGATAGCCGGGTTCTGGAGGGCAACAAGCCCGCATCTCATGGCATTGAGACGGAGGGGGCTTCACTCTAGGATTGGCAGGCTATTCGCCGCACTCGTAGGGGGTACAGGTTGACCCAGGAGGGGTGCCCAAGTTGCCGGATTCCGTGAAGTGCTGGGTGGTCCATTCACAGTACTGAAGGGGGCTGCCTCGCTTCAGGTTTTGGCGGGTGACTTGCCGCGCCCGTAGGGGTCTAGGATTTCATTGCACAGGCTATCCACACGACCAGGGGAACGTCGGGTTTCAGCGGCTCTGTGAAACCCGGGGATCCCAGATATCTGTATTGTTTCTGTGATGCTGTTCATTCTCTGTGATGTTGCATTTCTTTTCACGCCTTGAGCGAAATATAATATATTGGTATATATATTAGTAGTGGTCTTGGGGAGTGGGCCCAGCCCTTCGATCCCCCCAGAGGGTCTCCCCGGGGTTCCCACTCTCCACACCGCGGCTTCTCGGTTCAAACTGTGAGCTAGCGGGGTGCGCAAACGTCTAGAAACCCAAATTTTCAGGACTGTTTTTTCGACAGTTTTCGATGCCGGAAGAAACGCGAATTCTAATGTCGTAACTAGATAGTTTAAGGTGTTTGGAAGGCTCTGATATCATTGTTGGGTTCTCTAGTGCTCGCGGCGCAGCGGACGCGGATAACGAACAAAAATTTCTAACTAACAAAAACGAACCCCAGCCATAGAATCGATCCAAATACAAAACTAGCAAAGCAAGCATGCAATGGTTAGGAATACTATCTTTGACGCGAGTCCACCCAATCGTGGAAGACCCCTCCAAGCTTCGTGTATTCCGTCCGGATTGAGCGCGAGTGGAGACCGTCCTTGCCGAAGATGATCCACCTAAGGGAACCGATCCAAGCTCCGGTTTCACCTAGTGAAGTGACCGACGCTCCAAACTTGCTACGGATGGAGAGTAGGGATGTAGGAATATTTTCACGATCTTTTATCTCTTTTTCTAAGCTCAAGTGAGCCAGCAAGAAAGAGGAGGAGGAGGTGAGGAAGAAGAATCCATGGAAAATAGCTAAGTGTTTTATGAAGAGCAAGAAGCAAAGTAGAAAAGAGAATGGCTCATCTTTTCTTTTTCAACCATCCAAGAATAGTTACCACAAATGAAAATACAATATAATAACCAAGGCAATCCCTCTCTATCATGCTACATAACACCTCATCTTCCACCTCATTTTTGATTTTCTTTTAAAGGAAAATCAAGAAATGAAGTGTCCATCTTTTAGAACAAATTTCATACAAATACAGAATACAATCCGGTATGCGTATCGAAATACATATACGCGTATTCGTATAAAAATACGAATAGCCAAGAGAGAGAAAATGAATAGTGAACAATAATACTAGAATACATATATTAAAAATATATATATAAATTATTAAATCAAAAATTGATTGTTAATCCGGCTTAATCATAAACCGCTAGTATTATCAACCGTCCGATTAAAGTCCGTGTAGCCTGTACACGTATTTAATCGGACACTCTGTATGCACCAACATACGTCATCTACATCATATCTGAAAGTAGATGCTAGCACCTCTACTATGGTTTTCAGAACATCAAGTATGTAATTTTAAAAATTTAGAGGGCTAAGTCAACATAAAGATCATACTAAAGGTTTAGGGTTAGAAAGATAGCAAACTAAAGTTCTAAACTAAGTGAAGAGAAGCTAAAACCTTTGTAGCCAAGTCCTTCACTTCAAAAGCTCCGTGTAGTAGTCCCTTGAACTCCTTCTAGGGCTCCACTTGAAGAAAGGAACGAGCTTGCTCGAAGTCTTCTTCGTCGAAAATGATCCATCTTGAGGCAACTCACACTCAAGCTAACACTTCACTTAATCAAGGTATAAGTGAAGATTGCTAGAACAGTTTAAGTTGATGAAGTAGGGTTTTTGGTCACTAAAAATTATTCTCTTCATTTTTTCCTTTTGAGTGAATAGTGATTCAAGAAGAAGAAATGAAGAAGATGAAGATGGTGATAAGAATGAGACTTGGAGTTGAGGAAAAGGATAAATGATAATGCTTATACGAATTCTAAATCAAAAAAGAAATGAGTCATGCTTCTATTTTGTTCCAAAAGTAATGACTCCTCTCTTTCTTTTATTCATATAATTGATCATTATCTCCTTATTATGAACTCCAATGTGATTATCATATTGCCATCTTCAATATATCATCAACCATTACACTTCTTCATATATCATTTATATCACATACAAATAATATATATAAAGAGATGAGAAATTAAAGTGAGCACAATATTAGTTTATATATATATATATATATATATATATATATATATATATATATATATATATATATATATATCAAATTATTAAATCAACACTTGATTCAATAATCCGGTTATATCACATATAATCCGTCTAATATCAATAAACGCTAGATTAGAATACGTTATTATATAATCGTATTTATTCAAGCTCCCGCACATATCTCCATGCATGCCCTACTTCGTTTCTCTTGGGCTAGTAAAGCGCTATGTGGGGCTCTAAAGGCTCGCCAATACGCTGGCAGTAGGTAATGATCAGATCAAAGACGTACAAGCCGTCAGCGGTACTAGCTGGACGTAATGGCTATCCAGGTATTGAACGAATAGAACATCAACAAATAAACTTGTCCAAACTCCCGTAGAGTTTATAAGCAACACTTATCGTACAATTCGGTCTCTTCATCTGATATGTCGCACATCGAGTCTGAGGGGTGGAATCGTCAAACCCCAATAACTCGATAAGTCATACCGATGTATGGCCTATAACAAATCGAGAAACTACCGATAACAATTATTAGTAAATCTCATCAGCCCTGGCCAGGGAATTGCTGTTATAACCAATCAAGTATAGCACAACATCAACTCCCAACACCGGGAGAGACGAAACCCCTCTTATCACTTACCGCCTCTATGTGACTCGGGACTGTACCCAACTACCACCTGTTTACATGACTCTGTAGAGCTGTGGTAGGGAGGTAATCAAAGCACAATGGGAACCACACAAGTCACTATGACAATTTCGGGTCTACGGACTAACATGTACAAGTGTCATCAGAAAACTGCTATCTGACGATAGGTATAATACCATCTAGGAGTTCTCGGCGAGTTCGTTCGGTGTACTCATTCTCCAATGAGCACATGTGTACAATCTTTGATGTCAAACACCAATGGTTGTGGGATCAACCATCGCCCCATACAAGATCAAGAAACATACACACTATTCTATTCTGGAATATCGATGCCCTGTCTCGATACTCTCTCGACTAGAAACTTTTCAAGGATGTGCTTATGGACTGCTAGGCCCCATTAGTATAATCTGCATCATATTCCTGTTAGTCAAGCAAAACATCCTAAGGACTTTATCAACATGTATCAGTGAAATAGTAAACTAGAGCAAATGTACATGTTAAAATAAAGAGTAACAAGATAGCATACTATCATGTTGAGCAAGAAAGTTCTCTATATATATATCCAAACATTAACTACAATATACAATAATGGCCTCTAAGGCATACATATTCCTAACAATCTCCCACTTGCACTAAGGTCGGTTGTTGCGGTATCTCATATCTAACATCCCAAAATGTCTCTCGAACTGCGTCTAGGGAAGGGCCTTCGTGAGTGGATCCGCCATGTTTTTCTTCATGTCAACACTCCTGATCTCGATCTCGCGGCGATCAACTATCTTCCGGATCAGGTGATACCGCTTCAGAATATGTCTGGATCGCAAATGGGACTGGGTTTTCTTGGCCAAAGCCACAATACCATTGTTATCACAATACAAGGGTATTTTATCAATAATGGATGGAAACACACCAAGTTCAATGATGAAATTCTTTATCCAGACAACCTCTTTAGCAGCATCGTTAGCAGCGATGTATTCAGCCTCCACCGTCGAGTCTGCAATGGTATCTTGCTTGGAACTCTTCTAACATACCGCCCCTTCACTGAGGGTGAAGACGAAACCCAAGACAGACTTGCTGTCATCCTTATCACTCTGGAAGCACGAATCGGTAAAGAACTCTACTTAGAGTTCTCCGTTACCATACACTAAGAACATTTTTTTAGTCATTCGCAAGTACTTAAGAATGTTCTTTACAGCTATCCAGTGCTTCTCTTCTAGGTCTGATTGATACCTGCTTACCATACTTATTGCGTAAGCTACATCCGGTCTGGTACACAACATCACATACATGATAGAACCGACTGCAGAAGTATAGGGTATCATGTTCATGCGAGCCCTCTCTAAATCAGTCTTGGGAAACATCTCTTTGGAGAGGGTGATTCCTGAGCAAGCGGGTAAGTTACCTGTTCGCCGCCGAAAACAGAGGCGGAACCGCGTAGGTTCGTCTTGCCTGAATTTGGGGGCAGATGCTATTTGGGTTTATCCGTCCACCTCTCCGAAGATGCCAAGTTGATTTATGGCACCGTGTATCGGAGGTTTAGACGGATGCGGCCGTTGTAGCAGACTTCGTCAGATTCCCTCTCGTTTACGAGGAGTTTTTGATTGTGGGGACGCTCTTCCCTGCAGGCGCAAGCCCCTGCAGTTAATTACACTACCGTATCGCGGTAACCACTTTCTCCTTCTCCAGATGGTCACTTCGTGTCGTGTGTGTTTGTTTTGTTTTTGGTTGCCCGTGGATTGTATACAGAGACTAATTTGTGTTGTCGCCCGTACGGCGTGGATTAGTCCAAATTCGTATTTTCTTAGATTTGGGTTTGGGTTGGGTTTAAGGATCGTTAATCTCATTTGAGACTAAGATCAACTTAAATGTTTGTTAAAGATACGTTAGTCTAATTTTAGTCTAAGATCTACTTAACAGGATCATTTAGATCCAGCAAAAGAGCATTTAGGCTCTATTGTTTTAGTTTAGGGACATTGCGGTCCATGGAGTTTAAAGACATCATAGTCTAGTTTAGAGACATCATAGTCTGTGAGTTTATGGACCTCACAGTCCATAAAGTTTAAGGACATCATAGTACAGTTTAAAGTCGTCATAGTCTGTTTGATTTTGGTTCAACCGTTTGGGGATGCACCAAAAATTATTGGTTATTGGGACCCTCCATCTCTCTGAAGACGTTGAGGAATTACAACGACGTATATCAGAGGTATGAAGAGATGTACCCTTGAACCAATGTTGGTTGAGAGATCTGTAGTCAAGTTTGGGACTAAGATCGGTTAAAAAGATTATGAGCACACGGGCTCAATTAATCTGACTGGGGGATTTATGGCCAACTTGGGCTCGGCCCACTCAGTTCAAATGTTGAACATTTAATTAGGCTCGGTCCTTTTTAATTTGACAATGCTGAGCATTGGTTTTGACAACCTTTTTGTCTTTTGTTGAGCACTCATTATAGCTCTGAGCTTTATTTAAAGAACACTTTGTGTTCCTTTAGCGCACACGTGAGGAGCACGTGGTGCACTTGGCTCTGAGCGCCAGACTTAGAGCGCTAAGGCGCTTCCTGTGAGATAGCGCACACGTGAGGAGCACGTGGCGCGCTAGGCGCTGAGCGCCAGTCAATGAGTGTAGAACGCTCTTGTGAAATAGCGCACACGTGATGAGCACGTGGCGTACTTGGCGCAGAGCGCCAGCCAATGAGTGCAGAGCACTGCGCACTGAGCGCCAGATTTGGAGCGCTGAGGCGCTTCTTTTTAATTGGAGCGCTTAAGGCTCTTTTTAGGCAGCTTTGATTAATTCTGCTCTCTGAGAATTAAACTCTCATCATAGGAGACTTTGTTTCATAGATCTAAGAACTACGTTCTTATTTTAATAGAAGATTTTACAATCTCTACTGTTTTTGTGAAAGACTTTTTCTTTGTCTTATAGATCTGTGATCTAGCGAGAACTAAGTTCTTCCCCCTCACTTTTTATAATGAGATGCTATGATCTCTTTTGTGAAATACCTCGGTCTTATAGATCTATGATCTAGAAAAAGAACTATGTTCTTCTTCCTCTTATGAGATGATTTTATCTCTCTGTTTTATTTACCTTGAAGAAATTCTTCTTTTTCCGAGATCTTGCTCTTCTCTTTTAAATGTTCTCAAAGTTTGTGGAGGGTTTTTTCTATGCAAGACTTGAAGTCTTGGGGCATTTTTATAGGGTAGGCTGATTTGTTGAATCGGTTGAAGAGATATTTTCTCTAATTGATTTGGGGATGTTTCTCACCGTTGGATCTTTGATCCAAGGGCTTCTGTTTTACATAAGATAATCTTCTTGTTTTTAACAAGATTGGGAAATTCTTTTCCCATACAGAACTTATTCTGAGCACGTCCTGCATAGCCTCGACCTCGTGGTGCAACTGCCTGGCGTGTAGCGCCAACTGGGGGAGGAAGTAAAGCTATCGGTGTAGGAGGTGGAAGGGGTAAAGCAGCCCGTGGAGCAACGGTCCCTCCCTGAGATCTACAATCCCTCGCAAAGTGTCCGGGAAGTCCACAACTATAACAAGTAGATGGTGGCCTCTGATCATCAGGATAAGAACTGAACATCTGGCCTTGTGTCCAACCTCGTCCGACACTGCGGCCTGGAGTATATCTGCCTGGATATGACCCTCTACCTCGGCCAAACTGTCTATTTGTCAGCACGACCGGTCTACTCCTCTTTGGCTCCGGAACGACCCCTGACTCGCTCAAACGCTCCTCTACTCGTATCGCCGCATCCATGGCCTATGCATATGTATCAAAATGCTGGGAGCCTATCGCCAGATACAACTGTGTGTCCAAACTTCTTAGGAACCTCTTCACCCGAAGCTCCTCTGTAGGTACTAAGTATGGAGCATATCGCGATAGCTGGGTGAATCGTAAGTCATAATCTGCTACTGACATACTTGCTGATTTCCTCAACGCTTCGAAACTGCTAGCTCTAGCGTCCCTCACACTCTGGGGAAGAAATCTGGCAAGAAAGACTGTAGAAAACTCGGTCCACGTCATCGGAGGAAGATTCGTAGCTCGACCTCTCTCCATCGATTCACACCACTCCTGTGCAAGTCCCTCCAAACGAAAGCTAGTCAGCTCAACTGACCTCGCATCAGAACATCGCAATGATCTGCCAATCCTCGTCATCCTATCAAGAAAAGACTGAGGATCTTCCGCCACATCGGTCCCTGTAAATACCGGGGGTCTCAATCTCATAAACTCTGCAAGTGATACCTCCATCACTCTCGTATCTACTGGCGCTACCGTCTGTATAGGCTGTACCTCGGACTCTGCTACGGTCGGTGCTGGATCTGATCTCAATACTCGAGTGGTCTCAGCTAACTGTCCTACCACTCGCTGTAATCCCAACATACCCTCCTCAATCCTAGTCATGCGATCTGGAGGAGGAGGATCAGCATGCTCATGCACCGCCGGAACGTCCGGTGTACCAGTCGTCGTCACAGGCGGACTCGCCCTAGCTGCATCTCTGGCTGCGGCTCGCCTAGCCCGCGTAGCCATAGCAACTGGAACAATAAACGAGAGTTGATAAGGTGTGGGAACAGAAGCAATCAATAACAGAGAATCAACGGAAGAATAGACCAAGATAAACATCCTAAGGTTAGTTAGGCTGAATACGATAACGTAAATATGCCGCGGAACATACGTACGGTACTGCATTCGTCCTAATTCACCTACTCCATCAAACCAAAGGTCATCCTAACTCTCGGACTTACATCAACCTATTGAAATCCCTTACTGAATTCCGTAAGGTTACTCCTAAGCTCTGATACCAACTTTGTCACGACCCAAGTTTGGATGTGACCGGCACTTAGATTGTATCATATCTAAAGATATGCACAAGTCCAAGTAAGCCGAAAACCAAGATCAAATTACCTTTTTGCGGAATTACTTATGAAAATTTAGTTTTTAAGTAAAAATCTCAATTTATGAAGTTAATTTATTAAACAAGGAATAAAGGTTAAGTTTAGTTGCATTCCTAGTTGGAATCAACAATATTAACAATAAACATGAATATAAACATATAGAACACCACTGAATCTCATAAAGAAGAAGCTATGATACTGATCAACAGATCTCAACTGTACATATATATACCATCTCTCATTTCTAAGTCAAAATACAGGTTTGATGGGGACTTTCTAGATACAAAATACAAAATCCAAAAAGGAAGGTTACTACACATGTAACCTACCGATCAAAAGATGGAATACAACTGCAAAAGTATCTCTGTCTCGCAGCTACCCGTCCACTCTATCCCTGCAAGGAACTGTGGCACAACGGGGATGAGTTGCCAACTCAGTGAATACGACTAACATATAACGGCGAATAAAGTAAATATGACAATCATGCTACTGAATATGAATCAATATGAGATATGAGTATATATGAAGTTCAACAATAAGTCTCATGATATTTCGGAAATCACAACTCAAGTAAATCATTTCTCAGTGTCCATCAACGACACAAAACTTCCATTTCTTATAGGCATCATTCCCCGAATGATCCTATACTAATAATATCGGTCGTTGTCCTCTAGATACACGCCGTATTTTTATTACCAACTCCGGTATCGAGTAACCTCGCTAGGCTCCCCCGTCTCAATACGGCTATCCTGCCCCTCGGTCTCGACCGGGTCCACCGTGTATCCAACTGTATATCTCCCCCACTCAGTATGGATAACGTAAAATCCGCGACCGTATATCTCCCCCACTCGGTCCGGAATAAAACCAAAACAGAAATCATCTAATGGTGGACATGACACATCAATCATGAAAATACTGGATTTATGTAATAGTATTCAAAACTCAAAACCATAAATCCTCAATTCTGTATCTACCTCATACACAACATAGAAATACGCATAAGCAACAGGATGTCAATGATGCAAGCTACCACTATATTTGGTATGTGAAATATGATATAAATCCATGTTAACAAGTATGATTTTTAAGTGTAAGTGACATGGCAATATCGACGAGGTGTGTGTAGCATATAATATGTGCACGTGGCATGACTCGTCGATAATTGTGAAGTGTTCTAACAACTAAGCAATTTACAATTATTTGTAATGAATGCAATTTAACATTTAAGCATCACGATATTAAGTAAAAACTAAGGGCGAAACACGCCATCTTTACAAAATTCCCCGGTAGATGTTTAGTCTACTCACCGGAAAAGTCGAATCTACTCCGGAATTGCTAATCCTTTCCCTTTCCTCGCGGCTTCCGTACTTCTCGTATTCAAGTCTAAATATGCAAATTAACTTATATAAGCAAAACGGCTATTCCGATATAACGGAAATAGAAACACGTTATCCCACTTACAAGTTACCTACTATCTGATTATATCAAGTTATTAACACTTAACCTTGCTGGATTTTTAACCTTAATCTGCACTGTTGCAGAAATTAAAACGCGACGTGATTTAGTCGTGTCGTTTTTTGGCGTTTTACGATACCCTTTCCGATATATCTTCCCAGATTTTAATTAATGTGAAACTAATCTAAATAAACAGTACCAAAATAACCAAGATAACACACTGGAACCTACCCAACAGAGCAACCCACAAAGCTTCCCCCATGGCCGGCGACGCCGGATTTTTCCCTATGGCCGCCGGCCAAAAACCGGCCCCCTGGTGTCGTGGTCTTGTGGTTTACTCTAGTTGTTACCTACATCATTTTAACTCTGTTTAATTTATTTAATTATCTTCCAGATCAAAGCAGATTTTAACAGACACTAATTTTAACTAAAATACGATATTATGTGACTTAGCTAAACTTTAATTAACTAAACTACTGAGCTTTATCTCTACTGTGTTTAAGAGTTTTACCCTCCTATATTGCTGTAGGAATAACCTCCCAAGATTGATAAGCTCCTCCTAGCTTGATGATAAACAAAACTCAAGAACAAGCTCCTCTTTCATCTTCTTCCTCTTGTTCTTTCTTGTCCTCTTTTAAATTTCCTTTTTCTTTTGACTTTCTTTGAGTTTTAATCTGAGAATTGAACTAAATATGTGCTATTTAACTGAGTGGATGAAAAGATAAGGGAAGGTGGAGGTGTCAAGGGCTAGGGTGTGCATGTTTCATGCAAGAAGGAGGTGGAGATGAGAGGTTGCATGAAAGCATGAGGTGTTTTTGCATTATCCTTAAATTTTTTTGTTTTAATTTAATTATAACTTCTGAACTAAATTAAATTTCCACTCACTTTCACTTATATCCACCACAATCTCATATTTGCATAAAACCTAAACTTTACAATTTAACCCCTCACAACTTAACTTATTATAAAACACACCTTTTGTTAAAATGAAGCTAAATTTATCATTAAAACCCTTATAACTTATTTAAATTACATTCAAAAATTCTAATTTAATTTGTATTACATATAACTTATGAAGATTGACGTATTTGATTTTAACTGTTTTGTGATTTATCACTTTATTTTTAATTTAATTAATTTTATTTATTTCTAACTTTTCCTAAATGTTACAAAAAATTTCTTGGTGCTAAGCTACACTAACTAAGGATCAAACTAAATGATTAGGGTTTAACATGATATCAAAACTTTAACACTAAGTAAAGGAGGCAACAACCTTGTAGACCGTGTCCTTCTCTTATCAAGCTTCGGGTTGTAGTTCTTACGACTCCTCGTAGCTCCACTTGAAGATGGTACGAGCTTCCTACGCGATCTTCATATCGAAGATGATCCAGCCGAAACTCCTCTAATCCAAGCAACCTCTTCACTAATCTTCTATTAGTGAAGCAAACACCCTGGTTTAAAGTGCTAATCTAAACTAGGATGATGAAGTAGGGGTTCTAAGCTCACTAAGGTTTCTACAAAACCCTATGATTCACATCATATGTGAGGGTTAGGGTTTTGTGGAAGAGGAAGAAGAAGATGGAAAAATGAGAGAGAGCTAGAGAGAAAAATGAGCTAAGGCATATAAGCTCAAGAAAAATCATCAAGTGTAGAATGTTTCACCCTTGCTCACTTATTGAAGCATGAATAAATTTCCAATAAATTTATTCAACCATACTTCAATAGTGTTGCAAGACCAATAAATAAATATAAATGCCAAGCCACACCCATACCATAAATATCTCTCCAATTTCCACCCCTTTTTCTATTTTCTAAAAATAGAAAATCCAACCATGAGTCATAATATATATATATATATATATATATATATATATATATATATATATATACATATATACATATATATATTAAGAAAACAATTAGTGAGCTATAATATTAGTTAATATATAATTATATCAAATATAAATATATATCATATTATTAAATCAATACTTGATTTAATAATCCGGTTATATCACATATAACCGACTAATATCATTTATCTATATATCACATTATCAAATCAACACTTGATTCAATAATCCGGTTATATCACATATAACCTAACTGATATCAAATAACCGCCAGATTAGAATACGATATCGCATACTCGTATTTAATCAGGCCCCCGCACATATCAGCATATGTGCCCTACTTCGTTTCGCTTGAACTAGGAAACTTCCGTGTGGGACTCTAAAGACTCGTCAATACTCCAGCAGTAGGTAATGATCACATCAGTTACCCACAAGCCGTTAGCGGTACTAACTGGACGTAACGGCTGCCCAGATATTGAGCGAATGGAAGATCAACAAGAAAGCTTGTCCAAACTCCCATGAAGCCTATAAGTAACACTTACCGTACAGTCCGGTCTATTCGTCTGATATGTCGCATATCGAGTCTAGGGGTGAAATCGTCAGACCCCAGTAACTTGATAAGTCATGCCGATGTGTGGCTCATAACGGTTCGAGAAACTACAGATAACACTTACCGGTAAATCTCATCAGCCCTGGTTAGAGACTTACTGTTATATCCGATCGAGCATAGCGCAACATTAACTCCCTATACCGGGAAAGACGAAACCCCTCCTATCGTTCACTGCCTCCATGTGACTCGGGATTGTACCCAAAATCTACCTGTTTGCACGACTCCTTTGAGCCATGTGTTCAGTCAAAAATATCACACTTTTAATATAACATTTTCCTTACTTTTCTTAAATATCTAAAGGTGTTTATTATAAATATTTCACATATTTCGGTTTTTTTTGTAAAAATACTATTTATCATATGTTTATATATTATAATTATATTATGAAGGAAAATGTATGAATATAATATTTATATAATATTTTGATAATTTAAATATGCATATCATATCAAATATCCTTAATCAATATTCTTAAAATATAATATCATATCAAATTGGTTAGGATAATATCTCAAAAATACCAAATATTACTAACATTATTCATTGAGATATTGTGCAAGGTTTAGTTCAGGTCAAGAGATCGAGATGTTGAGATGTCGGGAATCAAAAATCTGCCGATAAAAAATAAATTCGAAGAATCAATACTGGCAGAGACTCAGGAAATATTATCAAATTTCAGACATCAAATAAATCTCCATGTGTCACATTGAAGCAACCCCAGAAAACTGAAGCCAAGATCTTACCAAACGGTCGCGGATCTACGGCCGATTCACCGAATCAGGAGTTAGGATTTTCAGGTTGGATTTGCTACTACTAACCCTAATTCTGGGGATCTATGGTTTCTGGCTTTGGGGATTTATAAAGGACCGAGGGCTAAACTTAGAAATCATCAATCTTTTACATAAGCTAATCACCGTCAAAGAACAAGTGATCCAAGACAGGTCCAAGGTTCGACGTGATAAAGCGACGTGAGATTCGACGGAACATCTACATCCGATAAGGCAGAGATCGAGAGAAACTTCTTCTTCCTCTTGTAATCTAAACTTGAAGTTTGTACTTGTGAAGTTGATTAATAAAGGTAGATCTTTAGTTTAATTAATTAGTAGTTTAATTATTTAGTTACATTATGAATTCCATTTCTATCTGTTCTTCTATCTCCATCATGCGCAAGTAATTCTTCGCTTGATATGGTTAGTAGGATTATGGTAGATCAATGGATGAGAAAATATTTTAACTTCTTTTACGTCTTATGAAGTTTATAAACTTTAGCAAAAGAATCGTTAACATCCTTATCGGGCGTGCTACCAATTTATTGCTAGTCTCGACCGCGATTTGAGATCAGATTAACAATTGTTTTGCTAAGGGCTAGACATGAATAGAGATCAATGAAAGGACAAGAGTCAATAGTGTGGAAACCCTAGTTTCTTCAAAAAAAAACTAATTCTCATTCATCACTATCAATCTAGTTTAAAATCTATCAAAAGATAAAAGGAGTCATCTTTATTAGTCATCCAGGATTACTAAATCCTAACGAACTCTACAATCCCTCTTCTGATATAAAATCTATATCCGTCTTTAAACTAGATCTATATTCTACATCCGTGTTTAACGTAGATCTAGATTCTATAACTATTATTCACTATTATCTATTCTTCTTCCTCTTCCTAATCAACACGTCCAAAGAAAGATTAAAAGATTCCACATATCCCTGAGGACGACCCGTACTCATCTCGGTCTAGCTACACGCGACACCGTTATTGATTGCGGTTATTTCTATAAAAACTTCTTTAAAACGGATCAATCACCATGGTAGGGAGTAAATCAAAGCACAGTGGGAGCCACACAAGACACTATGACGATCTCGAATCTACAGACTAACCTGTACCAGTGTCACCAGAGAACTGCTATCTGACGATAGGTATGGTACCATCTAGGAGTTCTTGACGAGTCCTATTCGGTGTACCCATTCTCTAATGAGCACTTGTGTACAATCTTTGATGTCAAACATTAATGGTTATGGGATCAACTATCGCCCCCTATAGGGTCAAGAAACGTACACACTAGTCTACTCTGGAATATCGATACCCTGTCTCAATACTCCCTCGACTAGGAACTATTAAAGTATGTGCTTATAGACTACACAAGTCCCAGTAGTATGATCCGTATCATAGTCCTGGTAGTCAAGCTAACATCCTAAGGGCTTTATTAACATGTATCAGAAAGACAGTATAAGTGTACATGTTAAGATAAAAAGCAATCAGATAACATACTATCATGTCGAGCAAGAAAGTCCTCTCTATATATGTCCAAGCATCCACTATATGATACAATAATGGCCTCTAGGGCATACATATTCCTAACAATCTCCCACTTGCACTAAGGCCAGTTGTTGTAGTATCTCATACCCAACATTCCAAAAAGTCTCTCAAACTGCGTATGGGGGAGGGCCTTCGTGAGTGGATCCGCTGCGTTGTACTTCGTGTTAACTCTCCTGACCTCGATCTTCCATCGATCTACTATCTCCCGGATCAGGTGATACCGCCTGAGAATATGTCTAGATCGTTGTTGGGACCGGGGTTACTTGGCTAAAGCCACAGCTCCATTATTATCACAATACAAAGGTATTGGATGCTCAATGAATGGAACCACACCAAGTTCAGCAATGAACTTCTTCATCCAGACAGCCTTTTTGGCAGCATCGTTGGCAACGATGTATTCAGCCTCCATTGTCGAGTCTGCTATGGTATCTTGCTTTGACTCTTCCAACATATCGTCCCTCCATTGAGGGTGAAGACAAAACCCAAGACCGAATTATTGCCGTCCTTATTACTCTGGAAGCTCGAATCAGTAAATGACTCCACCTGGAGTTCACCGTTACGATACACCAAGAACATTTCTTTAGTCCTTCTCAAGTACTTAAGAATATTCTTCACAGCTATCCAGTGGTTCTTCCCAGGATCTGATTGATACTTACTCACTACACCTAGTGAATAAGCTACATCTGGTCTGGTACATAACATCGCATACATGATAAACCCGACTGCCGAAGCATAGGGTATCCCTTGCATGCAAGCCCTCTCCAAATTAGTCTTGAGAGACATCTCTTTGGAGAGAGTGATTCCTAAACAAGCGGATAAATTACGACGCTTAGAATCTTCCATACTAAACCTCTTCAATATAGTGTCTATGTACCTAGATTGGGACAATCCCAACATCCGCTTAGATCTATCTCTATAGATCTTTATTTCCAGAATGTAGGAGGTATCACCTAGATCTTTCATGGCGAACTTGTGTGATAAGAAGAGCTTGACCGAGTGTAGCATAGGAACATCGTTTCCTATCACAAGTATGTCATCCATGTACAATACAAGGAAGACAACCTTACTCTCTACAACCTTCTTGTATATACACGGTTCATCTACATTTTTGATGAAGTCAAACTCTTTGATAGCTTCATCAAAACAGATGTTCCAGCTCCGCGATGCCTTCTTTAATACGTAGATAGATTTAAGCAGCTTGCACACCTTTCCGCTGCTCTCAGTATCCATGAAGCCCTCTGGCAGTGTCATGTACACGCTCTCTTCTAAATCACCATTAAGAAAAGCGGTCTTGACGTCCATATGCCAGATTTCATAGTCATGGTATGCAACAATGGCAAGTAGGATCCTGATGGACTTAAGTATAGCGACAGGAGAAAATGTTTCATTATAATCGATACCTGGTCGTTGACGAAAACCTTTAGCTACAAGTCTAGCTTTGAAGGTCTCAACCTTTCCATCTACACCAATTTTCTTCTTAAAGATCCACTTGCTCTCGATGGGTTTTACCCCTTCAGGAGCACCTTCCAAAGTCTATACTTTGTTGGTGTACATGGATTCCATCTCAGATCGCATAGCATCCATCCATTTCACAAAGTCTCCACTTGTGATGGCCTGCTCAAAACTAGTTGGGTCATCATCTTCTATGATGCAATCATCGCTTCCATCGTCTATGAGAAAACCGTAGTATCTCTCAGGTGGATGAGAAACCCTACTAGATCTGCGGAGTGGCTGAAGTTCGTCGGAGACTATTGGATCCTTCGGTTCCACCAAATTATCAGTTGTAGTTTGTGTAGCTGGAACTTCTTCCAGCTCTACCTTATTACCACTAATTTCTTTCACAAAAAAATCCTTTTCTAAAAAGGTGTCATGTTGAGAAACAAACACTTTTTGTTCCTCAGTATGGTAGAAGATATATCCATACGAATCCTTTTGATATCCCACAAACTTGCACAAAACAGACCTTGCCTCGAGCTTATCCGAATTTTGCTTTTTAACATAGGTCGGACAACCCCATATCTTAACCCATTTAAGAGATGGTCTCTTCCCATTCCATATCTCATATGGAGTGGTAGGCACGGATTTGGTTGGAACCCTATTCAATAGGTATGCAGCTGTCTCAAGTGCATAACTCCAAAAGAAAATAGGTAACTCTGCAACACTCATCATAGAGCGCACCATATCTAATAGGGTGCGATACTTCTGCTCCAATACTCCATTGTGCTATGGTGTATACGGAGGAGTAAGTTGAAAGAGAATCCTATTCTCTTTTAAGTAGTCTCTGAATTCCGTACTCAAGTATTCTCCTCCCCAATCAGATCGTAGGATTTTAATACTTTTATCCGTCTGGTTCTCAACTTCGTTCTTATATTCCTTGAATTTCTCAAAATCTTCAGATTTGTGTTTCAACAAGAACACATGCCCGAATCTTGAGAGATCACCGGTGAATATAATAAAGTACGAGGAACCATTCCTGGCATGTGTAGATATAGGACCGCATACATCACTATGTATCAGTCTCAAGAGTTCGGTAGCTCTTTCTCCGTGTCCAGTAAACAGAGTTTTGGCAATCTTGCCTTTGAGACATGACTTGCAAGTTTCATAAGATGTAAATTCGAACGGATTCAAATATCCATCTTTATGCAACTTAGCTAGCCTTGTTGCATTGATATGACCTAGTCTACAGTGCCACAAGAAGGCTTCGTTTATTTCTGAACTTTTCCTCCTGTGTGTGTTCTGTATGTTTAGAACTGTCGTTTGATTTAGAACGTATATACCATTACATAACGTACCAAACCCAATCAACACTTGATTTTGGAAAATGTTCATAACATTATCCTCTAATGCAAAGTTATATCCTTCTTTATCCAACAAAGAAACTGATATAATACTGCACATCATATTTGGTATGTAATAATAGTCGTTCAGAATCAATTTATTACCATTTGGTAATACTATGTGATATTCGCCAATTGCTTGGGCTGCAACAATTGCTCCATTCCCTACTTTTAGAGACATATCACCATTTCCCAGTTCTTTACCTCTTCTTAGCCCATGTAACAAATTACATACGTGGGATCCTGATCCGGTATCCAATACCCAGGATGTAGAGCAAACTGAGAAACAATTCTTGGTTACGAACACACCCGAAGACGATGCATCAACATGCTTATTCTTCATTCGGGGTGCGTGGGAATCCTGATATTCCCCTATTCCTTGCCCAGACTTATGACAATCATAAGAAAAAGCGGAACCAACGTTCCCCAGCTCATTATAATATGCGGGTTCGGTTAATACATCCATATTATTATCTTGATTAAGGCGTGTCATTGGTCGCGACCTGGAGAGAGAGAAGGAAACGCTTTATCGTGCGCTCTTTGCAAAATTAGATTGGTTATTATCTTATCTAATCAGGATGGTTCCCACTGTTTTTATCAAATCTTCCTTCAAACCATAAAAGGTATGATTAGCCGGGATTAATTACACTCTACAAGTTCGCCAATCGGTCAGCCAGGCAGGTATTGTTACTCCGAGGGAGTCGCCCTATGCTTTCGGATGGAACTAATTAAATAACTTTGTTTCTGCAGGGGCATAACCCCGTTAACACCTTTCTTAGACACCTACTGGATCGGCTAATTGTAAAGTGGAAAACTCTCGTAGGAGTAACTCTTACTCGCAGTGGGTATCGGGATCCAACTATCTTATAAAAGTTATGCAATTTCATTGCAAATTTCAACGCTTGAAATACCCAATACTTGTTTTTACCCCTAGCGACTTATGACCTTGGCCATGGTCAACAAATCATAAGCGTTAGCCATGTTCGACCCGTCATTTCGTGATTGAATTAAACCAACCCGTACGACGCTTGGCTAAGGTCAACAAAACCGTACGACCACCCTAATCCAATCGCATCACATGCGGCAGATAAGCCCTAATCAGTTACCATACACTGCACCTTGGCTATGTTCAACAAACGCAGCACGAATACTAAATAGCACTTATCTGAAATGACGGAGGGCTATGACTGGTTTTGAAGAAAACCTTTAATGTAGTGAACTTGATATCGTTATAGAATCTAGTGATTTAGAAAAGGAATGCTTTAAGCTCTGCTTTTAAAATCGAGTAGTTTCCAAAAACCGAGTGAGTGGTAGAATTCGCTAGTTTTGCTAAAGAGGTCACTCCCGGTGAAGGGATCTTAGCTCTTTCCTCATTGAATGAGGTGCTGGATATTCATCAAGGAATACCACTATGCAAAGCAAGAACTAGAGAAGCTATCAAAACTAAACCAAGTGGGTTGTAGCATTTGCTAGTTTTGATAAAGAGGTCACTCCCGATGAAGGGATCTCGGCACTTTCCTCATCGAATGAGGTGCTGGATATTCATCAAGGAATACCACTAAGCAAAGAAAGAACTAGAGCTACTGTTCCCCTCCGAACGGACACGCGGGACGTAGGGCCGTCTCGCCTGAAATTCGGGGCAGATGCTAATTGGTGCTATCCATCCACCTCTCCGAAGATGCCAATTTGATCCATGGCACCATGTATCGGAGGTCTAGACGGATGCGTCCGATGTAGCAGACTTCGTCAGATTCCCCCTCGTTTGAGGGGTTTTTGATTGTGGGGACGCTCTTCCCTGCAGGCGTAAGCCCCTGCAGTTAATTACGCTACCGCTTTGCGGTAACAACTTTCTCCTTCTCCAGATGGTCACTTCGTGTCGTGTGTTCTTGTTTTATGTTTCATTTCCCGTGGATCGTTTACGGAGACTGAGTTATGTCGTCGCCCGTAGGGCATGGACTAGTCCAAATCCGCATTATCTTAAATTTGGGTTTGGGGGTTTGGTTTGAGGATACGTCAGCCATACTTGAGGCTAAGATCAACTCAAACGTTTGTTAAGGATACGTTAGTCTAACTTTGTGACTAAGATCAACTTAACGGGATCGTTTAGATCCTACAAAAGAGTGTTTGGACTCTAATGTTCCAGTTTAGGGACGTGGCGGTCCATCGTCTATGTGGCCGTCGGGACCCGTCACCTCTCTGACGACGTTGAGGGATTACAACGACGGATGTCAGAGGAGTTCAGAGATGTACCCTCGAGCCAGAGTTAATTAGGGGGATTCATAGTCCAGTCTGCTTGAAGGTTTAAGGACGCGTTAGCCATCTTTGAGGCTAAGATCAACTTAAAACAGGACCGTTTAGATCCGACGAAAGAGCATATGGGGCTCTATTGTTCTAGTTTAAGGACGTTGCGGTCCATGGGTAGTTTAAGGACATTGCGGTCCGTTGGTAGTTTAAGGACATTGCGGTCCATGGGTAGTTTAAGGACATTGCGGTCGATGGGTAGTTTAAGGACATTGCGGTCCATGGGTAGTTTAAGGACATTGCGGTCCATTGGTAGTTTTAAGACATCTCGGTCGAGGTTAAGGACGTCATAGTCCATGGGTTTAAGGACTCCACAGTCCGGTATGTGCTCTGGATGCTTCACATGGGTTCACTGCCGTGCTAGGCGAGGACCAGGCTCCGCTCTGGATGCTTCACACGGGTTCACTGCCGTGCTCTGCGAGGACCAGGATCCGCTCTGGACGTTTTCCGTGGGGTCAAAGAGTGACGTTATCCACGTTCCACGTAACCAGGAATTTTGTATTATGCATGGGTTTAAGGACCCCACAGTCCATATCATGAATGGTCTTCGGGACCCGTCACCTCTTTGAAGACATTGAGGGATTACAATGCCAAGTATCAAAGGAGTGAAGAGATGTACCCTAGAACCGGGGTGGATTAAATAGTCCCTGGCCCAATTTGGGTCAAGACTGATCAATTATGTTATGAGCCTATCGGCCCAGTTACTCACAAATTGAGGACTTATGGCCAGCTTGGGCTAAGTCCAGTCAGGTCTGGAATATTGACTCTTTGTTGGTCCATTGAGGGAGAGGCTTTGCCTCTATCCCTTCAGCCAATTGGGCCGAAGCCTAGTGTTACACACTTCAGAGCAATCAGTGTTGAACACTGGGAATAAGGTTGATGAGTTAGTGTTCAACACTAAGAGATAATTGGTGTTAAACACCAGCAATAAGGCTTTTTCAAATTAGTGTTAAACACTAAAACAGATCAGTGTTGAACCCTGCTAATAAGGCTTTTAATCAGCATTGAATGCTAAGGCCCGACAGTGTTTTAACACTGGGCTTGAGAGTTTTAATTTTAGTGTTAAACACTAAGGCGAGAAGGGTCACGTGGCAGCACGTGAGAGCGCCCTCCCTTCATTTGTTCCGCTGAAATTATCATTTCCTTCAAAGCATCACATGCCATCACGTGATGGGCATTCAAATGCCTATGTATTAGAGTTTCCGCCAAGGTCACGTGGATCACGTGGGGTGCTGCCTCAAAGAGACTTCTGTAGCTCTTTTGAGAGGGTCACGTGGTGGCACGTGACCCTACCTCCATGTATGTTATTTAGAGACTCTGTTGATCCTTTTTTCAGGAATTAAATTTCTCGGGCTTTAATTTTCAAGGGAGTTAAATTCCTACTTCCTTTTGAAGATTTATATTCTGAAATAGAGTTGAACTCTGAATTCTCTGTAGGAATTAAATTCCTCATATATGTGAAGAACTGAATAGGGTTAAACCCTAACTAAACTTCCCGTTTTAAAGAATTATGATTAAGGGAATTAAATTCCTGCTGTTTCAACAGAACTATGTTCTCAATTAGGGTTAAACCCTGCCTCTTTTATTTTGAAGGAATTAAATTCCCATGATACAGGGTCGAGCCCTAATTTTATTTTAAAGGAATTAAATTCCTATAATTCTGTGAGAGTTAAATTCTCATGCTTGCATTCTTTCTCTATGTTTTGGATCTGCATGGCAGGATCTCGACCCATTGAGAATTAAATTCTCAACCTTAAGGGGAGATGTGCACTTTGCAGATCCTCTATCAAAGAGAGAAGAAATCTACTCTTCTGTTTTATGTATCAGAGTCAAACTCTGTTGAGAATTAAATTCTCTTTCTCTCAAAAGGCTTTCCCTTTCTTACCTAGGGTTTTTGCAGAAGATCCGAGTCTTTTCAAAATATCAAAGCTCTCCTCCTTTTTTCTTTCTTTTCTTCTCTGCGCATGTGTCTCTTTTTTTGTGTCTCTTCCTTCCTATTTATAGGAGAAGCAGCCGAATAAATTAGTTTTGTGACGAATCTTCATTGAGAGATTTGATTTGCATCCTTCATTCGTTCTGGACCTTTGGATTATTAGGTGAATTTTATTCACCGTTGGATTTCAAATCCAGAGATTCTCCCTTTTTATTTTGGTTAGATTTAAGGGGGAAATCTTTCCAAACCCGAGATTTTCCATAAATAAATGACCTCTGAATCTTTAATTTGATTGGATACATATAGTTGCGTTCCTTTGGAAAGATTTGCATTTCTCTCAGAATTTAATTCTGTTGACAAAAAGGGCTTTGAAAGCCGGTCACGTGTGACCACGTGACCCATGGTCACGTGTAGACACGTGACCCCCTTGGAACGAGCCTTCTTCTTTCTTTTTGCGCTCTGTCTTCTGATTGCTGCTTAACTGTCACGTGCCACCACGTGACCCCTGGTCACGTGTGAGCACGTGACCCTTGTCTGGACCCTTTTTCTTGATTTAACTGGAGAACAATTCTGATGTTTTGAACGTCACGTGCCAACACGTGACCCCTGGTCACGTGGGAGCACGTGACATCTTTTGAAGCTTTTTCCTTGATTTGATCAGGGATCCGGTGTGCCTTTGACGCTGGTCACGTGGGAGCACGTGACTCTTTCTGAAGCCCCTTTTCTTCAATGTAGTCAGGAAACTGAACTTGCCTTGATGATGCGTTTAGGTGTCACGTGCCAACACGTGACTGCTGGTCACGTGTAAGCACGTGACCCTCTTCTGAAGCTTTTCCCAGAAGCTTTCCTGATTTTAAATCAGGAAACAAATGCCCCCACAGCGTTGTTCTCACGTGTCTGCACGTGAGTGCAACGCTGTCACCTCTTGTGACCGTTGGATCTGCTTTAGGGAGTAGGGTAGACGAAACGTCTTTTCAGAAGCGTCTTCACTTTTTCATGTCCTTCCTTTCAGACCTTTCTTTTAAGAATTTGATTCTCGTTCTCAGAGCTTAGTTCTCTGTTGTGTCTGTGCAGTGCCGCCTCATTCGCCAATCAAAGGCTAGTGCTCATGTGTTGCGTATGCAGGGATCTGTTTGATGGGGACGTTTCATTTCCCTAACCTGATTCCAATGCGTCGTTGGATTTCATTTCCAACGCTCTCCCCCTTTTTCCGGGCTTTGAGAATCGTCCCACCATGCACAACATTTTTTGTGCATAGCATTAAATGCTCCCCTTTATAACCTGAACCCATTCCTTACTTCTTTTCTTCACAGAGAAATCCATTCATACCTTAAGGTGATCATCTTTGAGAACCCGATCAATCGCCATGGCTTGCAATCGTCCCCATGCTCATCGGCAACCATGGGATGTGCCCATTGAAGAGATAATCCCTCGCTTCGCTGCGCGGCTGGCAGATCCCCTTCTCACCGATGATCAATGTGACACGGTGATGTATGAGCTACTGACTCGTCGGGGCTCTCCTCTTACCATGGGCTCCATTTGGCTCCGGATGATCCTCCTGTCTGTGCTTGCCGATATACCCCCTCATCCGGCGGAGATGACTTCGGCGATCCTTGACGCAGCGGAGGACAAGCTTGAGTGTTTTCATGAGGCTTGTCTAATCACTCAAGCTCTGAAGGATCACTCAGTTCATTTACTGAGTCAGATAAGAGCTCGTCGGGCCGTCATGTCTGCTTTTGTTGATGAGCACGGCTCCAACCGGTGGGGAGCGACTCCTCGCGAAAACCGCCGTTTTGACGTGCTGGAGAAGGCGGAGAGGGAGTTGGAGAATTTTGTGTTTTGCTTTGTTAACCCTTGTATTTCTGATCCCCTGTTTGGTGATCTTTTCCCACCAATGTAGTATGTTTGAATCAATGTACTCCTTTAATCATTGGTGGTTTGCATGCTTTCTGTTGAATTTTCATGCTTGTCAGACAGTCGTACGTGTGTCTTGCTTGCGTAAATGAGCTGTTTGTTTTTCTTTAATTACGAGCACCATCGTTACGTTGCATGCACATCAGTGCCTCGGGCAACTTTTCCTTTTAAACATTCATACAGTTGCAAATGCGTGCCTGATAGGATACAGATCAGAAACTTGCCGCGTTATCTCCCGTATCGGGTGGTTTGCGCTGGCTTTAGATCGAGTATTGTTGTCGAAGGGAGGTTTATAAATGAAGGCATATTCTTCTCTTCAATGGTGTGTCCCCTTTTTATTGAATGCATTCTGCGGATATTCTATCTTGATTTCCTTGCAGGACAGCAATGGCTCAGGATTCAGGGTTAAGATCTGCTTCCTGAGACTTTTACATTTTATGAGTCACGAGGATCTCATAAAGAGTTTTTTCTCCTAGCCGTGAGGACTTGTAAGCGCCGGATGCGGTTACCCTTGTCCGTGTTCTACGGAGTCAGGGGTTTCTCCAGATATTGTAGTTTAAAGACGTCGCGGTCAAGGTTAAGGACCTCATAGTCCGTGGATTTAAGGACTCCACAGTCCGATGTTAGTTTTAAGACATCACGGTCAAGGTTAAGGACCTCATAGTCCGTGGATTTAGGGACTCCACAGTCCGATGTTTGGTTACAGGGACCCGTCACCTCTTTGAAGACGTTGAGGAATTACAACGCCAGGCATCAAAGGAGTGAAGAGATGTACCCTTAAACCAAGGCAAAAATCTGTAAGGAACAGGGGTGGTTGATCGTTAGTTTTAAGACATCGCGGTCGAGGTTAAGGACGTCATAGTCCGTGGATTTTAAGGACTCCACAGTCCGGTGTTTGCTCTGGATGCTTCACACGGGTTCACTGCCGTGCTTGGCGAGGACCAGGCTCCGCTCTGGGCGTTTTCCGTGGGGTCAAAGAGTGACGTTATCCACGTTCCACGTAACCAGGAATCTTGCACTAGATGCTTCACACGGGTTCACTGCCGCGTTAGGCGAGGACTAGGCTCCGCTCTGGATGCTTCGCGCGGGTTCACTGCCATGCTCTGCAAGGACCAGGATCCGCTCTGGACGTTTTCCACGGGGTCAAAGAGTGACGTTATCCGCTTTCCACGTAACCAGGAAGTTTGCACTAGATGCTTCACACGGGTTCACTGCCGCGTTAGGCGAGGACTAGGCTCCGCTCTGGATGCTTCACATGGGTTCACTGCCATGCTCTGCGAGGACCAGGATCCGCTCTGGACGTTTTCCACGGGGTCAAAGAGTGACGTTATCCGCTTTCCACATAACCAGGAAGTTTGCACTAGATGCTTCACACGGGTTCACTGCCGCGTTAGGCGAGGACTAGGCTCCGCTCTGGATGCTTCACATGGGTTCACTGCCATGCTCTGCGAGGACCAGGATCCGCTCTGGACGTTTTCCACGGGGTCAAAGAGTGACGTTATCCGCTTTCCACGTAACCAGGAAGTTTGCACTAGATGCTTCACACGGGTTCACTGCCGCGTTAGGCGAGGACTAGGCTCCGCTCTGGATGCTTCACATGGGTTCACTGCCATGCTCTGCGAGGACCAGGATCCGCTCTGGACGTTTTCCACGGGGTCAAAGAGTGACGTTATCCGCTTTCCACGTAACCAGGAAGTTTGCACTAGATGCTTCACACGGGTTCACTGCCGCGTTAGGCGAGGACTAGGCTCCGCTCTGGATGCTTCACATGGGTTCACTGCCATGCTCTGCGAGGACCAGGATCCGCTCTGGACGTTTTCCACGGGGTCAAAGAGTGACGTTATCCGCTTTCCACGTAACCAGGAAGTTTGCTGATTGTATCCGCATTTCACGGGATGGGGGTTGACCCTTGGCGATATGTGTCGCCGAGCCATGGAACTTGGGGTTGCCGCTGTTCCGTTTCGCTTGATGTTGTGTCGTCGAGACAATGAAGCTAGGAATTTGGCCTTCGCTTCATTTGCTGGTATCGCGTCTGCTGTATCGAGACGAATGCCACGGTGGTGATCACTAAGTTATCTGTGAACCGCCGAGATTTTGCTTGCTTCTTTTTATTGCAAGTTGTCCCATCATTTCGGCTATTTTGTCATGCATGTGTGGCTTGCTAGTTTTTTCGCGGCAAGCTCGGATTTTTTTTTTGGATACCGGTTTCGGCATCAGCACCACTACAACTGGAATGTTTGCCAGGAGCGAATCATCATTTGCCTCTGTCGACGTTTGAACAAAGGTGGCTTAGTAAACAGGGTTAAGGGTCCTGCCGACCAAGGCTTTTGACTTCATGAGCCGTAAGGGTCTCACAAAGGTGTTTCTCCCTCCAAGTCGTGAGGATCTTGCAGGTGTGTTTTCTCCTTAAGGATCGTGGGGATTCTTAAGTGCATGTTCTCTTGTAAGTCGTAAGGATCTTACAAAGAGGATTTTCCCCTTATAAGTCGAGAGGACTTACAAGGGTCGTTCACCTTATGGATGTATCCCCAGTCACGGGTGGGACTTTGTTAGGGAAATGTTTATTCGCGCCCGTGGATTGTATACAAGGGTTAGTACGAGCCGCTTGTAGGGCAGTATCGGAGGTTGTGGAGGATTCGCTTAAGAACAGGTTTAGGTTTCTGTAACTTAAGACTTTCAAGTCTTATGAGCCGTGAGGGTCTCATAAGAAAATTCTCCTTACGAGTCGTGAGGATCTCGTAAGTGTATTTTCTCCTTAGGAATCGTGAGGATCCCCAAGTGTGTTGCTCCTTTGTGAGTCGTAAGGATCTCACGCAGGTGATTTCTCCTTACAAGGTCGAGAGGACCCTATAAGTGTCTTTAAACGAGGTTGCGCCTTTTCGGGTTTTCACAAACACTCGCCGGTAGTCCTGCTGTTTTTACTCACGGAGCCCTTTCGGGTTTTCATCCGTGCCCATTTTGCTTTATGGACATACCGTTTTTTTTTCTTTTTTTTTATTTTTCTTCCTTTTTTGGTCAACCTGAGGATGCTGCGGTAGTAGTTTAGGGACGTTTCGGTCCATTGTTAGTTTACCGACGCTTCGGTCTGTCGTTAGTTTAAGGACATTTCGGTCCGTTGTTAGTTTAAAGACGTTTCGGTCTGTCGTTAGTTTAAAGACGTTTCGGTCTGTTGATAGTTTAAGGACGTTTCGGTCCGTCGTTAGTTTAAGGACGTTTCGGTCCGTTGATAGTTTAAGGACGTTTCGGTCCGTCGTTAGTTTAAGGACGTTTCGGTCCGTTGATAGTTTAAGGACGTTTCGGTCCGTTGATAGTTTAAGGACGTTTCGGTCCGTTGTTAGTTTAAAGACGTTTCGGTCCGTCGTTATGGAAAGGCCAGCTACTGCTTGTAAAGTCTGAGCCTAGGAAGATAGCGAGCGGACATAGTCGTCGTCATCTACCGTTGACCCAGGCTGTGGCTCACTAAGCATAGTATTTCTTCAAGAAGCGGCCATTTATTGGCCTGAAAGGCCTTTCACCGTGCATGTCCACGAGTAGATAGGCTCCACCCTGGTAAACCTGGTCTATGATGTACGGGCCTTCATAGTTTGGCTCGAATTTTCCCCGCTTGGCACGATTGGGGATCATAAGTCTTTTGGCTACCAGCACGAGTTCGCCTTGGCGGAATGCCCTTGGCCTGGTCAATCTTTCGTACGAGCGCGTCATCTTTGCTTTGTAGGCTTCTAGATGTTGTTGCGCTAGGAGTCGGGTTTCGTCGAGGGCATCAAGCTCCTCAAGTCGAAGGTGAGCATTTTCTTCGTCGGTCAGTTCGTGGTGGACTGCCACTCGTAGAGAGGGTAACTCTATCTCGAGGGGGAGTACTGCTTCCGTCCCAAATACCAACGCGTATGGCGTTGTGTTTGTGGCCGTCTTGAATGTAGTTCGATAAGCCCAAAGGGCTTCTTGCAGCCTCTCGTGCCAGTCTCTCTTATTCCGGGAAACGGTCTTTTTTATGATCTTTGTCAAGGTCTTATTGAAGGCCTCGGCCAGACCGTTTGCTCGTGGGTTGTAAACTGAAGAATACCTCCAGTCTATATTGTGCTGCTGCGCGAAGCGGCTAATCTTATGGCTTCTGTAGGCTGGCCCGTTATCGGAGATAATCCGCCGTGGGGTTCCAAACCGATAGATGACGTGCGTTTTGAAGAAGTGGAGGATATTCTCCGTCTTCACTTCCCTCAGTGGTACTGCTTCTGCCCATTTGGAGAAGTAATCAGTTGTCGCCAGGATGAAACGGTGTCCCCGAGATGATGCCGGCTCGATGGGTCCAACTATGTCAGTTCCCCACATTTCGAATGGCCAGCTGGCCACCGTGGGGTGTAGTGGATTTGGGTGTTGGTGGATGAAGTCTCCATGAATCTGGCACGAGTGGCATTGCCTCGCGTATTCGAGGCAGTCCTGGATCATCGTGGGCCAGTAATAACCCATCCGTTTGATTTTTAACTTCATCTTTGGGCCTGCTTGATGAGAGCCGCAAAGCCCGTCGTGAACTTCCTGAACGACTTTTTCTGCTTCGTCAGGTCCCAAGCATCTCAGCCATAGAGAATCAAGCGATCTCTTGTATAGAGTATTGTTGACGAAAGCGAAAGATAGAGCTCGTTTCATGAGCTGATGTCTCGAGGACGCTTCTTTGGGTATGCGGCGGGACTTAAAGTAGTCTATGAAGACTTCCCTCCAGTCCTCGGCCTTCTCTTGGTCTTTTATTTGTAGGGTTGTCTGCTCAGTTGCTCCCTCTTTATATAGTTCCGGAGGTATTTCTGCGGGGGTGAGCACTCGACGGCTTTGTACCACGATTCTGACATCATCGAGGTTCTCGTCGGCCAGTTCTTTAGCAAGCTTAGCCAATGCGTCTGCTTTGCTGTTTTCTGCGCGTGGTATGTTCTCCAAAGTGTAGGAGGGAATTCGGGACAACAGTTGTTGCACCCTTTCGCCGTACTTCACCAGCTCCGGTTTGCACGTTTGGTAGTCACCATTTACTTGACTAACGACCAGCTGAGAATCCCCGTATATGAGGAGGTCTTCAATTCCCATGTCAATGGCAAGCTCGAGGCCTGCTATCAGGGCTTCGTATTCAGCTTCATTGTTTGTCCTCGGCTCTGTTAAGGAGAAGGCGAAGCGCATTATCCCTCCTTGTGGAGTCGCAAAGATGAGGCCTATCCCTGACTTGATCATTGGGATACCTTGCTTTTGTTTCTTTATAGAGGACGCTCCATCGAAATAGAGTTCCCATCGGGTGCTTCCACCGCTAATCGCATCAAATGCATGCTCGTCCGGCAAGTCACAATTCAAAGGAGAATCGGCCGGTATCGGGTGCTCAGCGAGGAAATCGGCAATGGCCTGGCCTTTCACTGCCTTGAGAGGTTGATATGTTATCGAGAACTCCATCAAGAGCAGGGCCCATTTAGCGAGTCGTCCCGTCAATATGGCTTTTGACATCAAGTATTTAAGAGGGTCCACCTTCGAGATGAGGCAGACTTCGTGTGCCAACGCATAGTGCCTGAGCTTTGTTATCGCGAAGATCAATGCCAAGCAATGTTTTTCAATGGGGGAGTAATTGCTTTCTGCCCCCGAGTAGGACTCGACTTAAGTAGTAAAGTGCTTTCTCTTTCCCCTGATCGTTCTCTTGCGCCCATAGTGCGCCCAAGGAACCTTCGAGGGCGGTTGTATAAAGAATGAGGGGTTTTCCCTTGACCGGCGCGGCCAATACCGGCGGGTTCTGCAGGTACTGCTTGATCTCGTCTAGTGCACCTGGGCATTTTTGATCCCAGACGAATGGGGTTCCCTTCTTCATCAGGTGACTGTAGGGGCGGCATTTGCCTGAAAGATTTGCGATAAATCGCCGGATGTATGCGAGCTTCCCTTGGAGAGACCGCAACTGTTTGAGGGTTCTTGGCGGAGGCATTTCCATGATCGCTTTAATCTTTGACGGATCTATCTCAATACCTCGGTGTCGGATGACGAATCCCAGGAATTTTCCCGAGGAGACTCCAAACGCGCATTTGAGGGGATTCATCTTCAAATTATATTGCCGAAGGCGTTGAAATATAGTCTCTAGATGCTTTAAGTGATCTTCGTATGACATACTCTTTACTACGAGGACGTCGATATAGCACTCGACGATGTCATGTATGAGGTCGTCGAAGATCTTTGTCATGGCCCTTTGATAGGTAGCGCCGGCGTTTTTTAGACCAAAGGGCATAACCCTGTAGCAAAATACACCCAAAGGGGTCCGGAAAGCGGTGTGCTTCTGGTCTTCGGGATGCATTTTTATCTGATTGTATCCTGAAGAACCGTCCATAAAGGAGAAGATCTCGTGAGTAGACGTGTTATCTATCATTAGCTCGGTTACCGGCACCGGGAAATCATCCTTTGGACAGGCTTTGTTGAGATCCCTGAAATCCACGCATATACGTACCGTCCCGTTCTTTTTCATCACTGGGACGATATTGGCGATCCAATCGGGATATTGGACTTCTTGGATAAATCCAGAGTCGATCAGTTTTTTGACTTCGGCGTTGATGCTCATCTCCAGCTCGAGTCGCATCCTCCTTGGTGCCTGCTTGACTGGCTTGATATCTGGGGATATTGCTAATCTATGCACAGCGACCTCCGGATCTAATCCTGGCATCTCGGAGTAGTTCCACGCGAAGCAGTCTTTATGCCGTAGAAGCACGTTCTTTAACGCGGCCACCCTTTCTTCAGAGAGTAGCTCGCTGACAAATGTTGGTCGCGGGTCCTCTGCCGATCCCAACTCAATCTTTCTGAGGTTATCTGCGGTAGTATGTATACCGTCTTCCAGTTCTTTCGGAGCGGGCGGGAATTCTGAGATAACCTCATCATCGCTGTTTTCGAAGCACCGGGGAGGGTTGTCTATCGTAATCGTATAACAGGTGCGAATCCACTCCCGGGGCCGAGGCGGATCCGGCTCTGCTCTTGCGGCCTTGGGCTCGTGCTTTCGTGGCGGCGTTACCCTCCAGCTGTTGGATAAAGCGAATCTGCCCCGTCGGTACTGGTCCTCGACCCAGTTCTTGAAGGTGAAGCAGTCTTCGGTAGGATGTCCTGCGGCTCGGTGATAAGAGCAATAGCCCGAGCGAGAGGCCTTATTAGCTTGCTCAGGGTGTCTAGACTCCGGAAGCGCGATCATCTGATGTTTTAGGGCGAGCTTGAGTAACCTTTCCGTCTTGTCTCGGGGGAAGGAGTACGCTCGACTCATCTTTTCTATGAAGGGCGAATCCGAGCTGTGCAGTACTCGATCACGTAACCCTCTAATCCTGCGTCGTTGTTGTCGGCTCTTTTTTCCGCTTCTCGACTTATTTCCGTCTCCGCATCGGGCCTTTCGCATGATGGGTTGACAAGGATGAGCATTCTTGCCTTTCGCAGCCTGTTGAATTAGACGTTGCGTCCTGGCCTTCTCGTAGATGGCCATTTCGTGGTTGGGGTCTTCCCGACCTTTCTGACCCACTTTCCTGATAGGCTTGTCCATTCGTTCTAGAAATGACGGACTTGGCGCCTCAATCGCGTGGTCTGGTTTTGATGAGGGGTTGGCATCTCCTGACAGGGCGTCCTCCTCTTCATCAAAGGTATATATAGCGTAGCTGTTATGAGCCCGTTCTCGTTTTCCGGTTCTCGCGTATCCAAGCCCGAGTGTCTCCGTTTTCCCGTTGGGCAATTTGCGTTGGGTTCCGGGGACATCCCAAATCTTGTTATAGAACCGAGCCTGCCGAACAGTCTGTTTTAAGGGTACTCCTTGGCGCTTCAACAGCTTCTTTAATCCGTCTGTATAGTATCTAAGCAGACGGATGGGTTGGATCCTGTCAAGTGTAGCATCCACGCCATGCCAGATCTCTTTCTCTACTTTCGACTCTGAGGATCGATAGAATAGGATCATCTTCTCACCCCTTCGCCTGGGAGGGACGTAAAACGTCTGCATGTCCTGCACACTGTGAGCTTGGAGCGTGTCGAGATCCTTGTAGTGTTCTCGCGGTACCATGGTGATTTGCAAACTGCGGTCATCGCCAAGGGGTGCTTGCATTGAAAGCCGATTGGAGAATACGGCATTGACCTCATCTTCCGAATCACTTCCGAAGACCAGTATGGGGGTGGGCGTCCTCCGGTTGTTGCGTTGAGATGGCCCCGTATAAACTATCTCTTCCTCTTCTTCGGTATCGCTTCCGAAAACAGGGATGGTGGCGGCGGCCTTGTTCTCCGAGTCGTGACACCTTTCTGTATCTTCAAAGTCTGGCAAAAAGTATTTCGCATCCTCGTATTTGCGGACTTCGTTCACGGAAAATGGGTTCAACTCACCTGTTACAGTATACTCGAAACCATCTTTAAAATACTTCATACACTGATGTTGTGTAGAAGGGATGATGTTGTACTCGTGTAGCCAAGGACGGCCGAGCAAGGCATTGTAGCAGGTCTTGGCGTCAATGACATGGAATTTAATGTCTGTGACGAGAAGCCCGAAGCGTAACGTTAGTATCACAGATCCGAGAGTCCGTGACGATTGTGAATCGAAACCGGAGATAGTAATTTTGTCCCGAGCGAGATGTTGCACACTCATGCAGATTTCCTTCAACACCCGAACATTAAGGAGATTAACGGAGGATCCGTTATCCACCAGGATCTTGCCTATCTTGATGTCATGGCAGTACCCAGA